>RJWH01001274.1:0-414100 GCA_004363575.1 Solenodon paradoxus
CACACACACACACACACACACCCTTTCTAGGTTGACAGGAAAACAACAAAATTCCTAAGGCTCATTATTCACTAGATGATTCTCTAATAATTATACTACAAAACCTGACCTCTTTTCTTTGCTTTTTAAACGGGAAAAATAAAAAGCACTTAAAACTGAATACTTTCATTTACCTGATCTTTCTTTAAGATTGCTCCTTGAAGATACAGAAGTAACACTTTATATATTTTAAGGCAGATATAAAATTATTATAAAAGAGAAGATTGATATTGGGGGGTGTTCTTTTAAATGTCAAGCAATTTCTTTAATATTTACAAATATAAACATGTCAAGACTATACACAGTAAAGAACCATTTATTATTTTTAAAAACAAATATAATAGCTATTTTGGAATATATTTCCTAGGTGATATCTTAAAAATAAAGCATGAAATACAAAATTAAAAAATTTTAAATGATATACTTCAAATTTTCTTTGAAAATAGAAAAAATATTGGGGATAATTGTTTAACATTTATGTACATTTGGTTATTAAATAAACCATAGAACTTCTTACTTTAGAAAACACCGCAAAACAGTTACTACTTAGAACAAAATATCTCATTTAATAATGATACATGGTAATAATAAAAATCAACCCCGAAAAAGAATGCTTTGATTCTACAGTATGAATGTAAAGATCTTTGAAACTCATTCAAGATCTGTTCTAGAAAGACAAACAAAAAATGGTGTGATTTGTTTCAGCATCTTTAATAATCTGCTATTGGCACTTTTCTCAAACCATAGACGTCAGTTACTATGTTTTTCTTACTTTAACCTAGGAATCCCAATTATTTCAGGCACTGTTTGACTCAAAAAATCTGAAATGCAATGTGTATTGCCTGTGAATACAGTCACTAGTAGAAGGGTGAGTGATTTAGCTCAATCAGTATTGCTAATTAGTACAGGAATGAAGTTTAGTACCTTCTTATTCCAAAGTTTCCAAACCAAAGTCTCTAAGAATATGTTACAAATCCTGTGATATGACACCACTGGTTCAAATGATTCAACAAGGATTAATTCTGGCAAATTACTGTAAGTTTTTAAATATTCACATATTTAAAAAACAAACAAACAAACAAAAATAACCCTATTATCGGATGGCAGGACTGAACTCATCTCTCAGGTCAAAAGGGCTGCGGTGTACTTATCAGGAGCAAAAAACGATGTTTTGGTTTTAAACTTCAGTGTTACTAATCTAATGTGACTTCTGCAGATCATAAAGTAAAATTGGCCTTTCCATTTAGATAGATTCAAACACCTGGCTAAATCCATTAAACAGTAACTGCATAAAGGAAAATCTACCGTACTTTGACCAATACTTATATTAAGAAAACTCTTTGAATGATATATTTGAAGAAATATAAAAAATCTATGACAGAGTAATGTAAAAAAATAAGCAAAACTGTATTTGTATTACACAGTTTATCACCATTTTTAAGGGAGAATTAGAACAGGCTTATCATCTAGAACAAACTTATTGCAGAATAGAAAGCTCCTATTACATCTGGAGTTTGTATGATTTTGTGTTCATTGGATTTATGAAATCTCTATATTAAATAAATGGAATTCAATAGATTCAAAACCAATTTTAGCATTTAGCACACTACCACCCCATCACCAATGCCACTAGCAACACAAAACTTAAGAAGTTATTCTCTGTCAGAGTACTGCTTTAAAAATAATTGATTTACTGAATTTAAAAATCTTTGTGCAGATAGTGCAGATAATTCATAAACTATGCTTTGACTCTAATATTTGCTTTATATATATATATGTATAATTGTTATATCTTACAAAAAGATAAATTGAAATAGAGAAGTCAAAACTCAATGAAGTTACTATCCACACAGAAAATTTATCTTTGGTCTTTGCACATCATTTTATTTAGAAGGGTGCTTAGATTCAGACAATGTGGAGGGTGGAAATAAGAACCGACTAAACACATGTTTAGTGTCTTTGTATGATTAGATTCAGGAACACTGCCAGGAGAAAACCTGGGTATGGTCTCATCTGATTTTAGTTACTTGTCAAGAAAGAAGTCAGAAAAAAATATCTCACTAATCAGATGCTGTCCTTTTAAGTTTAGTAGAACAAAAAACATGCTCAGTAGTTTAATAAGTACAAATAAATCAGACTGATGAGGGGAGCAAAAATCAATACACAGATTCCAAAAATTTTACAACTGTTTGTTTTCAGTTCAAACATGACTGATGTCAATTAGATGCAGATCTGTCCTGGTGATCCTCATAAAACCCACCATGTCTGATAATCATTTTCTACTGAATGCTTTGAAAACTATGGTGTAATGTATCCTTTTCCTAAATCCTTAAATTCAACTTATTATTTAGCTTTGTTTTATATTTACCACAACTATTTTCCACTTTTTTCATGGGTCATGTTTTACTCTAAAAGAAGATGTGTATTGTTTATGTAATATATAAATATGACCACTGGTAAATTGTAACCCTCTTAAAAAATTAAAAATATGGAAAATACTTCAAAATGAGAAATATGCAACATGAAATTTAAAATATGATCATCAGTAAGTAAATATATATGAAAAATGAAAATGTACAGAATAATAAGAACTATTGATGTACAGAATAATAAAAACTATTAGGTCATAACAGAAATTAACTGGAAAGAAAAGAGCTTTGATACAATGCTTTAAAAATAATAACAGACTTTCTGACTGCTCTAATGAGACCAATGCACTTTTTATAATTATAAGTAAATACATTCCGCTTTATTATATTTTGAATGTGAGACAGTAACTCGGAATTTTCTTTGAAACATATCTTTTATTAGTGAAAAGTGAATCTTCTCTTTCTGTGACTAAGAACTGCACTAGAGACCAAACAAAACCAAATTAGAGTATTTCTGCAACAGTCAAGCTTTGTATTTAACATGTCATGATGTAAATAACAAAAAAAAATAGTTAAATAAGTCTAAAAATTGTAAATCTGTGGCTATTATAAAATGTGCTACATGGAAATCAACTAAAAATATGGAGTGGCTGTAAGATAGTTTGCTTACTTGACCAACAAAACAAACACACACACACAGCACACACACGCACACACACTCATGTCCATCATCCACTTTTTGAAGTGCCAGATAACATTATCTCTCAAATGACACAGTGGGCTTCATTTGATATGCATAGGGTCAGTGAATATTAGCTTCATTTACACTTGGCTGAGAATTGGTTGTTGTCAACAGTAGAGGCTTAGTTCCTCGGCTGAACAGGGTTAGAATCTGACAGAAAGCTGCCACTGAAGAAGATGGATGATCCTCCTTGCTGACCCTGCTCTCCTGAAGTGTCATAGTTTGGGTCTCTTTCTATCTCTACAACAAAGGACCCTCTCAGAGCTTCCCAGTGACCTTCAGCTATATTGGTGCTAACAGGTCCGGACGTTTTCATTGATTGGATTCTCTACCTTTTAAACACAAGAGCTCGCCCTTTTTGGCAAGCTAAACTTTGGCACAGATGTCTTTTTTTTTTGTAATTGTGTCTCTGCTGTCTATTGGAAAGGATGCAATCAGACAGGCAAACATCATGTCAGTACAGAAAATGCTGAACTACTTATCTCACTTTCCCAATGTCATTTTAATGGAAGTGATATGTCATTTGTCTGTAAGAATTAACGCTCAGATAATCTCATAGTATACTTTCAAGGCCAAATCAAAATCTCCTGATTTTGATGACTAGTGTGTAAAACAAATCAGGCAAAACTATTCAGTAGGTAAAAAAAGTGCACCCTAATCATTTTACATAAGCAGTTATTGAAACTGTATTTTAAAACAAATATAACTAAAAATATTACTTATAATTTTCAGAACTCTATTTTGCTGTTAGATGCTGACACTATGAAATATGGCTTTCCCTGACTAAAAAATACATAAAAATATTTAATATCTACCAAAGTTGTAATAAATTACATGGTGCTTTGAAATTCTGGTGTGAGCTATTTTCATATGTTGGAGATATGTTACTGATATAAGGAGTATTTGAAAGAAATTACCCAAACTCAAATTTAAATGTTCAAAAACACATATGCTAAAAAGATTAAAACTTCTTGCAAAGAGATTTACATGTAATACAATTTATAAAAAATGACAGTTTTGAGTATGAATGCACATATATGTCAACATTAATTATTCCATAATAAATAGAATTTAACATATTTGCATACCAGAATTGCAAAGTTAGTTAATAAATATATGTATATATACGTATATAATATATACAGACATATATATAACATTAATCTTTAGTACTAAAAGAATCAAAAATAAATTTCACTAAAAACTAAATAGGGCTATACTAATTCTAAGGTGAACCCTTTTATTAAATGGCTTTCAAATATGATGAGATCATTTACCTACAGTTTGAAATGAAAACTATTAAGCCTATATTAAAAGATTCTGAAATTTTGCATGCTATTTTTAGTGCTAATGTTTTCATTCAAGTTAAGAAAACATAGCTGAAAATAACTATCATTTAAAAATCTGCGTCACACATTTTGTTTTAGAGATATAATTAACAACTATCATTAAAATAGTAGGGTTGAGGAACCCAGTAAAAATTATGCAATGCTGATATCATTCAAGGAGAAATTCAAGAACATAATTCCTTTTTATTTTTAATAATATCTAGATTATACAGCAATGACTCAACTATTATTCTCAAGTAGATAGTATTTATCTTAAAAATTGCTAATTCCAGGTATGTATATGCAAAACAACTATCAATTTTATTTATTTCTCTTTCTATAAAACAGATGAACAAAATAAAAATTACTCCTCTTAAGTTGTGCACCAGAAGCACCAGGAACCTGAATTATGTCAAAATCAGTTGCTATTCCTATTTGATCACTATGTTGCTAAGATTCTAAAATTAATCTTAAAAATCAAAAAATTTTTAAAAAGTACCAACAAGATGCCCAATCCTGGTACAGGATGGTTTTGTGTGTTCAACTGACTAAGCAGTCTGTCTATGCATATTCTCAGAAGTATGTCTATCAATCAAAGTCAGCATTCTGTCAGACTCCACTCTAACAGAAAGTGACAGTCAGTTATCTACTGACATTAATGAATAATAAATAACCATGCCCTTTAGGTTTATGTGAATAAAATGTATATTATTTTCAGTGTAGCTTACATATACACAGCAGACTTTTTTGCTTGTTTTATCTCATACATTAGAAAAAGTTTTTTTTTGTTGTTGTTAGAGTGGCTACAATAAAAGATGTGCTTGATATGAACCCTGTATACATTAATATTTTGTTTTTCAATAAATCAACTTTGTCTCAGCTTGTTTCATATAAACTTAAATGAGCTGCATTCAAAGGCTTTTTGAATTCTCAATGCTGTCTCTTACAGATCTAACATGTAGGTTGTTGTCTCTGCATTAGAGTATCTAATGACAGAAAATCCTTTAAAAAGTAAAGATCAGAAGAAGTTCTGTCAGTATCGTAACCTCACTCCTCTTTCTTACTCACCCTTAGTTGGTCTTTCTGATGGAAAAACCATTTAAACTATTACTACACTCTCCTTTGTTGTTAAATTTCCATCTCCCTTTCTCAGATAGGACATACCAACAGAAAGTGTTCCAGCTTTTTGAAAAAAAAAAAAATAAGGATGAAGAATTTTAATTAAACATTCATATATATGTTGACTGAGTTCCTTAATAGTATTTGCTGATACTGGTACTTCTGGAATTATGTGGCTGCAATCCAAATGTTACAAAAGGGACTACAACCTTCAGGATTGATCAGAGGGTGGTTTATTTTCTTATCTTAATGAAAGCAAGTTAAAATTCAAATTACGAAAGTTTTGAAATATAATTTGTGGTTTTCATTTTTTAATTTACCATTTACTTTTCAAGAAATCCTCATCTTTTTTTTTAAGTAATGAACATTATCAATAATTTAAAGCGGGATTTTCTATTATATCTCGTTAACAATTCTAACAAAAACATAATTTTATAGTTTAAAACAGAAAGATATGGCATCATTAGATCAAAACTTTAAAAAGATAATTAGTTATTAATAAGGCTCAGTCTTTTTATGAATTGTTGCTACTTATAATACTGAATTATAAAACATAATCACTATCACGCAAGGAAGACAAAGGGGAAACTATTTCAGCTATATACTTACATTTCAATAAAGACAGAACAAAAATAAGACACACTTTTACTATTTTAATCGACTTAATAGATGGAAAGCTTGTTCTAAAAAGTTTTAAGCAAGGAATAGTGTAGCATTTCCTGAAAAGTAAATAAAAAGTTATCACCAAAATTTAAAACACTATAGGAAAAAATAGAGGGGAAAAAAAAGAAGAAAACAGAGGAAGCAACGATGAGAAAGAACATTAACTGTACCACATTGAATGATGAGGTATATTAGAAAGAAGGAAGACTACATATATAGTAATGGCCTGGTGAATAACCTTGAAAAATCTTGAAAGAGTTGTTTGAATTTGAAGTGAGGCATAATGTTGTCTTACTGGAAAAAATGTACAAAAGGAAAGGATCAAACTATTATGTTCAGCCTTGAAAAACACTGTGCTCTCCTTTAGGCTTGTGTGAAATAAACACTACATACAGAAAGAAGCAGGGCTAGAATAGCACACTTAAAACGTCCCTGTCAGATTTCCTTTGCAATACTGTCTCACCCTAATAAATCTGGATCCACATGCTCTCCCAACTCCAGCTCACAATTCGAATGTCTAAGCTTTAGCATGTGTTAATTTTAAAGGTCGATTTTGAGAAGCAGATTCTACAGAAGCCTAAATGACCCTCTGCCTCTGCAAGAACTGAGAGGATAAAGCCTGTAGGTTTCTAGAGGATATCTAGCCAAAAACCACAAGGTTAAACAGCAGAATTTTTGCTCCCTTCCGAACTTAGATTTTTGATAATATAAGAGGTATGCAATGCTCTTTTTTTTAAACACATTTACATCCAATAGTCAAAATATGCAAAATTTGCTAACTGCTAAAATTCTTAGGATTGGTAAAATGCTACAATTGAAAGTATTTTTAAAAAAAAGGAAGAAAGAAATTTTCTTTCCTTAAGGTAGTCAAAACCTAAGCATCTATTTGAAAATAAAGAAGAAAAGTTTGTTTATAAATGTTGTGCTTCGTAAAGCAAAATTTAAAAACATTGCTGAAGTAGTGCTGATTTTTATTTGCAAATATCTAATAATACAAGAATATTACATTCGAGTGTTCAGCTCTTTATAATTGTCAAATGAGATTGCCACTAAGAAAAGAACATATTAAATATTCGGTATTCATAAATTAAGAGATTTAATGTATAGAAAATTAGAAATCTAAAACTAGGTCAAGGAAAAATTTAACTTAGTTTTCTGTTCCCTTGTTACCTTATGTATTTTTTTTTTCCTCTTCATCAAATTAGAGGGTATGTGTGTGTGTGTGTTTTTATTTACTTGTGTATATATCTGTGCATATACATATGTATGTATTTTGCGCATGTGCATGTGGAAGTGAAAAATTGGAAAGTGTAAATTGTTTTCTTACTTTTAGATCTAACATGAGTGAACTGTTACAACTAAAATTTTATTAAAATATCACCTCTACTCTATCTATGATTATCTTTAAGTTTTATTCAAACTCCAAGAATTTACTATTCTAATTGTCTTGGAAGATCTACCTTCAAGGAGTACAAGTATCTACACAGAACAATTGTTCTATAATTAATTTGTATATTTGACTAGGTAAGGTGCATATCCTACTCTCTCACGTCTTCTCAAAGATAAGACTCATTTACAAGTAAATGTGAACTTAAAAATAAAATATCTGGCATAAGTTATTTTATCTGTTAAAAGCAGATTCAAATAACACTTTTAAGATAAATTAAGCTTATTCAGTTAACCCATTTACTAGTTTAAATTAATGTCATTAGGTAATTTAATTGTGTTAGGTGTCATTGTCTATATAGGAACTAGTTAAGTTAGCAAAGGTAAACTATTAAGATAAGCATTAAACAAATAAATCATTGGAAAATATAAAGTAATATAGTAAACTTCATAATATTTAATTTTTTCTCAGAATAAAGCTTTATATTTAGTGATTATTTAGATATAGTCTACCTCTCCATTCCTACCCACTCCCACTCTTAATCTTCTCCTTTAAAAAAAGTATTCTTAAAAAGTAGAGTAGATAATATTAACATAATAGATTATAAATCAACTTTTAAAAGTGATAAATGCGAGTTACATAGTTAATACTATGTCTGACATGTATTATAATTTTTTAATTAATTTTATTGAAGGGACATTGCATCACTACATTATATAGGTTTAATGTATACATCAATATAAATCAATATCTGCATACAATAGATTAAGCTTACCACCACCAGTTGAGTTTTTCCTTCACTATATAATTGGTCTTTCAAACCAATTTGCCCAACCCCCTGATTCTTTCCTCCTTGCAACCACTAATTTGATTTTTTAGACTAAATAACTCTTTTTGTTAGATTTAGTTCATTTACTTACTTCATTTCTCTATGTGCTACATACATTCAATATCTGTGGAACAGACACCTCATGTTTATTGCAGAATTATTTAAAACAGCCAAAGATGAAAACAACTTAAATATCCATCAACAGATGAGTGGATAAAGAAGATGCGGTAGTATATATGTAACCAACTACTATTCAACTACCAAAAAGATAAAACTCCTCCATTTGTAGCAAGATGGATGGACTTACCGGGAATTATGCTTAGTGAGACAAGTCAGAAGGAAAAAGAAATGTACTTTTGCAATAAAAACAACTAAATGCTCCAAATTTAAGTTTCCTACAACACTTCTTTATTGGTTTCTGTGCAGGTCTGAGGTCGACACCATAATAGGTGAGAGGCTAAACTAGATGTTAATCAGGTGACACATGAAATGAAATATGAAAGTCAGTTTGTGTCCTATCAGTGCCTCCTGATTTCTAATACATTTGCAAGAGATAACATAATCATCAACAGTAAATAATTTAAATGAACGAAACAAATATAAAATTCAAAATCTACAGTACATAAAATATAACCATCAAAAATTTTCAAACTGCTATATTCCAGAATATATTTTCTCTGGTTTGTTGTCATTCACTGACCCTGGACTAAAGAAAATAAACTAAATAATAAACTTCTTATAAGTCTTCACAAGATCATGAAAATTGAGAGAATGATGCACATTTATTTCAAATATACATATATGTATATCTATAAATATATGTGTATATGTATATATATTATATGGATTCTTGTGAAGTGCTGTTATATGGGATTAATTCTTAACATATTAACATTAAAAGAATATCCCAGTGAAGACAGTCTTCCACTTCCAAAAAACTAAATTTGTAAGATATTTTGCAGAGGCTGGAATAACCTAAATTCACCTAAATGTGAGGAAAATTGGAATAAATGGATTTTCTGAAATCTTCCTCTCTCACTCATGCAGGAGATTTTTATGCACATAAAGAAAAATAGCAAATATGTAGCTAGGTCAAATTTCTACTATAAAAATAATAATATTCTTTGCACAAAATAACTATTTTTACACAAAATTATCATAATAAAATCTTTCACACATTAGTGATAATTATCTTAGAAGAAATGGCTATAAACCTGATTGAAAAATTAAATTAAATGCAAAATTTTAAGTCATCAGAGATTTGTATTGACATTGCCTGCCAGAAACTGATGCTAATTTAAATTTCACTAGAAGTGACCAAGTACTTGTCAATGCTGGAATAACTAGAAATACTCTGAAATTAGATACTCTTTATAAATCATAGAAAGTTAAACTCAGAAATATTAATTTAGTATTTCCTTAGTTCTTTCCTTTCCTCACTTTTATCAGATATCTGTTCCTTTTATTTTTTTTTTGACTGAATAGTTATTATGTTAAATGAACTGTGGGTACATACACAGATGTGAAATTTTAAATGAAATTTACAGTCTCCTAGTAGAAATTTATTATATGAATTTAATTAAAGTATCACAATGGCTTTTTTCATATTTCTAAAGGAATTATAAACATATAAATTTGTAACAGTCAGAAGAAATGAATAGTAGTTGCTCCTGGGTAAAGGGACTATAACACTGTAGCAAAGGATAGCTATTTATCCAAATTTATACACTTTCAAAAGTATTTAAAAGCAAATAATATGAACTTTTTATTTAAAGAGGAATATAAAACACTTCTCAATGTATAATGCATATCTATAATGTACAACATAATGTAACATTCCAATTCACAAATGTAGAAATATATTTTGACATAAAACTGAATGTTTGTAATTTCTGATTTAGAGTATAAAATGTAACATTAGTTAAGGTATTTTTTTCTGGTTTGCTTCAATCCATGTTTGTTTTTGCAACTCAAGGTAATACGTATAATATATAACATGAAAAAATAATAAAATACTATAACAAAAATCATGTGTAAAATAAATATAAATATAATCCAAGAACTCTTATTTTAGAAAATATTATAAGGCTCAAGACATAGATATTGGTAAAGAGAAATAACTTTCATTAGAGGAGGAAAATGGAGAAGTTGAAAAGAAAGACAAAGGTAGCAATGGAGAATGAGAATATGAGAATGAATAAAGGTATTCATATTGTTTTCAGAGAAATAAACTCATATCTGGAACAGATTCCTACCTTCGTTTGCCAAATATTAGTATAACTATATTAGTATATACTATGAGAAAAATGAAATACAGTATATATTTGTCATACAAAGGTTAAGACTAATCATAGAAACAAGCCATACACAAGAAAATAACGAGGGGTATGAATTCAAAGTAAGAAAATATATGTCTTAGTTGTACATAGACTATGACTAGAGAAATCTGTTAAGCATTTACTGGAAGAAAAGTATTTCAAGGAACTGCACTGTGTAGGTAGCTTGAAAACTAAAAGTAAGATTTGGTCATTAAGAAGCTTAAAAGCTATAAAAGGAAATTACAAATAATAACCAAAATCGGATATTATGATCCCATAGGGAAATTCCAAAGTGTATGTATACACAAGGAGATATCATCTAATGGCACACATGGCATTTGATTTGAAATTGTAGGAAAAAGCAAAATGTACAAAAGTCTGAGATAGGTTAGGTAGTGTTTCAGGTTGAAAAAAAGCAAGGCCTGGTAAAAAGCAGGAGAATGGTACAGCCAGTAACTACCATCAGAACGCAGAATAGAAGTTAGTGAAGAAGTAGGGATATGTAGCAAAAAGGTCATGATGGTCTTCTGGATTTTCTATTTATTTGGAGTCAAATTGTTAAGTAATAGATGTCATAGAAATATCTACGGGTTTGCTTAAGGTAGAAAGAGAGATCAGTACCAGGCAGGGGGAGTAGGGGTTTTAAGCATGATAAAATGTGACTGAGCGTTAGAAAAGGTTAGGATCAAGGTGTAGGGATTTAAATGCCAGTCCCCCAAAATAAATATTTATTGATAATTATGAGCCTGACACTTTCTAAACAATAAAGTGGATACTTTCAATGTGTTTTTGACTGTACTTTGAGAAAGCATTGAATAGGAAAGAGAATGGCAAAACAAATAAAATATTTAGACGTTGGAATAAACACGTGTTTTAATATTAATATTAAAAGAAAATGCTCAGATTTATAGCACTTTTCAATATATTCTGAAAGTAAGTTTATTTTAATAATGAAAGACTGTACAATAGATAAACTGTTCATTTTAAAAAGACGTGGCTCTTATAAACTAATATGGATAAGGATTCTGGAACCAGACCACCTTGATTAAATACCAGTCTACTACTCTTAACCCACCCTTCACTGTGCTTCTATTTTCTCCTTGCATTAGAAATGTGAATATATATCAAATACAAACATATGTCATACATAATATACATTATATATAGTGTTTTAAAAACTTGTTTTTCCTTTAAACTTAGTAAGTGTGCCTACCAACTGCTATTACCTCTCCCATAAAATTAAATGAATTAAAATATGCAAAGCACTTAAAACAGCTCTTATGATTCATTAATAATTGAAAAGAAACAAACCAGATGAGATTTTTTTAAATGTCTCGAACCCCTCCACCTATTTGAATCATTTAAACTATACCTGCCATTAACTATCCTCTATCACTTGCTCTGTATTTTTAGACATAATTCATAATCCAACTTCATATAAACTCATATTTTAGAAATACAATTCAGATTGCCTTTGTATGAGATACTGTATTATAAGTAACATAATTATATTGTTAAAAAAGTTAATGCTCAAGGTATTCTAAAAACACAGAAAACAAAATATCATCCACAGTACCCCCACTCTCAAACACTGTAATATTTATGTTCATCTAATCTTTTTTTTGAGTATTTTGCATAATCTAAATATCAGTGTATACTACTTATTCTTTTTCAGTTAATATTATTAATAGAACAATTCAAAATTTCTATACTTCACCACTGCTATTTTAAGGAATAAGCTCATTCAAGGATATTGATGTACTTTATCTTTGGATATTTAGGCTATTTCCAGTATTTCAGTTGATATACTTAGCTGGGCAGTAGGAAAGATTATATAAAAAGTTCTGTTCTTTTATTAAAATTTCTTCTTAGGTAAATTAACAGGCATGCGATTACTATTTTAAAAGGTATTTAACTACTTTTGGCCTAAAAGATACATGTTCATTTACTCATTGCCACAAGGTTTCTTTACTTAACAAATTCTTGTTGCATTATTAATAATAAGATGATAGCAAGAATTCATTGATTATTTGCTATGTCCCAGACACTATTGTTAGGATTTTTACATGAACTATTTCATTCATTTCAGAAGAAACTCCTTATGAGGGAGATACTATTTTTATTAGCCCATTTCATACTTAAGGAAATAAGAGGTTAGAAAGATTGTCCAAATTTACATAACTGGTATATTGTGGAGTAAAATTTTAAAATTCTGTGATTCTAACATCTAAGATATTAACACTGTAGTTAGTGTATCTATCTATATATGTGTATATGTATATATCTGATTATTAATTCTACATATTTTAAAGAATCATTTGTTATTATGAAAACTGACAGTACAAATTCTATGCTACTTTGCTGTAGGAAAAAAACACCTGACTTTATAAATCTAATCAAGAAACAGATTTTATTATTAAAGTAATAAAATTGAATGATTATTTTAATTTATGTAATTGTATGTGTTCATAAGTTAAGTATTATTAAAATAGTGATAGACTTAGTAATAGAAACTATGAAGAAGCAATTACTCAGGAAATTCTTTATATTAAAAATTGAAATATATGATTGAGTTCCTCTTCATACACAATCATCAAAAGACAAATTTCTAAATCTTTAATTCAGAAAATTAAAATTAAGTCATATAAGTGATTCAAGCAGATCATATCTCTCTGTATGGATATATTTCCATGTATACTGCCCTACATCTTTGGACTTTTTACAACTAGGGTGTGCATATATGCTACAAAAAAAAAGGCAGTATTAATTGCCCCAAGCAAAATAGGCATATGGTCACTCTCTTTAAAACAAAGTTTGATTAGTTGTTCAATAACTAAAATCCATTAGTGAAGTCTTAGACAAATTTTAGGAAACAAGTGGGATGTGGTGAGAAAAATAAGACTTGAATTGGCAAAAAAAAATCCTGGATTTTTATCTAATTTTGTTAGTTATTAATCATCTTGAGCTTCAGTTTCTTCATATATTAAAAAAGAAAAACATACTTGCTTCGTGAGTGATATGATAAAGAATAAATGAGCAAATATATCTGATTATTAGATAATGTGTAAATTACCTATACTAATCCAAGTTAGCATACTGAGCTCCACATTCATCAATTGCTATTCTACTTTTACAATAAAAAAGTTCCAAAATTATCAAAATACATTTTAGAACGCAATTTTACTTATCTTCTGAAAATACTTATGCAAAATATACTGAAACATCATTTAATTTTTAAATGACTACATTTTTAAACTAAGAAAATATAATGTCCAGTTTGAAATGAAGCTGAAACAATTTAAAAGGCAAAATGTCAAAAAGAAATTTTTGACAATAAAATCATGTTAACTTACTGAAAATATATTTTAAAATTACTACAAATAGATGTCTCATAAAAATACACTAATAAAGAACTAAGCAAAAGTTCTCTATGGAACAGTAGACATGAGAAACATTTGGTATCAAACTTGAGGCTTTTGTTTCAATTATGAAGAAAAAGTATTTTGGCATCAATGAATCAAAACTATGATCAATTTTCAAAGTTGTTCATATTTCAAATTACAGTCTAACAAATATCACTATTCACTTCCACCACTCTGGAAAGTGCCCAGATAAACTTGCCTTTAAGTGGCTAACCATCCTCATTTGGCTAGAGATTCACTAGCATCCTCTCCCAAACACTTTAGTTTTCCTCAATATGGGACTGGAATTTGTTTTCAAACTCTTAAAAGGATCATTGAAAGGAAACAGGAGAAATACTACAAAGGCAGGCCTGGATTGATTCCAGAGGCAAGTACTCTCACAGCAATGCACTGGAATTATGCCAAGGAGGGAAGTGTTTTTGCAAAAGAACATAGTGCATAGTTAAGTATAAGGTATTTCATTCTTTTGTCAACATCACTAAGGTTAAAAATTAAGAAAGTTATGTGATAGACAATTCGCATGACTTACAACATCACACACATTTTCTGTAGTTGAATTATAAGGAGGCATCTTCATTGCTTTAATCGTGTTTTCTTTCTTAATGATTTGCTACTATTAATACTTAATTCTACCTATTCTTATGCAGAATTAATGTAGATGACAGTGAAGTAATTTTACTTTACTTTTAAGTACCTTAGTGTAGCTTGCAGATGACAATTTAGATTCAAATGTGGTTCCACTTTCTGAAATCAAAATAAGTGAATGTGAAAAATTTTAATAGTACCATAGCTACTGAGATGATTTTGCTTATTTGAAGGAAATTGTAGCCTCTTTGTCAGGGTAAATATCTCTTTAAAGATTGCTTCTCTTACTAAATCTATACTTAGACGTATAGACCTCAAAGAGTTCCATTTATTTTTTAACAAAAATGCTGAAATAATTGTTAAATTAAAAAAATGAAACAAAAATACTACAATCTTCTTTCATATATTTAAACCTTAAAAGACTAGGGTCTTAAATGCCATTTCCTAGTCTTAATCTTAGACAAGTTTAAATATGTACCTTTATGTGTTCCCGCTTCTTTTCTTACATCTCCATTTTAAGTTGCACAGAAGTTTTAAATTAAACCTTGTTATCAATCAAAATCTGTACTCTACTGAAACCAGCTGCTTTCATAACTGAAGTATATAGTGTTTTGTTTAAAATTTTCTTATAATAGTTATTATTGAATCCACCATCATGTTCAAGTAACTGTGAGCTTCCAGTCAATAAGAACATTGCCTTTTATTGAATTGATTAGTTCACAGAGAATATTTCTATACTTACCCAGTGGAATAGTATTCTGTCTACGTGTACTAGTAAATCTACATAAGGTTTTTATTTCCATATATATAGGGTCTGCAGGATTTTCTACTAAGAGCTACAGCTGGTGAGGCATCAGAGGAAGAGTGGGTAGAGCAAGGTTTGACTCCTTCAGATGAGTCAGAGGAGGCTGTTAAACTGGCCTATGGGACTTGAACCTATAGTGCCTCCACTTATTTTGCTCAGCATTTCACTTCACGAAGCCAGCTATGGCATGGATAATAACTGAGTGCAGGGCTGTAGGGTACTATATGCCAACGACCATCCACATAAAGTATTTAACTCTTGATCCAGGACAGAAAATACATTTGCTCAGATACTCCAGCTAAATGATGTGTCCAAAAGAAATAGAATGTGAGTCACACATGTAATTTAAATATTTCTAATAGCCACATTAAAAAAAAGTAAAAATAACCAAAATTAATTTTAATATTATTTTAATTTAACCCAATACATCTAAAGTATGGTTATTTCACTATTAGCAATGTAAAAAAATTACTAATGATGTATGCTACATACTTTTTTTGAGATTAAACTTCCAAAATCCTGTGTATAATTTATATTTCCAGCACATCTCAATTTAGAATAGCCACTTTCAGAACTTAGTGTTACCTTGGATATTGACAACTGTATTGGATAGCATAAATCTAATTCTTTTAATTTATTATTTCTTCCTTGGTTTACTAGAATAAAAATTTATGGGGGAAATAAAGTGATTTATATATCAACCCCGGATGAGCAAGTTATTTATGCTCCTCAATGAAAAGGAATAATACTTACAAGAATATTCTTGCTTTGTGATGGAAACTAGGTCAATTCTGTTGCTAAAAGGTCATGCTCAAAAATCAAAATGCCTTGAGTTTGAATCTAAGCTAAGGCCAAATATACTTACTAAAGTAACAGCAAACAGGCAATTTATCCTGTATTCTATTTTGGAAGAAGTGAGATGACAATGAGATCTACCTCTCTAAACGAAGCTCATGGAAGATCATCTACACATATTAAGTTAACAAAAACATTAATTATAATAATTAACTATAACTATATAACTGCACTTCCATAAATAAGTATAGCAACCTTAAATTAACTGGAATTTGCAAATACTACAATTATGCTGCTGGCTTTGGAGCACAAAAATATATAAAATAAAATTTTTGAAATGTATTATGTCTTATAAGATATTATAAAGACATCATTAATATAACCTTATTATTTTTCAGAATATCCACAGAAGAAAACTATCAAATTTAAAAGGTTTACATGACTTAGTTTTAAAAGAAAAATACTGACCCAATTATTATGACCATACAATGCTATGTAAGAAAAAAAAAATCCAGTGCAACAAAACAAAGGAAAAAGATCTACTAATTCATATGCCATTACTGTGTCAAGCTAATAGAAAATTTTCAGTTGATACAATAACTAAAATTTTACTTTGGTCCGCTTCTGTAAAAATCAAGTACACTGTATCATGACTTACCAGAAAAACACTCATTTTGCTATTTACGCTAGAAAAGAAATAAGATTTTCGCAGAAGTAATCTCAAAAGCCTATTAAGTAAAATTTGATGATTTTGTATCAAAGTTTGAGTATTTATAAAATATTATCCTGAAAGTTTGTAAGTGTATTTCTGTATGTTCTACCTGTCAGTAAAACTCTGGTTTGAAGCCCCCTTAGCCTTTCTTTTCTGCTACTCACAGGCCCAGACAACATGGGTTTAAAAACAGGAGGAATTGCATATCATTAAATCCTGATTAAAGTCACCTCACTGTGCCAGTCTCTGCTCTTAAATCTCATAAACTGGTATAGAACTGTTGGACTTCTCTGTAAAGCACAGAGCAAATTAAGTTGTACTAACAAATATCGTTATCACCAGTATTTATCGCAGACCCTTTGTGTATTAAGTGCTGTGGGCAATCATTGATCAATTCAGTAGTTTAAGATCTCCCTAATAGGGTTATTGTTATAATACAGACTCACTTGATCAAATAATTATTATTACTTAAAGTTATTATTATTGAGATAAAAATAGAAAAAAATACAAAGTGGAATGTGAATAGTATGTGTTACTTACGTTCACAAGTGTCCCCTTTTTGCTGGTAGCCTGCTTTGCAGATACATTTTCCAATGGGCACTAACCATTCTCCTTCTGCACTGCAGTGCATCCTGGGGGAATTTTCTGCCTCTTCCTCTGCACTGCTGACACATGTCCCTCGAACCTCCACTAAAGAGGAAAATTCTGAACCAGTCACTGTATCTGGAAAGATAGCTAAGTTCTCAATAATGGACCAGCACTTCTTGTAGTACACTTTGACAGAAACCAAAGCTATGCAAGCCCCTACATCCTGAAAGGCAAGATAGAATCCCTTTTTGGACAAAGGTCCAATCTCTCTCACCTCAGTGTTAAGCTTCATCTTTCTTTCACCAAGGTCACCTTGGGTAAAACTTTCATCTGCAGCAATGGTGTCTATTTTTACATAGAGGTTTTCTCGTATATTCCTGCCAGTGTCGTAGTCTGTTTCATAATAGTACAAATTAAAGGTTTCCTTGCACGTTCCCAGTACTCCAGGAAGACTGTTACAATCCCTCAGGGTGAATTTCAATTCTACAAAAATTCTTTGTGCATTGCCTTTCGAAATCCAGTTAGTCCGCAGCCAGTTGTTTTGGTTGGGCTCCATGACCTGGCACACCTGGTATGTTCGAATCGGGGTGTAGTTCTCATCCAAACCACTAATTTCTTCCCACTGTAAAATGTTTAAAAAGGTCATCAGTTATTCAGCAAGATATAACATTTTATTTTTTCAAGTGCAGAAAGAATCCGTAGTCTAACACAAAGGCATATTTTTGAAAGAGTGAGGTAGATTCCTACCCTGACAAACACTGTAACCTGAGAATATAAGATTCTCAGTTCAACTTCATCCTGGTTACGAAACAGTACTTAGGTTGCTTAAATTACATATATACGTGTGTGTATATATATATATAATTTTATTACATATATACTTATTGATATTAGTGTACATTTCCATATTTATTTCAGCATATACTTTCAAATGAGATTATAAATTTTACAGAGCAGAGCACACAACACAATTACTTAAAGCATCAGTTATTTAACACATAGATATGGATATATGGCAGAGTTCTTGAGAATAAGTGCTGCTATTATACTTAAAGAGAACCTAAAAATGTAGGGAAGAGAATGCCCAGTGAACTCAGAAAAGTAAAAGCAGGCCACAGAATGCTATTTCTAAAGTCTTAGTATCCAAATCCAAAGTCACAGAGCATGTGATATTCAAACTATTGTTTCAAGAAAAGCAGATATGGAAATAAATACATTCATGTGGTAATGAGTTTTATTTATAAAACTTGATCAGATCAATTATTTTAAATGTTTCATATAATATTAATATCTACTTTTAAAACTGGTCCTTAGAAGATACTAAGACTGACGAATCAGTAATACACCACAGCTCAGAAAATTTTTATCTAATGTTATATGTGGGCTATAATTTTATAATACATAGTCTAATATTAAGGTTATGAAGCAATTCAAAGAACCATCAAGTTCACTTTTACTCAACGAAACTTGAGTTTGTGAGGAGTTAATGGTGTGCAAAGTTTTCCTTTGTTTTTGTTAGCTGTTTATAATCTATTTGAGTGGCACTTAACCAGATAAACCCAAATTCATCCATTTTTACAAGCAGATTTCAGTTTCTTAATTAAACTAGATTCAAATTATTAAAAGAAGAAAACTAGTAATAATATCTCTCTCAATAACACCTCCTAAAAAAATGTGTTCTTTCTAACGATTCCCTAATTTGAAGAAATAAGACTAATTGTTATAAAGGAATGTATCTCAATAATTTTTCTTTCTCACTTCAAAACAATTATAGCATTTCATTCTATAAAATAAAAATTTAATTTTAATACCTTTGAAACTAAGTTAATGTCAATTTTCATTTAAAATTTACTCTTGGGAGAAAAATTTCAAGACAAAGATTGCATAGATAACAAATAGAGTACATAAATGCATTTAAGGTAACTCCTGTTTTATCATTTCACTAAGAAAACTGCAATCATTTCCACAGATGACACCACTGAGAAAGAAGTCTTAATTCAGTTATTGTTTTTCCATGATATGCTTATAAAAATATTTTCTAGACACTTAGATCTTAATAGCATCTTACTTCCAGATAGATATTTAATCACCTGTAAGCCAATCTATTTCGTATATGGGAAATAGTGTCAATCATTATTTTCTATTGTACATGTATTCCTACAGATACGTAGGTTTAACTATTAACTCAAGATACTGTGGACAGATAAAATGCCCCATTTGAGTACAAGATAACACAGTCAGTTATAATTTATCATTTTATGGATTACATAGGTGAAATACTACAATCATATCAGTTTACTTCTCCATCAAGATTAAAACTACTCTCTATCTCTATTTTAATTGATGGATGGTAAAAAATAGGCTACATCTGTCATTGGCAAGAGAGGTGTTTCAATTTTCATTGTGACTGTCTTCCCACAATGTATATTATTTGACTAACAAAAATTACTCCACTTTTAAGAAAACCATGACACTCACCCCTCAAATTCAGTGCACTTTTTATATTTCATCGGGATATTTGTCATATTTTCCTAATTTATTCTGATCAATATAGATAACTACAATGACCTTAAACAATCTCTCAAATGTTTTTTTAATAAAAAATATGAATATTTTAAAGAGATTTGCAGCATTCACATTTTATGTTCTTCAGGTGGGCTTCCAGTACATGTCATATTGATTTTACGACATTCTTATACTCAAAAATATTTTCAGACTTTTACTCTTCTCTTTTAAACATATTATACTTTTTACATCCTCATTTATACATCAGGCTCTTTGACTCCAGATTTCTTATACTTTCAAAGTTTAACTTAAAGTAAAAATGGAGTATTTTCTCCTTTTTCTGAAACTTTTCATAAAAAGAAATGAAGACTGTGCCTATTCTCACAATCAAAATTAGACCTGAAAACAGATATTCAACTAAATTTAAGTATGCAATATATCTTTCCTGATATAATAAACGTAATGGTCAGAATTGTTTAGGGTTTGTTTATATTCTCATAGATTTGGGGGGCAATATTCACTCATTTTTATTGCAGCAGATTTTTACTGTAATATATATGCTCTGCTACCACTTCTGATTAATAACTGCATAAAGAACCTGCTATAAATTCCAAATATTTTGCACCAAACTCTATGCTAATGTATGAGCATACTGCATTTTTAGTTACCTTTTAAAGTATATTTTGAATGATGTTAAATTGTTTTTAAAAGAGAAAAAGAGGGTATGTACTGTTTTGAAGAACTACATACAACCTACCTGGTGATTACACTAAAGAAACATAAAGCAAATAAGGAGATTTAAGTGAGTTTGTGAAAGGAATGTTCTTTGTAATTAATTAGCATTTATAGCCTGGTACCTAAAGTATGATTCTACCCACAGTAAGAACTCAAAAGATTATGGTTATAGAGGGTTATTTTTGTTTTGTTTTGTTATTTTTCATATTCAGTTCTCCAAGTTCTAAATATACCTTCTCTATTCAAAGAACTCACTGTCTCATTATAGACACAACAAAATATTGATCAAGATATCTGGAGTTGAAGCAATTTAAATATGACAATGTTCCCACTGAGGTGAAAGATTCTGTTTCTTATTTTAAAAAGTAAAGGTATCCGATATTTTATTTGGAGAAGCACTTACCCCATTGGGTGGAGAAGAAATCCATTCCAACTCTGTTTGTTGTGCTTTAGAATCCAGCAGTAGTACTGAAAAATAAAGTTTAGTTTTGAAACATTACATGAAAATTTTTAAAACATTTCTAAAAGTAATGTGAATAAAATTTATAAACAATTATCACTTTATGCTTATGACAGACACAAGTTATTTATGTAGAAGAATGATGAAGTGAATATCCACCTGATACAAGTATATTGCACTTTTAAGGGAGAAAAATGCTAAAATATCAAATACTATATTACGTATGTTTTTATTAAAATATTAAGATAAATTTTAACAACTCAATGTTTCATGAAAGCTAGGGTAAAAAAATTGATGCAGTGTATTGATTCTCAGTAATAATATCTTATAGTTTTATAAACCATTAAACTCTCCAAACTTTGCCAAATATAATAACATAAAAATAAGTTTAATTATAACTCATTCAGTCATTAATTTGTAATATTATGGAAAAAGTGTTTCTTTGCACCTTTTTTTTAACTTTCCACACAGTGTCTTCTCTTAAGTCAAAATGAATACAATTTAAAACTATATTAAACAATGCTACCATGAGAAAAGTAAGCTGTGTATTACTTAGAATATATCATTCTGGGTTAGTCAAACATCTGCTTTTAGTATTTCCATTTCTTAAAATTTCCAAGTATTTTAAAAAATGGTATATTTAAACTCTGACTTAATAATTGCATTCTTTTATCATAAAGAATAATGCAATTACTTTAATATTTCTATAATTGTGAAGGCTCCTGATAGTATTAATATATGATAATGGAATAAGATGCATATTATTATATATCATACTTCCAACTTGATAAATGTTATTGCTTTTAGTATTATTATCTCCTAAAGCATTCACTCTTCGCCCAAACGGATTTGAATTAGATGAAGTTTCACTCTTTGAAAATATTTCTGACTCTACAGCATTTTAACAAAGTTATCAATTTGTCAATAAATGAGTATATTTTCAAGTATGCAAACATGATTAACATCAACTTCAGCAAAGTGTTGACATTTGGACTAAAATAAAATACATGATTATATGAACTTCTGAATAATCACGGGAAGAAAAAAAAAATTATATTTAAAGGAGAAATAAAAATGTTATGCTAACAAAGGAACAGTTATGTGTTCAACTCCATGCTAGTCAAGGTTATTCCCTATTAAGTGAAAACATGATTTTTTTCAAAATTGTTTTACAATTAAGATTCTCAAGGAAATTGACAGCACAAACCTTGGTCACAAACACTTTATTCTCTTTCAAATAAAAAAGATACTTTTAAAATACCACGTTATATTTCGCACTGGTAACTTCAATAAATGGTTAGACTTCTGAATTTTTACCAAGTAATTTTCAAAGTTTCTTTTTGTCCTCAACAATAGAAACAACGTGGATTCCAGGTACTTTCTTTAGAAATTTACTATTATTGCCGTTATTATTGTTATCATTTTATTTTTAATATTATTATTATGAATCTGTACTGACAAGAGAGAAGCAGACAAGAGACAAGGTGACCTTACAGGTCGTTTTTGAGAGCGAAATAAGCTTTGCGATTGTTTATTGACGTTCTGTTACCCCTCAGCACAGCCTGGGGTGGGAGCCAGGGACGCAGCGCGGCTGAGATGCCAAACAAGTTAAGAGAGAAACAAACTAACAAATTGAAACCGGTCCCCGAGCGTTTAATCAGAAGCAGCTTTAAAGTGATCAGTGAGTCTCCCTCCCTGATGTCCGCTCTCGGGTAGAACCTGCAAGTGAACGCTTTCGCCTTCCCGCTCCGAGCAAGGAACGCCGTCCTCTTTTCACGCCGGCGGACGGACCGCCCGGCGGCCAACCAGCACGCCGGCCGTGCGAGTCTGGGGCTCCGGGACTCAGCATCCCGCCACACCGGTCGGGAGAGGGAGAGGGTGAAGGCAGAGAAGCGTGGCTAGCCCAGGCCCAGCCAGCTAAGGGTCGCGCGGGCAGCGGCGGGCGGCAGGGGGCCGGGGCGGGGTCGTCGGCGGGGCGGGGCGGGGGTTGCTAGACTGGCGCGCCCGCCGCGCCTAGCATCCATTACGCCTCCGCCAGACCTGGACACTCCAGGGAACCAGTGGCGCCTTTGCTCCAGAAGGAGCTGGTAGGAGAGAGGCTTTCGGGAAGCAGTCTCCTCTGAGGCATCCGGCGATAGCATTTACGGGGAGGAAAAGGAGCAGCTGCACTTCGCCTCCAAGCGTCAGAATCTGACTTAACACACGCGCTCCCAGTAGCAGGAACTGACCTCCCTGAGAAAACGTGTACGAGGAAAGTGAAGGAAAGGGGTCCCTCATCTTTCTCCAGCCACCCTCATCTACACCAGGAGGTTGGGCACCTGCTCGGGTGGGAGCCTAGTGCTCGCCCCAGGATGCTGCTTTGCCGCCTTGGGGCTTGCTCGCTCCGAGAACGGCAGGCAGTTCTTAATTGGCACTGCGCGCTGGAAGTATCTCTATCAAGAAGCCCAGCGCATTCGCCACCCCGCCCGCCTTTCAAACAGCACACTTCAGCGTTTAAAGAATTCAGTCTCCTAGAATCAGAATCCTCTCCACGTATCTTGCACCCAGAAGAGAAAAGCGAGCAAGACATTTTGGCTGCAGGAACCTCTCCCCCTAGTGATGCAGTTATTTATAGCCCAAACTCCTGCTTGGGTCTGCGCTAGCTAGCGCGCCCGGCTGCGCCGCGGCAGTGCAAACTTTTCCTCAGGCCTGGCGATTTTGGAGGGATCAGTGTAAGATTCCGGGACTGAATGCTCCTAATACTGCTGTCAGGAGAATAGAATTGCATCTTTTGGTGTGAATGAGTTTATGTGTCTAGCAGATGTCGGTCATCTGCAAACGCAGAACCGACAGCTCAGAAGCACCGTTTTCTCTCAATGTGTTCAACGTCAACACTGGTTGCAGATGTGGAAGCTAGGGTCAGAAGGTCAGATTGGATCAAGAAACAGGGCGTACTGTTCGTTTGGGGAGTGGTTTGAGTGAATGAAGAGGGGTTGATTAAAGAGAATAAAGAAAGGCAGCGCTAAATCACGAAGTTTTCAGGAATAGATCAAATGAGCGATGTGTAACTACCCCCGCAACCCCCCCATCACCATCGTGACCTAAATCTGATAATAGATTCCTCCAACCTCCATAGTCCAGCTATTGTGGAGTAAATATTAGTGTTCTGCTTTAAAAATATCATAAGATCAACCTTAGACTTACAGCCTGAACATGGGCGGGGGAGGGGGGAGCATGATTGTGATACTGCTTGGAAGCATGACATTACCATTGACAGAATTTATTTTTCCCCAGCTCCAACTACAGGCACCAAAAGGTATTTTACCTTATGTCAATGGTTCAAAGGAGAAGGGGGGTGAAGAGGGGGTGGGGGAGAAACATATACATGCGTATCTATCTGGCTGCCCAAATGAAACCTGTGTTTAGCAACCAGAACTAGCCCTCCAGGTCCAGATCTTTCCCAAGGTTTGGCAGTTCGAACTCCTCAACTGTCGGACTGTGGGGAAGACGTTAGGGGGTTATAGTCACCCAGGCGGCATCTCTTTATCAATTGCACGGTCTCAGACCGTCTCCCGCCAGCCCTGCCCGGCCGAGGCCGCTGGCCGCCGCGGTCCCTGCGGTTGCCGGGACCCGAGCGCGGCGCACGCTAAATGGATGTCCTGGGCCCGCGGGGCGCGGGGCGCGGGGCGCGGGGCGCGCGCCGCTATGCCGCTTCACCTCCGCGGCGTTATTGTTCCGCGCCGGCGATCGAGCGTCAACCGCAGGCCCACGTAGCCTTCTCCGACGCAGTGAGCACTTCATTAGTAACCCGAGCGTTCGGAGCTCACAAAAGTCAGGGCCCCACTGAGAAGGCTCTGGACTCTAGAAGGCTGGCTAGGATACCAGGGGCTGCACTCTCCAGTCTCCGACCAACTCCGGTCACAGCGTACACCAACGGAGACGAACACCGATGGGAAGCAGAGAGGGCTAGGGGAAGATATCTGACCCACAAGAAATTCAAGAGAATGAGCTCCGTCTCAACTATCCCCTGCACCCTACCCCACCGCTCTCCACTTCAGCTCACGCCCTCCGTCCGCCCAAGCCTGGATTCTCGCTTCCGTCGGGCAGGCAGCCGCGGGAGCAAGACTGCAGGCGGCAAGGAGAAATCCAGCCCGCCGCCCGCCGGCTAGGATCAACCCAAGCGGCGAGGGGGCGGGGAGCCGGCGGGGGAGGGTCGCCCCGCGCCGGAGGCGCGGTCGGCAGCTTCGCGGACCAGCCGGCTAGTGCAGGTAGACAGCTAAATAAATAAGTCAGAACAAACTTTGCTTTCCCATCATCTTACCTTCCTTCGCAGCCTGCGCTTCCCCGGTGTGTGCAAAGCGGAGCAGCCAGATGTAGAATAAAATAATCCATGAAGGGTGCCGAGTTTGAAAAACCATGGTGCATGAGCAGGTTTTATTTTAGGTTTCAGTTGAGTCGCAGCTTTTTCAAGGCTGTTTGCTCCGAAGTGGATTTTTGTTGTTGTTGTTGTTGTTTTTATGGCGCTCCTCACATCGATTCCCCTTCTCGATCTCCGGCCGCCAGCTCCACGTTTAGCTTTTTTATTTTTTTCCCCCCTCGAGTTCGTTCACACCGTGTTTGCTGCCTGCAAGTCTCCGACTGCAGACCGGTCGCTTGCTCCACACTCCAATAATATCAATTAGGGGGGAGGAGGCGGGGCCCCGAGTGGAGAGCCTCCGTCACTCCGGCTGAGTGGCAGGCGCAGCCGGCCTGCCAAACAGCGATTCCCAGGGCCGAGGGGCGGATCCCAGGGAAAAGGCCGCCCCTACCGCGGGGGCGGAGTTCGGGGCGAGGGCCAATCGGTAGCGAGCGGAGTCAGGTTGCGGATCCAGGATTCCCTCCAGGTTCTAAGCTCGCGGCTCGCTCCGGATGCTCGGAGAGGGAGGACAGGATGGCAGCCGCGGGTCCGTGCTGCTGTTAGCAACCGCATCTTTGTGGAGCAGAATAAATCCGAGAATTGCGCTCTCAACTTACGCTCCTGTCTTGCTTAGCTGTACTCCTGGCGGTCTTTTAGAAACCTAAGGCAATGTAAGTCGTCTCTCGGCTACTATGCACGGAGCCGGGACAGTGAAAAGAGCTATCTATGCCTTTAAATAAAGTGCCTTTTTCTTTTTTGTTGTTACTCACCACCTCTGTGGGTCTAATAACTTTATTCTTTTCCTTTAGTTAAGAGTTTCATCTTTTCTTTCTGTTACTTCAAGGCAGTCCGCTTTCGGCACCACCCAGCACTGTCCCTAGAAGAATAAAAGTAACCAAGCCTATTGTGTTTGAACATTGTGTTCAAGAGTTTGCAACAAGCTCTCGCAAAAGAAACTGAGGAAAGGGGTGTGGAGAAAGGAAGTCTTTTGTTTTCCGTTCCTCCTCACCCCGCCCTATCTTTTCGTTATAGTTCGTTGGGTGAGGTAGGACCTTAAGAGAGAACCTTCTCAAGGTTCTGTATCAGTTTTTTCTTACATGTTTATTATTTTTGGAGATTTTGCTTCAGTTGCCTCATTTGATCATTACCCTTTTCGCTGCATAAACTACACTTAATTTTAAGGACTGGTATCACACATTAAATTGACGAAGCGAGACGTCTCGCAAATATTGATTAAGCTTTAATAATTTTTAAATTATTGTCTTTCAAAGGGAAATTAAGAAAAAAGGTGTACTTTGCATCTTCATTTGAAATCTTCCAACTTATAAATCAAGAACGACTACGTGGAGTAATCAGTTTACCATTAGGCAGTTTCGGACACTGCAAATCAAGAGGTGGGTAATAAGAGGAAGAACTTTAAAATTTTAATTGCCAAATCATCCGTTGCAAAGGACAGGAAGAACAAATTGATCACATATTTAAGGTGACCTTCATTTTTTTTTCTAGTCCTATATTTTTTTCTGTTAAAAAAAAACTCATTGATAATTTGCCTTTATTTTTGATAAGCACTAAGTTTCATGGAGCCTGGAACTCCAAACTTTTTAATTTGGAAATATAAAGTAAATTGAGTTGTTTCTGGTATTTATAGCAAAGACTTTTCAAAGATAACACATATCCAGGTTTTTATTTCTTGTTTTATGGTAAACCATCCCTTGTAATTTTCACTTGACTAATACAATTGCAAAGAAGAGAAAAATGATATTTTCTTCTCTAACCTCTCACTGGTTTTGTAGTTTATTTCTTAAAAGTTACATGTTCCTAACCACTATGCCTGTTAAATATCAGGGAAATTTATCGAAAAGCATCGTAAGTGCCTTTTAAGGGGTGCATAGAAAGTATAAGCTGCTTACTAGATTAACCTTAAAAGAACAGCAGAAAAAAAAAAAAAGTAGAGTGCACTTGTTAGAAATCAACACTATTTATACAAGCATGCTTTAGGAGTAAAACTTGTAAGTAAAACATAAGAATTAAAAACATTAACCCCCACACTTAGGTTTGAAAACTATTTATCTCACAGTCGCAAGCTCACAAATACGTCGTTTCTAATAGTCAAAGTAATTCTCCAGAATTTCAACACTTTCCTCAGGGTCCCATCCCCACTTCTTAGAATGACACCAAGGTAGCCTTTAAAGTTTAAAATATCCCTTTCATCCCTTGAATGACTAATACTCTGGATGTGAATACAAATACCTTTCCATTAAACCAGGAAACCAAAGAAGTAACATTCTTCACTCTGATGAGTGTAGGTGGTATAGGGAGCCCACTACTGTGTCTCCTCTTTCTGTCAGACTCAGGGGCATGTACAGCCTAGCTTTTATTTTTAGACAAGAGACTTCACATTAAATGCACATGTGCCAGGCTGCTGACAGTTTTCCCTGTGGAGTTGCACAATGGTACTCAGTTTTAGGTTTACCAACCTTACATACTTTCTTTTGCATCTAGAAGTATGAATAAGAAGTCATGGCAATAAAACAAAAATAAATTGCTTAATCTTGAAAAGAATGTTCATTATACAGTCTTATAAAGCATATATTTTAATATATAAATTGATATTGGACTATGTTTGACTAACGGTAAAGTACATTTTGCCTTACAGAAAGCCTTTTTATACATGAAGCCATTGAAGTAAGAATAATCAGTTCACAAAACTTGAAGCTAACATGTAGTACTTGATTTCTTGTATCACTTATATGATTTGCTCTAGAATCATATTTATAATTTTTGCATAATATATAAAATGATTTTTAGAAAAGTAGATGTGTTTATATAAAATAAATTAAAAGTTATTTTCCTGAGAAATACCAAAGTATATGCATACCAACACATGTGAACCAAAGCAGAAATTCTAAAAACTATTTTTTTTAAATTTCTCTATCTTTCTCGTGTAGTGCAATTGATAGAGTAACCTATTTATATTAGGCTAATTTAAAATAAATAGAAAACAAGTTAAACCCTTAAGATTTCATTTATCACCCCTCTTTTGAAATAGGTATCATAAATGTATAGTAGAAAGATGAAAAAATTCTTATCTTTAATGCAAGCTGTACCCAATTTTATGCACTGTGTTTATCAAATTACTAATAACTTCATATAACTGTACATATATGCAGATTAATGTACAAATTAAAAACATCCATTTCAAATGAAGGTGCATACAGTTATTATTTTCTTTTAATTTACTTTCATTCTATTATTTACCTCACTGGTCATCTCTGGAAAATACTCCTTGATTTTAAGGTAGACATAGATACCAAAAGTAAATTAGATGATTTAAGGGAATCAGCCTCTAAATTTTCAGATAAATTCATGTTTGTATGTATATGTATGAAATAGTTCTTTAGAGGAAAAAGGAACAACCACAAACTTCCATAGGTTACAAATCCAAGGCTGTCAAACTAAATAGTTAACGACAACAACAATGAAATCAAAGGGCTGTTTCTGAACCTACGGCTTTCACACTTACTGTCTAAACGAAGTCACAGCTGGTAAATGTGAAAATGCATGCTCATCACAGAAAAGGGGGTAATTTAAACTGAATTAGAAAAGGTACTGTGCAGAGGAAACTGATAAATGGAAAAGAAGCATTATGTCTCAGTTAATAGATATTATAGAAAATCGTCTTCTATGATTTCAGTCAAAATGTAAACATTCTTTTTATGGTGCAGGAAAATCATTTATGTATTTACATTAACATGATTTATGTAGTGTATATAAAAATATCTGCAGTCCAAAGTAAAAAAAAGGAATGTATAGAAGCTAAACTCACATAAGCACAATAGTCTAACTTACACTTCTAAGCTCCAGATTAAGTTGACAGTATAAAAAGTCAAAGGTCAGGAATGAAATCAAATCGAGTCAAATTAAGTCAAGACTGTATTTTGTGCCTTTAAGTTAATTCACATTTGTGAGGTCAGATAAATTGGTAACACTGACTATATTAAAATTATATTCATTTAACTTTAATTTCTGAGTTAATATAACATAGTTTAACAAATACAAATACCAAAATCAGGTATCTACTTGAAGTTGTTAAGGTGTCACTCTGAAATTGTCTAGTCATTTAAAATAGTCAAGTGTTAAGTCAAATAACTTACTTGACTAAGTTTGAAAGAACTACTGAACATAGCAGGGGAAATGTAGCCCAGCGTACTAAAATTCACATAACACATTTTCAATAATCGTATAAAGAATTTTCTTTCTTTAAAATTTGATTTAGCCTGGGAAAGTTCTTCCTTTCCATTACTTACACTATGTTTTGCCATAAATCACCAGCACTGATTGGAAGAACTAGCTTAAATTATGCAAATCACTTCCACATGCTTTCATGGTTTTTGTCTTGCAATTTTTAAGTTCATCAGACCCAGTGGATTTTTTGGTTTCAAGGAGAATTGATTATTTGGTGACCACCAGGGGGCACCAGGACATCTGGGTGTCCTGGCCAATCAAGTCTAAACTGAATAAGTATGAGATAATTAAAAAATTGTATGTACATAATATTAACTGTATATATAAATTAATTTTTATTTTTCCTATTGAAATCCAAGTTCTTGTCTCTGAATACCTATGCCAGTCTACTAAATGCCTTCATAATAAAGTGTAAGATGTTCTATGACCTATTTCATTCTATAAAGGCCAAATTAGCTGAAGGACTCCAAATCCAATGTAGAGAAGTTCTCCATTTTCTTAAAACTGAACTTAGTCTCCTCTTAGACTTTAGCTATTGTCTTTACTCTCTACCCACTTAACACCCAACATTTTTTACCTGAAAACAAAGCCAGCCTGGGATTAAGTATTTTCTTGGACTTGCCATTTCTAGGTTTTTATGCATCCTTGAAATTTTTAGAAATCTAGTTTCAGGAGCGTATTAGAGACCTCTCACTTCTCACCTTGGTTTCCGGCCATGGTTCATACTAGAAATATAATTCTGTTAAAATTTGCCTGATTACTCTCAGTAAGATCCAAGAAAAGTTCTGAACAATAAGAATGTCAGATTATCAAATAATTTAGAGACAGATTTCTATGTTATTAGTAAAAATACACAAATAGTATGCCCTAGCTGTAAAGTTATAAAACTATGTATACTTTTTTCCTAGGAGTGGAATTTTGTACATTGCCTTTTAATAAATATACCTCAGCTTGACATGTACTGTCCATTTCTATGGAGAAAGTGAGTAAATTTCTATGAGACAAGGAGTATCTTGAGAGGAAAGGTATTCTAAGCTCCCAACTCACTCACATTTGAGTTTCAACAATATTAGAGTCTCTGAAAGGTTAAGGTGAATCTGATTCATAAGGAAATGAGCTCAAATATGTCAAAGAAGTATTCGATGTGAAGAAAAGAGAATTCTAAGCTTGCTGGGTGAAAATGTATACCTGCATTTTAAAGATCCTCAGAACTAACAAACCAGGAGTGGTGGTGGTGCTAACTATGAAGGTGTGAATTAAATGAACGCTACCTTTGTAACTCATACTGTAACTCATAAAATTGGGAAGAGAGCTATAGAACAAAACATCACCCTAACAAGTTTGTGTAAAACAAGTTTTCAAAAGTTAGACAGTTTAGCAATGATGAAAATAAAGTCAGCAGTAGACAGAAAATCCAAATCATTTGGAGGAAGCTGATCTTTTTAGACCATGAAGTCGAAGAGTTCTTAGACAATTATAGAGGAGAAAGCCTCAAGAAATAGTTGCTGTATTTTCCCTTAAGTTGAAAAAGCCAATTTAAAAGAGATAGATGGCTATGTGTTCTTGATAATATAGGTCAAACTGTTACGGATTCAAAATCTGAAGAACATAATATTCCAGAATGAGAATACTGATAGAAACTTGGACTAAGAAATTGAATTTTCACATATTTATTCACTATTTAGTATTGGAGTCATATGCAGATGATTAAAGTATTGCTTAATACTCAGTTGGCATAACACTTACCTGAATGCCTTGTGACTTGTTTCCTTTTATAAACAGGAAAATATGAGAACTATGTTTAGAGAAATAGGTAGCTAGTGATTTTTTTTGTCAATGTTGATTTCACTATGTCAACAGTGATGATGTATTTGTAATGACCGTAGACTATAGGATGATTCATTGTACAATAAGGATGATGATTCAATGAACAATAAGGATTTTGTCATCTGACTTGTTCAAGGTTATTTTCTTTTCCTGTCTCTGCACTCTGATCGGATAGAAAAAAACCACAAAAACTTGAGCTCCATCTCAGAATCTCTGAGGTTATTATTATCATTGTTTGGTTTTAAAGATTCATCTCGTTAGCTAATGCTACAGAGTTAACCTAGTGCATTTCCTAGTTGATTTTAGATTGATGAATGAAGTCAATCTCAGTTTAATTAAGTATTTTGATATCTGGGTAGTCTTTTAACAGGCAAATTCTGGCAGCAAAGTCTGTAAAACTAAAGAAATAAAAAAAAAGTCAGAAACTTGCCTCATTTAAAAATAGGTGATAACTATATAAGACAAAATCTACTTTATCTACCTTACAAGTACAGAGAAAGAAGTCATTTTGTATAGAAATCAAGAAAGGCATAACTTCTTAAAAGAGTTCTTTAAAGATAACTCAACTTGGGTTTAGTGTTTCTATATTATCATATCCTGTCTTTATTTTAACAATTTATAATAATAATTATATAAATGTGTGTATATATATATGTGTGTATGTATGTAAATATATATCTTTGAGTTAAACTTCTTTGAGAGCAATTACCTTCTAAATTAGAATAAAATATACTATAACATGCATATACTAATGAGAGTAAAATAAAGTTACCTCAGTAAATATTTTTAAATGCATATGTCCATGTTCTTTTAGGAAACTATCCAGTGGATCATGATATTTTAGATAAAAGCTGCTCCTATTTTATAGAAAAACAGCTATGATTCAATTTATGATATTTGTTCACAGTTACAGAGCACTGTGATGGAGGATACTAAATGAAAAGTTAGGGAGAAAAGCAATTTCAAGGTTAGGATTGATGGTAGAATTCTACCTAATAAAATATCTGAAAATATAGCAAATATTATTTTTTCTATATTAATCTATTTGTATCTATGTAATGAAGTTTAAGGCTTTAAAAAAATAGAACCTCTTTTGACCGCAGAATGAAAGTATAAATTATATATATGTACATATATATGTATATTATCTTAATTTATATGTGTACATATATATGTACACATATATATCTACTTATATGAAATTTTGATATGATGGTATATGTTTTGTAAAATTATGCAGGTATATAATTTTGACTTTTATTTATAGTAAGAGATTAGAATGAGCTATACCTATACTAATATGTTATTCAAAATGTCATTTTTCATTGCTTATCATAATACATTTATTTCAATGTTAAAAAAATTCCTGTCATGTCACATTTATTTAAAATAAAGATATCTGACTTAAATAATGAAAACAGATCCAGATATATTTACCTATTCATTTGCACATATAATGTATTATTTTCAAGATCCACATGACTCATATATTAGACTACATATATTTCTACACCCAGTATAGGCCACTTGACTTCCCTATATAAACTAAGCCTAGTATTAGAAGGCAGAATTCAAGGAGCACAAGCTATGTACTTGGAAGGCCAATATCTTATTCTTGAATCAAGGTCTATATCTATTTTTCTGATATTCAAATCCCATAAGTGTGAGTACCTTAAGGAAATTTCCCACCACTTCTATCTCTCTAATGGGATCCCTATTCAGAATCTAACCCTATGTCTTTGGTCTCTTATGACTAACTACTTGTTGATAGATCTATCGTCTTGATGTGGACTACCTGCCATTTATCTGGACATTAATTATTCTTCAGTGCCTTTATTTACCTGACACGTCCTAGACAAATACCATTACATTTTTCTGAATCTGTCTGATGCCAACTATTTACATGTAGTACCATTTTCCTGTCAAAATATTCATTGGTCAGTATACTATCTTCCTTTTTAGACTACGTCTTCATGTTCAGATCTGAGTATTTCTCTTAACAACCCTAAATTTATCTAATTCTAGCTGGGGCCCTTTTTACTCTATTACATTCTTCTACATTTAGTTTGTAATATCTCTATCAGGGGATAGCATAAAATGTGTTATCTTTCAGATTATAAAATCCCATGTTGTATTTACTATAGTGTAGTAGAAGTAGTCCTAGTTTTAGAGTTAATTATTTCTTCTTAATGTCCTTTTTACCTCCACCCCCTCCTTTGCTCCTCTCTTTTATTTCCTCTTTGAGGTAATTCATCACACTTTACAAAGCACAGTCTACCGTTTCACTTTTGGCTACTTACTGGTATGTTTCACTTTTGGCTACTTACTGGTATGTTCAAAAGAATAAGAAATGGTCTCATCATGGTCTTTGGAAACATTGTTTTAATATGTGTCATATACACAGTTAACAGACATTGCCTTTAAAATGAGGTAAGTGCTCTGGTAGTTGTGTATTCAGAACAATGAATCAATTGGGGAGAGGATCCTAGACGGGATTGGCATTTTTGATTAGTCTTGGGTTGCAAATAATAGATTGCCAGATAAACAAAGGTGATGATGGTGAGGGAAAGGAAAGTTCAGAGAACAGAGATAACGTGTAAAGGGTACAGTAAGAAATACATAAATTATATTTTATGTAGGAAACAGAAACTACCTAAACATTTTAAGTAGAAGAAATTTATTGTAAATTAGATATTCAAAAAAATTGTGAAAACTGGTTTATCAGTTATATATGACTGCATAACAAATGATCCCGCAAGTCAACAGTTTAACACAACCAATATTTATTGTCACAGTTTGTATAAGTGATGAACCCAGTGCAATTTATCTGGGATCTTCCGCAAAGCTACAATCATGATGTCAGTGAGGAATTATAACTTCCTTTAGGTTCGACTTTCTTCCTAATTCACATATGAATATCTTCAGATCTCAGAAAATCTACTTGTAGGATCATTCAATGTGAGAGTACCAAGTTTCATTTTATCACTAGCTGCTTATCAAAAACTTCTGTTCCTGGCCACACCTCCTCATAGAGCTACTTACATAACACCTTATTTCCATCCAGAGAAAGGACTACCAAAGCAAAAGAATGAGAGAGGGGCAAGTGAGGTTTTTGTAACCTAGTAACCTAATCTAAGAAGTGATATTTTTCTACCCATTACGAGTCAGTCACTCGTTCTGGTCTATACGTAATGAGAGAAATTGAATATATAAGGGAGGATAAATTAAAACAGGTTAGCAAGAAAAAAAAAAAAATTAATAACATATATACCTTAAATGTACATGGGTGATACCCATGGAAAAATTAGTAACTCCTGGGGTTAGAATAGAATTCGGATTTTATCATTTTAATAGGGAAGGGGAAGAATATCCCAAAGGAGAATAAATAATTTTTTTAGGAAAGATAAATGCACCATTAGAAGAATACATGGGAGGTATAATAACTTGTGACAGAATTTGTCAGCTTGTGGTGTCTTCTCTGTGTCGAGTTAGTCCTCTGTGGTTGATGAAAATCCCTAGAAACGAATCTATAACAGTTGAGTTCCTTTTGGAAGATGTATCTTTAGTTTATAAAAGGCCTCTCCCTGATTTTGCAATTATTCAAATGCTTGCAAATCAAACTCATCAATATGCCAATAGTAGGAGGCAGGATCATTAGGGTCCACTTTAGTAATCCCCTACCAAGAAGTAGGAAACTGAGCCTTCAGGTATGATCCCAGGTCAATGTGAAACTCTCCAACATGAAAGCTACTACACTTGAGGGCCCCTGTGGAGTGATGAGGGTAATATGTCTTCAAGTAGGAACTCTAGGATTAGGAAATGAGTCCAGAAGCTTTGCCAACATTGACTAACATTGTTGTACTGTTCTCACCAATGAGGAAAGTAAAGAATAGCCTGTGGAAGACAGCTGGGGAAAACATGGCATTTCTATGACCTTTCTTGCTGACATAAATCCAAAGAAAAAAGGGAGAAACTTGTGACCTCTCTTCCATCTTCCAAATCTCATCTGAATTTAAGACTGAACAACAAGTCCATTAAGATTTCTCAGTTATAAGAGGCATTCAACCCTTTGGCAAAATCAGATTAAGGGTGTCTCTTTCCCTGCAAAGTCTGTTCTTAAATAAATGACTTCTTCATAGGATTCCTTTCAGAAAATGGCACTACAGAAACAAACCAGAAAATAATTTAAAGTGGAATTATCATAACAGGAAATTTAATGAAAGCAAATAATTTAAAATTTTTTTTAAATTTTGAATTGTAACAGAGTAAGTACACTTATTATGAGTATACACCTTGATAATTTTTTACAAAGTGAGCGTACTTGTGTAACCAGAACTTAAAAGTGTGAAATTGAGTTTAACAACTTTCAAAAATGCCGCCCCCCCCAATGTTCGCTTTAGTTATTTTTTAACGTGATTGTGGGTCCTGTCTAAAAGTGCTAACTCCAAAGTTACTAGAGAAGTTTCACTTATGACTCAGCCCAATCTAATAAGATTAATAGAAAATTAATTTATTGCAGGGAGTTCACAGTATAGTGTTATAAGCATACTATTCAATTGGACTGAAAAGGGGGTTATGAATCTCAAAGAGAATATTCTGCAGACCAGCAAAAGGCCATAGTATTCAGGATTCTGAATTTCCCTTTCAGTATCAAGCTCATCAGAGAAGATACAGCTTCTCCTAGTAGAGCCTCTAGTGGCAGCAGGCAAATCTGGAGGAGGCATCAGAAAGCTTCTGGATTCTGGAAGAAAGCTTCTGCCCATGGAGTCCAGAATCTCAGACTGACTTATTTCAGTTCCTGGATTTATACTGCTACAGATGTGTATTATCAGTGTCAACTGTTAGTTTGGGCTTGGTCTCTTGATACTGCTGGGCTTTATCTTCACCTGGTTTATCTGTTTATCAATGCCCTTATAAACAAGTAATTGCTTTCATTTTAAATTTTTCAGCAAAAGTCAATCCCTTTTAATTGCACTCATTTCTCCATTAGTCAAAATCATTATAATACCAATAAATTTAACATTTTTAATAGAAATATTTTTCTTTTGTGTGCATGTTACATAAATTGAATAATTTGCTATGTACTTCTTGTGTCTGACTTACTTGTTTAACAAATTGTGAGATCCATGTTTTTGAATGTGGTATACATAGCTGTGATTCCTGTATTCTTATAGTTGTATAATCTGTTTCAAGAATAAACCAAATGCCTTCATCCCTTCTATTGTTACAGGACATTTAAATAACTTCTAGCTATTGAAAATCCAAAACTATTTTCTAGAATTCTTTTTTTGATGATCACATATACATATTCCTGTTGGGTATATACTTAAGAGTGTAATTATCATTCGTAGCATGTGTATATATTCAGCTTAAGTGCATAATAGTGTTAAATAATTTTCCAGAGTCATTTACATTGTATTTACAATTTAAACTCCCACTAGTAAATATGACAATTAAATTTCTCCATTTAATAAACAGCATTTAATAGTCTCTATTTTAATTTTAGTCATTATGATAGATATATTCTAGCATTATATTATGGTTTTAATAGTCATCTGATAGCAAGTGAAGTGGACTATTATCTTTATATGTTTACTGACCACTTGCATATCATTGTTTATCAATGCTCTATTCAAAATTTGCATACATTTCTTCTGAATTATGTCATTTTATTATATGCTATGTGTTTCTGTGTATCTATAGATATATGTCCTTTGTCATATAGACATTTGTTGCCACACTTTGTGGTGACCTTTTTTATTCTGTTAATAACATATTTTGATAAAAAGAAGTTTATAATTGTATATGGTTTAGTTTATCATTATTTTCTTCTGTGATTAGTAATTTCAGTGGCCCATTCAAGAAATATTTACCAAATCCGAGGTCAATAATATTTCCTGATATTTTCCTCTAAAATATATATTGTATTACCTCTCAAATTTAGATTCCCAATTCATCTAGAATTCTTTTTTTTTTTTATGGTGAGAGTGGGAGGTCAAGATGCACCACTTTTTTTTCTTTGTCACCATAGATTATCCAGTGGACCCAACATCACTTCTTGAAAAGAACATTTCTCTATTGTACTATAATAGAGCTTTGGTCATAAGTCTATGAATGACTATGTGGATGACCCAACTAAGTTTCTGAGGAAATTTTATTATTGAAAAATTTTATTAGTCAGGAATTTAATACATTTATCCATTCTTTGTATAAGAGGGGAAATGTGCTACTTGAAGTCCTATGCCATCACATTTCTTCAAATAGATGAATTTTGTTGATGGCACTTCAAAAAATTTACTCTGTTTTTTCAGATAATATTTCATTATTATGCATTTTAAGTTTACCCTGGTCCTTGGAAAGTTTAGATGAGCCCACAGACGTTTCATTTTCTCAAACTCTTCTGTTTGACTGAACAGGAAGTAGAAAGCAGTGCCAAGAATGGCATTCTGAATCATGACAAGGATAAAGAACTTGCAAAAGGATGTCCATTCTCTTTTTCTGAAATATAGATAAGAAATTTGGAGCTATGTATCCCTACTGCTTCCTGTTCTTCTCCTTCTTACTTTATTCCATCTGGATCAGAGGACAGACTCAGAGTGATTATGAAGTGACTAATGTCACTTAGACATTTAGATCTAAAACACAACATTTATGTAGGAAATGAACGGTCCCCTAGAATTCTGGTATTCTGTTAACTGGAGTCTCAGCTTTTGACATTGCCCAAAATGTTAGTCCTTTCTCAGTTACTTAGCTAGAATGATTTCACTGAAACAACAGTAAGTACAAAAGTTTAAACAACGTTATTTTAAATTTTATTAAACCCGATTCCTAGTTCCTAACCAAGCCTTTCTTGAGATGTAAGATGATGAGATGCCAGACTCCCTCTCCATCTGCCATGACAAGCCTGTAAGGAAAACATCATGAAAGAATGTAAAGCTGAAGTTCACAAGAGAGTTCCCGGTCAGAATTTATAGAGAAAGATTCTTTTAGTTCATTAAAGAGACTTAAGCCTTGCTGTGACGTATAAGCAATTGAACAGAGAAACACATTTCTTATCCTTGTTACAGATAAACCTGTTCATTATACTGAAAGAGCTACCCATAAACAATTTGTCTCTTCATGCTGCAGATCCCATAGTTTATATTTTTAATAATTGTCTGAACTCAGGTGAGCAGATTATATATTCAAAATGCTGTAAATATGTCATCTTTCATGGAAAAAGATTTTGACTTTTGATAAATTATTAAATGAATTGATGATCCGCCATGTTTACCATATGTACTATTAAGTCTTTTTGTCCAGTGGGGAACCTTTTCTGGATTATGGTTTTTAGTGTAAAGTTCTTGGTAATATGTTTGAGTGATGGTTTTCTCAATTCAAAGAATTTTTCCACATAACAGCTCTTTTTATCTTTTCTTCTGGTATAAGTTATATCATCACACAACCTTAAATAGTGCCTCATTAAGTTTTCTGAGCACTTGCTCTTATTCCCTATATTTGTTTCATACAGAAATTTATGATGAATATTCTATTCCATCTCACCATTTTCTTTCATTTAATTTTCTCAAAAGTTTTCAATAATTTTAGCTTCTATAGCTCAGTTCTAAGTTCTAAAGCCACACCTTTAGAAAAATTATATGAAAGGAAAAGAATTGATGGTCCCTGTTTGCTAATTGAATGTGATTTTTGTAGTAAGTCCAGCTCTTAGTTCTAGGGCTATATCCTAGAAATACATAGTTTTCAGGGTGCACTGTAAAAAAGCTTACTCCGGTGTACATTGTTGAATGATACATAATGATACTTCCGTGCTTATCTAAGGTCAAATTCAAGTCCTGATGCTTATTTACTTTGTGATTTATGGCAGATATCTTCTAAGTTTAATTATCAGTTTCCTCATGTGCCTAACAGAGATGTATATGTATCATTATAGTAACAATATCAACTCACAGTAGTAAATATAATGATCATAATGCATCATGTATTTTGCAAGTTATCGTTTAGCAAAAGGACTAATAAATCAGTATTGTAGCAAATTATATATATACACTTATATACTATATATAACATAAAATTATAACATAAATATACATTATAACATAAAACACACACACATATATATGTATATGGAAATATATATTGTATTATTGTGAACTACTCACTAGCCTAAGTGAAATGGAGAACACTCACAAATGGGCCTGGTTCCATTGTTCATTTCTGACTCCATCCAAACTCTCCACTAAGTACCTCATCTCTAGTCTCTTTCTCTTATTTGGAACCTGGTACATATCACTCATATACCCATAGAAGAATCGGTGAGTTCTAATTCTGAAATGTACTGTGGAACAAACTCTGTGTTATTCTGCCCAAATCTGCTGGACTTGGTTCTGCAGATTTATCTAAATGGTTTTGATGCCTAGAGTGCTGAAAATGTCCTGTTTCCAGCTCTTGACCTGAGCTTAATATGCTTTCCTCTTTCAAATTTCTAATTGTTTCGTGTAATTTCAGTCTTCTACTGTGCTACTTCTTAAACAAAACTTCTGTGTCAGAAAGATTTATATTATAGTTTTATTTTAAATTCCTTTCCAAATATAATAGAAGCAATGTAAGCTCACTGCAACCAATTAAATAATACCAGTATCTATAAAGAAAAGTCGATATTTACTACTACCCTTTCTTCATCGCCTCCTGGTCTCCCATATGATCCTATATAAGTATGTTAACATTTTACATTTATTTCACTACAACTTTATCTTAAAATCACGTGCTCACTTTTTTAGGCTTGCAAAATTGTTTTAACAAAAATCATAACATCTAAATCACCAAATTGTTTTTGGACATAATAATACATTAAGGGAATCTCTTAATTTCCATAAATAAGCATTGTTCTCTATAATGTATTATATTTTAATTTATTTAAAAAATTAAACATGAAATAAATCTCAAAATTAAATTTGCTCATGATGAGAGATTGGACGCCAGCTTTATTTTTCCCCTGGGTATCTAACTGCTTAGATAGATGCCCAGTGTCCTGAGTCATCATATGTGTTTGATCTACTTTTGAATTCTCCAATTCTGCTTTACTGGTTTACTTTTCTCTTCTTGTGTCAAAATCCTGTTATTAAAAATATTTTATACTGAACATTTTTGGTATTTAGGAAAGAGAAAATTGTTTTTCCCTCTCATTATTTTTCTTCTTCTTTTTTACATTAAATATATGTATTTATTGTTTTTAAAGTATTAATATTCTGATAAATTGTTTAAAGGACATGTGTGTTCCTCTTTTTAGAGATCCTCCCCTTTATTTTAAAAATGCTTTCATTGTTAAATGTGTATAGTTTTATTGTGTCTATAGGGAGGAGGTGAGTTAAAATTTTAAAGAGTCTGCAGATTATGACCCTATTACTGGCAACTATTAATCTGTTCCCTATAGATTTTGCTTATTCTGTTTATTTTACATAAATGAAATCATTCAGCATATGCTATTCTGTAACTGACTTACTTCACTGAGAATAATATTTTCAAGGTTGATCCAAATAGTAGCATGTATAATCCAATGATTTTTAATGATTGAATAATATTCCATTGTATGCCATCAATTGTCTATCCTTCCATGAGTTATTTTCACCTTTTAGCTTTTGTGAACAGCTCTATTATGAATATATGTGAAAATGTATTTGAGTACCTGTTTTCCTTTCTTTAGGGTATATACAGAATGAATTTGATAGGTTTTATGTTGTTATATTTAACTTTTTGAGGAATTTTCAAACTTTTCCATAGTACCTGAACCATTTTATATCCCACTAGCAATGTATGACAGTTCCAATTTATCTAGTCATTGTAGGCTACACACTCTAGTCTTAAAGTTGAAGCTTTTAACACCCTCTTTATAAGTTATCATGGCCAAAAAAAGCACTGAGTACCTCCTACTTGTGCATGAGTAGTTCTTGTCCCTTTATTTACTTGTCTTTTTACATGAAGGAAAAAGCTTTCTGCTCCACCAGGCTATTGGACTCAAGCTATATGTGAATACAGGCAGGAGATCTGTCACTCCTCAGAATCTCTAAAAACTTCTGAATTACTCTTTCTCATCAGGACTGAAAAATTTTCTTGCTTGACTCATTTATATTCTGGTCAGGAAGTTAGTGCAAAAATTATTTTGCTTCAAATTGTTATCCTTTGATTCTTCCCACTTCTAGCTCATTCTCCATCCTATTTCTTAAAGGGATTTATATTTTTCTGTCAGAATCCACATCTTACAGTTCACAGAATATATATTGATTTTACTTAGAATAATTCCTTCTTTTCTTAAAACAAAGTAATAAAAAGATCAGTATTTCCTAGTTCTAATTCTTTTCTTTTAAATAGACATTGCTTTCTAATTTAGTCATTCAAATTCAAATTGCCTCACCTCCTCACCCCCATCCATTCCCTCATTCACCCTATTGAAGAGCTTTTGAAGGTACTTTCCTTGTAATGTATGCCACCAGGTAAGGTTCACATTTGAACAACAGAAATTGAAAAGAAGGCTAAATTAAAAAAAAAAAGTTTGTAAGAATCTTAAACATCGCATGACGTTACTTTTGGCTTTTCATATAACTGACAACTTCACTGTTAGATTTTGGTGATATTTGTCATAATATGCATACATTTGTGTCCTTCTCATTTGTGAATTCTACAGTTAAAACCAGTTTTGGGAAAAGAGTGTCAGTACAACAGTGCTTTTATGAGTTGGAATCAGGAGAGTTTTCTAAAAATATTAATTCAACTACTTAAAATCAAAGTTATAGCAATTTCAATGTTAGGAAAAACTAATAAATAATAATGAGAGTTGGATCAATATAAACTTGCAAATAGTTTGAGATGAACTATTTAATGCAGTCTAGAAAGGCAAATCCCAACCCATTATCAGACTTGAAGAGAAATAAATGAAGGAAAACTGAATGATTAAATGCTTTCATCTGGAAATTTGATTTCAATATTCAGAAACACTACAATTCTCCTAATTCATCATGGTCTTTGTTTATTACTAATAAATTAGTGTGCTGATGGAAAGAATTCATTACCCTTTCTGCACACTTCACTAGTTGCAGGTCATTTATTAATATGTGTTATCTGGTGAGACTAAAACAGCTGTAATTACATTGTTAAACATTGATTAATAAGCAACTCTCATCACTAATAAAAGAAACATGTAAAATGTGTATTTTTTCAAGTATTTAGCTTAAAGTTTTACTCTCCTCTGGGGAATAAGGAATTTCAAAATGCCATTAATATTCTTTCTGAGCAAACTTGATTTGCTTTTGCAGCTGCTTCCAGTCACACCTATGAAACCCGATTACCAAAAAGAATTAAACTCATCTTGGCCGCAAAATAATATTAATTCACTAAAATTACCATCAATATTGAAGTATATTTTTCTGATTTTAAGTTATTTTTCTTTAATTTAATGTTAAAAGTCTACTTAATCAAAGCTGTGTTTTTATTTCCTCTATTTGGATTATTCAATCGAATACACATCCATTTGCTGTCGGAATTCAAATTTTCACAGATTGGCAATAATTCAACAGTTGAAAGCATATTAAAAAACACTGTAGTTATTGTTTATTAGTTTCCAGTATAATCAGTTTGATTTAAGTGTTACTAGCACGTTTTTCTATGTCAGATATTTTGATTATCATTAACAGTAAACAAGCAAACTGCCACTGACATGAGTAAATTAGACAATTTCTTTTCCATCAATTTTATAGTAAATAAAATTATAATTTGAAACATGGTTTTCTAGTAGATGTTTTAAGCACCACCCAATCAAATTCATAACTTCTTAATAAACTACTTCTTGTGCTGTCAAAAATTCATCTTGAAATTCAAGGTGCCGTATATTCTTTTGTGTCTTTGTCATTGAACTGACTGCTGTGGCTACTTTTTTTCACAGTCATAGTGTATTTGTATGTCAAGATTTGTAAAGAGGTAGTTGTCATTTTTAGGCAATGCAGTGGTGCAGCAGAAGCTGGGGTTAGTAGTTACAGGTTCAAATCCCAGCTTTCTCACAAAATAGCAGAAGAATTTACTTGAATGTCTTCTTGTGAAAATCAAATGAGATAATGTTTCCCTAAGTGGCTAGAACAGTGCAGTTGACTTCCAGTAGACAAGAATAAAATATTATTTTCCATATTTTCCTTACGCCAAGATTTCGAAGCCAAGTAGTCAGTCACTTAACTCTGCAGTTCTAAAACTGTCAGGCTGGTCTTTTAAATCCCAATCATTAGCTGTCCTCTGACACTTGAAAATTTATTGGATATCATATCAAGCTTCTATTAGTTATTCACACCAAAGTGAATTCAAATATTGAAATAAATTTGGAGTTAGAATATTTCCGAAGATGTAAATGGAGATTAAAAAATATTCAAAAATAAACAAAAGCTAGAGAAGGGAAGAGAAAAGTTCTGGATGAAGACAGAGTCAGGAAAAAAGGAAGGCTAAGGAAGGCACTAAGAAGGGAACTGGGTGACTGAATAAGCGGACAGTACAAATAGCAACAGGGCATGAGTACAAAGGAAGGATTTAGATTAAACCTAGTGTCATCCAACTGACAATTCAGTGCTACAGATAGGAACTATATATTTTAAGATGCTCAAGTACACTTAACGGAAGCCAATAGACATTTATTGGGAGGATTTGGGGACCTTATATATATATATATATATATATATATATATATATATATATATATATACACATAGGAGCTGGAAATCTAGATTAAGCAATTGATTGAACTAAATGCTTCTCAGTAGTTAAAGCACAGAGATTATTACAAGTGATTTTACTAGGAATAACCTGGCTAGGTTGTTACTTTAAGGGTGTCTAATTATTTTGTCTTTTCATTCATTTCTTATTTAAAAAAATTAAGACAATTTTTAGAGTGGTTTACATTTACATATCTTTGGGAGAGAAGATCAAGCTATATTACCAAGCTATAATCACTGAGATTATTTACAAAATTTCATCTCTTAATGTATGATTTCACCAGTATCATCACCATTGAGATAAACTGCCCAAGATAGATATATTAAAACCATTTTTTGGTTTTGTTCTTCATCTGTCAGTGTTTTCAGACTCTAAATTTTACATTTCTTCTTTTATTTGCAGTTTTTTTATATTGAGGTTAATTTTATTAATAAAACAATATGCTTAGATGTACAGGTTTACTCATCATCAATCATGATAACACATCAGGCCCACCAAAAAATTTCTAATAGACTGCCATCACTGTCCATTGAACTCCTGCTATACTTTCCTTTTGCCCACCACCCACTACCCCTCTGGTAATCTCGATTTTGTTGTCAGCGTACAAGAGTTTTGTTTTTTTGCTTTGGGTCTTTACATTCCACTTATGAGTGAAATCATTCTGTGTTTGTTTTTCTCCACCTGACATTTCATTTAGCATAATCCTTCTAGTTCTAATCATCTTGTGGAAAATAGTAGGATTTCATCTTTTTTAAGACTACATAATATTCCATTGGTTATATATACTATGTGTACTACCTGTTCTTTATCCATTGATCTGTGAATGGCACTTACTTTGCTTCCATTTGTTCTCTATTGTGAATAATGACTATAATAAACAAGAATAAACATATATCTCCTTGAATTAGGGTTTCTGTGTGTTTTGAAAAAATGTGGGATAATGGAATTATATGAAATTTTCATTCTAAATTTTTTGAGGAATTTCATACTACTTCCATAATAATTGCACTATTTTATAGTTCCACCAACAGGGTAAAAAACCTCTTTTTGCCACATCTTCACTAACACTTGTTTCCAGTCTTTTGGATAATAGCTATTTTCAGAGGTGTGAGGTGATATCTCATTGTTATTTTTATTTACACTACGTTAATGACCAGTGATACAGAATATCTTTTTACTTTCCTATTGGACAGCTGTATATCTTCTTTAGAGAAACTTCTATCTAGAACTTACATCCATTTTTTATTTGAATATTCATTTTTCTGCTTTTGACTTCTGTGAGTTATTTGCATGTCTTGCACATTAAACTCTTATCAGATGTATGATGTGCAAACATTTACCTTCGTTCAGTAGGATGTCTTTTGTTGATTTTTTCTGTCACTGTACAGAAGATTTTAAGTTTGACATAGTCTCATTTGTTTATTTTTGTTTTCGTCTTCCCCTTCCCCAAAGGTTATTCTAAGGTCAATGACATGGAGTGTATTGCCTATGTTTTCTTCTAAGTTTATGGTTTTATCTCCAGGTCCGTTATCCATTTTGTATTAATTTTTGATTGGGGCCTTAGAAAGTAATCTAATTTAATTATTTTGCTTGTGCCTGTCCAGTTTTCCCAGCACCACTTGTTAAAAAGACTTTCCTTTCTCCACTGTGTGCTTTTGGCTCCCTTGTCAATGAACTGTCCATATATGTCTGAGATCATTTTGGGGGACTTTATTTAGTGATCTATGTATCTATTTTTATTGCAGTACCATACTGCTTTATTATACTTCTGTCATATAGTGCAAAATCTGGAAGGTGATACCTCCACTCTTGTTCTTTCTTTCTCGTGATTGCTTTTTGTATTCAAGGTTATTTGTAATTTCATACAAATTTTGAAAAGTTTTCTATTTCCTTTTAAAATACCTAAAGAATTTCAATAGGTATTGAATTGAATATGTATATTGCTTTAGGTAGGATGGCCATGTTAACAATTTTCTTTCCAACCATGAGTAGGGATTATTTTTACATCTCTCTATATCTCATCTATTTCTTTTAATAATGTCTTGTAACTTTCACTGTATAGATCTTCCACCTTTTTTTGTTAAATTTACTTAAAGTTATTTAATTCTTTTTTTAGATCATAAATAGGATTGTTTTCTTCATTTCATTTTGTTCTGCCTCATTATTTCATATATAAATTCAACAGATATTTATATAGTAATTTCATAACCTGCCACTTTACTGTACTCATTTATTAATTCTAATAGTCTTTTGATAGAATCAATATATTATCTAATGTGATCTGCATATAGTGATAGGTTTTCTTTTTCCAATTTTAATTTCTTTTATTTCTTCTTAGTGTCTAATTGCTCTGACTAGAGCTTCCAATATGATGTTGAATAGCAGCGATAAGAGTGGACACCCTTGCCTTGTTCCCAACCTTAGAGGAAGTGCTTTCAGTTTTTTCACCATTTTGTAGAATTTTGACTGTGAATTTATCGTAGGTGAACTTTATTACATTGGCATATGTTCCTTCGACCCCTGTTTTTTAGAGAGTTTTTGTCATAAATGAGTGCTAGATATTGTAACTTTCTCTGTATCTATTTAAATGATCATAAGAATTTTTTCTTTCCTTTTGATGTGTTTTATTATATTAATAGATTTGTGTTTGCTGTACTATCCTGCATCTTTGGAATAAATCCTACTCGGTCATGATGATGTGTTATGAATTTGGCTTGCTAAAATTTTGTTGAGGATTTTTGCATTTATATTGATCAAAAATAAGTATTTCTTGAATCAATTCTCTTTTCTCCATCACCACTGTTCCTTTGATGACTCTCTATTATTTCAGCAGCATAATGTGACCTCCCTAACATTAAAGTTATTTTGTCTTCATGTGTATACACACACTTCTATTGCTTCTCCACTGCCTCATGGGACTTTTCATATCTGCTTTGTCAACTTCCTGGAGAGAGAGTGCTTTCTCAGACTATGTAAGGGAATACTAGAAGTTCCAAATAAACCTGTCTGTGCTTACTGGGATTTATTTTACTCATTTTTAAATTGTATCAAAAATTCCTCTCATGCCATTTCAAACAAAAAGAGTAGAATGCAAAACTTTTATTCATTTTCATAATAATGTATAAAATTTTGACCTATTTTAGCTTGCAGTAGAGTACTGCTGCAGATATTGTTTACAGAGCACTAGATGCGCAAGTTCACTTTCATCTTTATTATTATATAGCAAAATATTTGAGAAGTATATTAAGAATGACATTCTAGCTATTTTCGTGGAATATAATGTCTTTATTATTTGGTCCTAATTCATCCTTTCTGTGTTATCTGCATCTTTCACTCTCACTTATACTGTGCTTACAACACTATACAATTTTGTGGTTTTCCAAACATACCAAAGTTTTGGAAAACTCTCTTCTTTGTCTAGAGTAATTCCTCACATCTCAGGTCAAAAGACAGATTTTTTTTTTCTGAAGCTTCCTCTTTCTAGGCCTGTTTTCTAATTACTTGCTACATTTTTCTCTTTCACTAAACAGTGAATTTCTGGAGAGCATGAATATCATTTTTGATCCCTAGGTCCTAACAGAATGTGTGATAATAATTGAAAAAATGAATGATGACTATATGGAATATATCACTTTTTAAAAATGTCTGTGTTAATGAAACACAGAAAGTATCTCCTCTGTGACTTACAATATGATTTGTCTTAGGTCATATTGTGAACTCCCTCAGTAATTGTGCTGGGAATTAGAAGTAATTCAACCAAGTACTTCATGGTTATAATCACTAATAATGTTCAGTTACTGTAATTTAGATACCTTACAATTTGGTCAGGGAGAAAAACTTTTGGCTGTGTATTTTTTTCTTTGATATTATTCACTCCTCTAGACTCTTTTCTCCCTTTCGACTTACACTTTTGTCTGAAAAAACTGAGCTTGTTCTGAAACCATATAGCTCTGTGTCTAGAGGCTCCTAGTTGGATCCGGACATTGGAGAGCCTCAAAAAAGATCTGAGGGAAGAGAGTGAACTCAGGCATGTATTTTCTTGGCTTTCTCTGTAATGTTCCAGGAACTGCTCCCTCTCTTCTCCTTTAAGGAATAACTAGTATGCAGCACTGCTTTTTCATACTTTGTGCTTTGTGGTTCCCCTATATGCCCAACCTCAGTAAATCCATATTTGGTAGTTTGTTTAATTCTTATTTGAGTGCTGGCTCTTGTTTTTGTTAGGCACCTAACTGATGTAATTCTTTTCTACTTCTATGATTGCATATATGTAGATAAAATTTAAAGTGAGTAAGGATACCTGTTCCTTTAACATTCTATACAAGCATAAGTTTTGATCATGTGTGTGTGTGTATGTGTATGTGTGTGTGTGTGTGTGTGTGTGTGTGTGTGTGCAAAAATGAACACTGGCATGTATTTGAAAAATGCATCATTCTTACAAAACACTAGGTCAAAATTATGTAGGTTGAAGTTAAATAGGATTTTTATTTTAAGAAAATTTCCTATTAAGTGGAGTTATTTATTAAAAAGAACAAATGAGGATTCATTACAGTATTTCTCAGGGTAAATAAAGTTAAGAAAAGCTTTCATGAAAATTTTGTGCTCAAAAGGAAGTCTAATTTTTAAACTTTCTGTGACTAACAATAAAATCAGTAAGAAAGATTAACAATGTAGATAGTTTTCGTATATTTTACATATTTTTAAAAGTCGAAAATTGAAAGTATAAGCAATAATAAAATAATTATTAAATTATAATTGATTTATCTTTAAGATAGTAAAATAGATAATTTTTGAGGATTGTCACCATAGAATTGTAATATACTGGGCTTCAATTTCTAAGCACATATTTCTAGTTTTTATTCTGCAGTGTAACAATGTAAATATATATTGGAACTTTCCTTAAAATATTGTTTTAAGGGATCTTACTATGAGACTACCCTCTGGTGAAATAATTTAATTTTATTTCTTTATAAACAAATATTTTAAATTAAGAGAGTTACATTTATGATTAAATTAAGACATGGCATATGCATTGCTTAAACTACTAATAGAAGAGATCAACCTCTCTACATAATCTAGAAGCACAGATACAAACTTGCATATTATGCAAAAATTCAGGTTTTATTTTTACTATTTTTACATTGGTGGGAGCTGATGTCAGGAACTAAAAGGCAAGCAAAAGTTGTTTTTCCGTCTTTTAGTTTAACAAAAATACACACAATGTCACATTGTGAAATCATTGTAAGATCGGATTTTACTGGTGTTTGACCTAATAATCCTCATTCAGATGAAGCCCAAATAGACTTGCTTCTATATGTTTTGCATTGAAGAGAATTGCAATGAAATTTCAGCACATAACTTTAAGATTCAGTTCTTCATATTAGCAGCAACTTATAAAATACATTTTAATAAGAAAAATATCTAAAGTGAAATTATAACTCTGACCTCAATTTTACATGAATACATTTATTTATACTTAAGCCATATATCTGTCATTGTCCGTGTGCCAAATATTTTCTACAAGTTGTTCCCCCTTGCCCCTCTCTTTAAACCTTCCTAAATGATTGACCACATTTCATAATCTCAGAGTAGTTGATTCTGGTTTGTCTTTTCTCTGTTAAGTATAACCAGCAGGGGAAATCGATTGAAATTTTCATGAGATCAGGTATATTTTATTTTGTGTTTGTGGCACTTTCATATATGGCAAACATTTTGACAGCACTGGTGAACCTGTAAGGTTTGGTAAATATTTCAGACTTCCTAAAAATAACACAAATTTTTGAAAATGCTAACCATCATCTGCCATTCTGATGACTGATTGAAGTTCAATCTCTAAGAAACACAGATAACTATTAGTCATTTGGAAAAGTCTGAGTAGAGATATGAAGCAACAGAAAACCTTAAGACTACCAACATATTGAATTAGTTACAGCTAAAGAATCTTATCGGGTACTGACTCTAAAATCTGCCAGTCTCCTAGGACTGAAGTTAATCTTTTTGTATCTAAGCCACTTTTTACCATACTTTCTTTGACAGTACTCACCTCAGTTTCCTTGACTTTACTAGCCAAACTCTCCATTACTAGAACTGAGTCTACTCTTATACATCTAGTACACCCTGTTACCCAGTTATTGGTGTATGAAAAAAATAACTGAATAGTTTAACGCATCCACCTGAAGACATTTAACCTAACTGAACTTTCTACCCAGAAGCTCTGGGATATATATCTTAGAGTCACAGTTGTTTTTATATTTAGGGGATGCAATTCCCACAACAGGGATAATTAATAATTCATTTCTTTTAGAATGCCTCCTTTTTACTCCTGGAAACACGAAGGTGTTGCTTCTAAATATCCGCCTACTAATTGGGCCCTTATTTTCCAACTATAGATCCATCAACCAGATTATAACTGCTATGTCTTCCTGCTGGGATTTAACACCTGCTCTTTTAAACTCTTTTGACTTTTGTCTGAACCCAAATAGTTTATCGCGTTCTTTGTACTTTGTCCATGGCTTGGACTGCCTCCTCCAGCCCTTCCCCTTTCAACTGTACTTTGTAGTTAGTCTTACAAAAATCTAACTATTTTAATCCTAAACACAATCTCCACACCTGTTCTCCCCTGTCGGGTTTAGATTAAGGTTCTAGCGGCTCAATCCTTATCATTCTTTTGTTTCCCTTATTGGAACTCCTCACCTTCCACCCCAGTCCAGTGTATGACAACACCCTCTCTTTACTTATCCTCTCAGTTAATTTCTTAGTCTACTCTGTTATCTTAAACTTTCTGAGCTCATGTCACAAGACTGACAATATAATGAACTGCAGATTTGGTTACTCCTCAGACAGACTTTAATACTAATTTCTATATCGATTTTCAGAGACTGCTTTTGTACTTTTTTATTCCTGCTAGCTTCTAAGAACACTTCAGCCTCTATCACCATCTTTTCCACTCCCATATCTCTGCATTAATAAATTTTTCCTTTGCTTCCCAAGTGAAAAAGTAATAAAATTCTTCTTCTTCTCCTTTCCTTTTAAGAGGAAGAAGGAGGAATGAAGGCAAGTAGGCAGGCAGGAAGAAGAGAAAGAGTGGAGGAAGCTTTTTTTAATTAGTTATTTCCATTGTTCTCCTTGGTCTTGGGTCATGAACTCAGGTCCTTGGGTTTTAATGTGGACAGTGCAAGAATGGCAGACTAGACACCTGTGCCATCAAGTCACTGCATGCTTCTTTTTTTAAAGAAAATTATTTTTTTATTATTTCTTTTGTTTAAAAAGCCATGCTGACTTTAATATATTGAACTTGCGTCTTCTCATTCTGTGGGTATTACACACTGTTCAGTTCTTCTGCCCCTTGTTTGAGTGAGTCATTTACGTTTTTTGTTGAGATGTATGAACTCCAAATTGCTGAGATTAAGCTCTTATCTGATGTATGCTGTGTGAATGTTTTCTGAATTTGGTGGATTACCATTTTGTTTTACTGGTGGTTTCTTTCGCTATGCAGAAGCTTTTTAATTTGATATAGACCCAGTTGTTTAGATTTACTTTAGTTACTGTAACTGTTCTTCCCCAAAGATATCTTTGAGGTTGAGGTTGTAGAGCATCTTCCTCACATTTCCTTCTAAATATTTTAAGATTTCAGGCCTTTTGTGCAGGTCTTTTATCCATTTTCAGTTAACTTTTGTGTATGGTACTAATGAAAAAAATCTAGTTTTTCTTTTTCTTCTTTCTTTTTTTTTCTCCAGATATCAATTGGGATTTCCCAACACCATATACTGAATAGACTTGCCTTCTTCCATTGTGTGCTCTTGGCTCTTTTGTCGAAGATTAATCCTCCATATAGGTCTGGCTTTATTTCTGGTTGATTCCACTGATCATGTGTCTGTTTTTGTTTCAGTACCACACTGTTTTGATGATGATTACTGTGTAGTACTGTTTGAAGTCAGGAATTGAGTTCCTCTGCTGTTCTATCTTTGCCTTGGGATAGCTTTGGCTCTTCAAGATTTTTTGTGATTCCAAACAAATTTCAGTATTGTTCGTTCTGTTTCCTTGAAAACTGTCTGGATTTTTGATGGAATTGCATGAAAAATGTATACTGCTTTGGGTAGGATTGCCATTTTAATGAAGATAATCTTCCAAGCCAGGGGTATGGAATATTATTCCATTTCGTTGTGTCTTTTTCTATTACTTTTGATAAAATGAACAGTTTTCATTATAAAGGGCTTTTACCTCCTTTGTTAGGCTTATTCTCAGGTACTTGATATTTTTTGATGTTATTTAGAATAGAATGTTTTTGAATTCTTTTTTCTTCTACTTCCTTGTTTATGAACAGGAATACCCAGATTTATAAGTGCTGATTTTATATTCTGACACTTGGCTATTCCAATGATTTTCTCCAGCAATATTTTTGCTGTAGTATTTCAGATTTTCCATGTATAATATCATGTTATAGGGAAATACTGACAGTTTTATTTCTTATTTTCCAATTTGGAATCTTTTAATAATTTTTTTCTTGATGTATTGATGTGGCCAAGACTTCCAGAACTATATTTAATAGTAGTGGTAAGAGTGGACAGCCTTCTCTTGTTCGATCTTAGGGGAAAGGTTTGCAGTTTTTCACCATTGAGTATTATATTGGCTATGGCTTTGTCGTATAATACTTTTATTATGTTGAGGTATGTTACTTCTATTCCTATTTTGTCAAAGGTTTTTATTATGAATCGGTGTTGGATCTTGTCAAATGTCTTTTATGTGTCTATTTATATGATTGTATAATTTTTTTATTTTCTTTTTGTTGATGTGGTATATTATATTTATTGATGCATATGTTGACCCATCCTTGCATCCCTAAAATGAATCCCTCTTGATTGTGGTATATTATTTTTTTAATCTGTTGTTAAATTCGTCCTGCCAAGATTTTGGTGAGGATTTTTGCATGTATATTCATTGGTTATATTGAGCTATTGTTTTCTTTTTTGATGCTATCTTTGTCTGGATTGGGGATCAGGGTGACATTGGCCTCATAGACTGTATTTGGGCATTCTCCCTCCTCTTCAATTTTCTGGAACAATTTAAGGTGGTTAGGGATTATCACTTCTTTTAATGTTTGGTAGAATTCACTAGTGAAGTCATCTGACCTGGGCTTCTGATTTTTAGGGGAGTTTTTTGATTACTGCTTTAATTTCTGTCTTGTGATTCATGTGTTCAACATATCAGCGCCTTCCTGGTTAATTTTTGGCAGGTTATAGGATTATGGGAACTTCTCTATTTCTTCATTATTAATGAATTTGTTGGCGTATAATTTATTGTTAATAGTGTCTCATGATTCTTTCTGTTTCTATGCTATCTGTTGTAATCTCACCTCTGTCATGTTTGAATCCTGTTATTAGGGCAGTTCTCTCTATTCTTTGAGTCTAGCTAGCCATTATTAATTTTGTTTATTTTTCCAAAGAAACAGCTCTTGGTTTCATTGACCCCTTGAATGATTCATTTTTTTAATTTCATTTATTTCTGCTGTAATTTTTATTATTTCCTTTCTTCTGCTGATTTCTGCATTTGATTGTTCTTTCCAATCTAACTTCCTCAGATATGAGGTTAGGGATTTAATTTGACCTCTCTCTTGGTTTTTGGTGTGCACTTATATGGCTTTAAATTCTCCTCTCAGATTTAATTTTGCCACATTCTTCATGTTCTGGTAGCTCATCTCTTCATTTTCATTTGTTTGCAGATAAGTTTTAATTTCATCTTTAATTTCATTGATGATATGTGAATTGTTTGGGAGCATATTGTTCAATTTCCACATCTTTGTATCTTTTGCAGTTTTGTTCTTCTGGTTTGTTTCTAGTTTCACTCCCTGTGGTCAGAGATGATGCTTTCTATAATTCAGTCTTTGCTAAATTTGCTGAGACTTTTTTTTGTGTTCTCATATGTTGTCTATCTTTGAAAATGCTGCATGTACACTGGAGAAGAAAATATATTCTTTTTTGTTGTGGTAGAAAAGCATATATATATATATGTATCTGTTAGGTCCATGTGAGCTATTGCTTTATTTAGATTCCTTATTTATTTATTGATTTTCTGCTTGGACGATCTATTGATTGATGTAAATGGAGTGTTGGAAGTTCCCTACTATTATTGTGTTGCTGTCAGTGTCAACCTTTAGCTCTGTCAGTATTTGTTTTATGTATTTAGATATGTAGATAGACTGGGTGCATCTATGTTAATGACAGTTGCTTCTTCTTAATGAATTAACCTCTTGACATCCATGCCCTTCTTTGTCTCAAATTATCCTTTTAAGGTAGAAGTTTATCTTCTTTGAAATTAGTATTGCAGTTCGTCATTTCCTTTATCATTGTTGCTATTATATTTTTTTCCATTTCCTTTGACTTTCAAGCTATTTTTGTCTTTGAATCTGCTATGAGTTTGTTTTTTTTAAGTATACTGTTGATGGATCCTGCTTTTCAATACATCCAGCAACTGTGTGTATTTTGATTGACACATTCAGTACATTCAAGTTGAGGGTTAAACTGATAGCTAGAACTTCATTCTCTCATTTGAGCCTTTGTTTTCTGTTGCTTTTTTCTTTTGGTTGCTTTGTTTACCATTTGTTTTTATTAGCTTTCTCCTCTGTATGAATTTTGGTGTCATTTCTTTCAGTTTCATGTACTTCTCACTTCCCAGTTATGTATCTCTTTATAGTTAGGTTTTGTGACTGTGGTATGGATTATCACTATCTTTACATCTCTATGATGATCTTTTATGTGTTGTTGTCATAACATATTTATATATTCATATAGATTCCATAATATTATTTCCCATTGGTGTTTTTTTCTCTTGTTAGTCCTGTCTTTGTTTCTACATTTGTTTTTACTGTGTTTTTTTTTTTTTTTTTTTTTTTTTTTTTTTTTTTTTTTTTTTTTTTTTCATTTTTTTTTTTTTTTTTTTTTTTTTTTTTTTTTTTTTTTAACATTGTTTTCCACCATTTTCAGGAGTTGATAGATCATTGTTTTCTATATTTCTATCGCAATACCCCTTTCAGGTTTTCATGAATGGCAAGTTTGGTGGTGGAAAAACTCCACTGACTTTTGTTGATCTTTGAAAACCTTTATTTTTCCATCATGTTTGAATGATAGCTTTGCAGGGTAGAGTAGTCTTGGCTGATAGTTTTTACCTTTTAGTATTTTGAATATGTCATTCCATTCTCTTCTGGCCAGTAGTGTTTTTTGTCTGAGAAGTCTGATGATAGCTTGATGGTTATACTTTTGTAGGTTATGTTTCTCTTTTCTTAAGCAGAGCTGGTAATTTTTCATCATTGACTTTTGCTAGTTTTACTCTGATGTGTCTAGGAGTACATCTTTTTATATTTAGAAATTTTGCAGTTCTATCTGCTTCTTGAACCCCATGTTTACTTTTTGTGACAGGGTGGGAAGTTCTTTTTTATTAATTTTTTATTACATTTTCTGTAGCTTTCCTCCTCTCCTTTCTTCCTGGGATATCTATGGGCTTTATGTTTATTCTTTTCACGGTTTCTAATATTTCTTGTAGGATTTATTCAATCTTGCTTTTCTCTTCTCTCTTATGTGGTTTACCTTTGCTATTTTGTCTTTAATTTCTGAGATTGTTCATCTGCATGATTGAGCTCTTTATGTATCTTCAATTCCTTGACTGTCTTTTATCTTTAGCATTTCTGCTAGGCCTTTCTTCATGACTTCAGTCTCCTTGGTGACATATTCCCTTTGATCTGTTACTTCTTTTTTGGATTCTTCCAATTGCCTTTCAGGGGTTGTGTTTGCCTCCTGAATCTCATTTAGCTTTTTTATAACTGTATTTTTAGAATCCTTCCTTTGTTAGAGTGTTCTGTTCAGTGTCAATGGAGTTTTTCTCTGGGTATGTCTGGCATCTTCTCTTTGGGCAATTCACATTTTTTTGGTGACATTGATTTTGGCATGGCATTCTTCTATGTTTTAGATTTAGCACTGTGGTTTTCTTTCTTTTGTATGTTAGATTTCTTCCTGATTCATTATATTGGGTCCTGGTGTGGCCAATGTCAGCCATAACACTTCCATGTATTGTGAGACCTGTTCCCATTTTTTTAATGGGCCTCAAGTGCTATATCCTTGATCTCCACTGGTTTCCATGAGGATGGGAGGCAATTCTCTTGCATGTCTCTAATAAGAAGCTTTCTAATCCAAAGAGTGAATTCAAAAGAAGACCCTGTGTGTTCTGTGGACTCCATAACTGTCCAGCACAGTAGGTAGGGTGCTTACAAGTAGGTTATATATGAAGCAGTTACTGTAGCGTCATTGGGTTATGAGACTGGTCATTGCTTTCCCAGTTTCTCAGCTAGAGAGCAAGATTGCTTTCAGCCTGTATGTGCTTCTTTAAAGACTTGGAGAAGATGGGTCTCCTTCCCCACTGCTCTCCAGTGTCTGAAATCTCCTGGGCATGTTTCCTGTGCTCTATTAAACACAAGTTTTTAAATGTCCTCTGATAATACCTGCAGCTCCCCCATTCAGGGAGTAAGTGCAATGTCTTACACATTGTACTTTTTACTTTTGCTAGAGAATCATCAGTATCCAAAGAAAACTTCCAGCTTCATATAATGCCTTTATTTGCTCCTAATATTTCTCATAATTAACTATTTTCTATTTTATTTTCTAGCAGAAAGGAGTGCTGATCAACTTCAGCTTCTTTAACACTTTTTAATTTTTCATTATTTATTTATTGGTATATATTTATCCCTTTAATGGCCAGTCTATTTCATCTTCATATGAAATCTGACTTCCTTTCCTTGACCCTTGTACTTCTCAGCTTATATTGAATCTCTTTCACTCCTTCATGAGTAAAGGGACTTAATTTTTCACTCATTCTGATTAGCTTTTTACCTTTAAATTGCTTAAAAGTTTCTTTTTTAATGTAAGAAAAGTTTGTAAGAAAACATGCATGTATAACTACTTAAAAATATTACAATGATCATACATATACTTAAGAAATAGATCATGAGTACTACACTATAATTTTGAATGGGAATCTAGCAATAGAATTTTTTCATTCCCTGCTAGAGGTAATTTATCTTACATTTTGTGATAATAATACTAATAATGATAATTTGTTTTTTCTTATTGTTTCATGTGTATGTGTATTCGTGATATGTTTTTATATTAATTTCATGTTTGTCACGATTCTTTTCTAAGCAGACGATCCTCCAGTTTGATTTCAGATCCTCTGGAATGTTTCCTTATGTCATAATATTTATCACATTTACTATCAGTCTCTTAAAACATGAGCTCTTTGTACATTTTATTTCTTTAGTCTTAAAACTTAATTCCCAGAACATAGTAGGCATTCAACAATATGTGTTAAAAATTAATAAAATAAGAAATTGGGAGCACAACCTCTTTGTAAGTTCAGGGTTCCTGTACTTCCATATTAAAACTTTTAAGTAGATGAACATATTTTTGAATGGAAATACTTCAATCATGGTATTGAAACAAAAAGCCCATTCTAGTTAAATTTCTCTTATAATCCCAGTTTTGTCACTAATTGACTGTCACTCTGGGCCATTTATTTAACCTCTTGGTCCTCTGTTACCTAATCTATAAAATGAGGTTGGACTAACTGATCTCCAAGGTCCTTTCCAGCTGTGAAACTCTATGATTGCCATCAATGATTATATAAATAAAAAATTCAATTAATAAGAACATCTTAATCCCTAAACGTTATCATTAAATTGAGATTTTACTTTTTCAAAGAGCAATTATTTTATATACACAGTTGGAAAAGGAAATGTTCACATAGCTCCTTTTCTCGTTACAATTCAGCTACATAAACAGTCATTTTTTTATTGGAAAACCAATGTTCTTTCTTCTCAAATATGGGCATATTTCTTCTGTTAAAGGGAAATTGTTGAGAGATTTCATCTTTAATCTATGAATTATTTACTTAGTTTAGAATAAATGTGCCACTTTTCTCAGTCTGGTCTAATGAAATGTGCTAGGGTCTTCCCCCAATTCAAATTAGACTCCAGATTGTACCTGTTAACTGGCCAGCCTGGATGAATTTCATAGATATCTAATCTGGGCCTTCAAGTGCTTCTAAACCATTCTAAACTCATTTCTTCCAGTTAACCCATGTCCATCTTTTTTCTCCTCTGATCTTTCCTCCAAAATGCTTCTTCTTCTTCCTTCTTACGCTCAGACTCCATAAAAATTTCTGGATATCATTTCTTGCCTAATTGACCTAGATAAGACTTTACTTCATAAAATTTCCTTTCACAGAAATTCCTCTTCTTTCTCTGAAGAAAAGAAGGAAAGAAGAGAGGGGAGAAAGAGGCATTTAAGTAAAAACTGAAGGAATAGGAAACATATTTATTTAGTTGTTCATTTTAGTTTACGACTTGGTGTTCCAGCCACCTAAGCCAGAGGGAACCCTTCTAGGGAGACTATACATTGTTATTATTTTAGATCAGAATCTGAGCACATATGTAATCAAAATATAATTTAAGTATGGTCATTGTAAATTATAATAGCTTTATTGTGAAATAAAGTACATGAAATTGAAATGTAAAATGTTATGACTTATGTATACGCTAGTGAACCCATTAATAGTATCAAGATAATTAATACATATTTCACTCCCTCAAGTAATAGAATAACGCTTTATAATTCCTGTTTTCCACACTCCTAACACTTCTCATTATCTGCAATTTGTATTTACTATTCATCTGCTCTCTGATATTATAGAATATCTTGTATTTTCTAGAATATTATGTAAGTAGAAGCACAGAATATGTATATTTTTAAAAATTATTTCACTTAGTCTATTATTTTGAGATTTACCCATTCTGTTTCATATGTCAGCAAATAGTTCACTGCTATCTGTTGCTGAGTAGTATTCTATTGTTGGAATTACCAAAATATTTTTTATGTACTGATTTTGACAAACAAATTGAGTTGTTTCCAGTTTTTGACTAGTACAAATGAAGTTATTTTGACCTTTTATATACAAGTCTTTGCATAAACATATACTTTTGTTTCTTTTGGGTAAATGTGAAAGTAGTATAGCTTAATCATATAGTATGTATTTAAAGAAACTCCAATCTTTCCAAGGTGGTTTTGTCATTTTACCAGCCACAGTGAATGAGAGTTCCAATTCCTACCTATCTTTCCAATATTATATTGCCAATCTTTTTAATTATAACTATCCTAATATATGTGGGGTGTTTCCTCATTAATTGTCTTTAGTTTAGAATTTGGATAAAATATTCAAACTTCAGTAAAAAGCACACAGATAAACCAGTATAAATGTAGAAAAAAAGCTGGAATAGATACTTCACTAAAGAAGATATACTGAAGGAAATAAGCACATGAGGTGATCATTAGTCATTAGGGAAATAGAAATGATTGCGGATATTTTGATTCATGTAAGAATCAACTCATGTGAGCTATGATTTATAAAACTTTCTACTATTTCCTACCTAATTGAACATAATTAATATCATATTACTTATGCAATTAATGCTGTTATTATCCTAGAGCAGTGTGGAAGAATTTAGTGTATAAATATTTATGTTTCAGAAAATGTCCTCGTTGCGGATTACCAAGAATGACATTACTAGGTAGAGCACTACATATTTTCATATAACTTCCAATAAACGTTATGCTGTGTATACAACTTCTGTCACAAATATATGAAATTGTTAACTTAAAAATCTATTTGTTGAACCTTGATGATTATTTTGATGAAAACATTTATTATTATCTATATTCAACACTTTTTTATACATTTATTACATAAAATTTCTGTTTCATTTTCTCTCATGTTCTTTACAATGTTTCTGTTGTCTCAAAGTTTTCCTTAAAAGTTTGACTGAATTCTTTATTAAAGTAGTTGAAACACTGCCTTTTGCAAGTATTTCTCAGTTTATACTTTGTTTTTGATATTTAGTTTTGTATTGTTATGTTATAAATATATTAACTGTACCCTTCATGGTTTCTTCTAATGACATTAAAGACAGAAGTTTTTGATTATAAATTTTTATTTTTATGGCTTGGTAGTTTCTATTTAAATTTTAAATTGTTCTAAAATATATTTTGAAATGTAGTATAAAGGATTTTAATTGGTAATTAATTTTCTATTAGCCAATCATTACTTTATGTAATTGGTTGATTAATCTGTTTTGCCTTCATTATTGTCCTCATCATTATCATGTTTCTTTATGTAAATGTGTTCATTAATAACAATTTCAAAAAATATTTTTGTTTTTATGAAATTATGATCTTTAAAATTAGATAACATATCTTTAGAGTATTGATTAAAACTTTGCAAAGTTTGACATTGAAAGGAATTTTACATCTATATAGTTTGTATTCTTAATCAGAAATATTCTATTATTTTGATTTATTCTAATATTCTTTTATGACTTTCAGAAAGTTTGAAGCTTATTTAAAATAGATTTCATATATTTCTCATCAATTTTCTTGTTCTCTTATTTCTGAATATTAGCATATATATATTTTAAAATTATACTTCCAATGATTTAGTATTGATATACAAGAAATATATGTCATAGTTTTTACTTCGTGTAGAACCACTTTATTAATTTTTTGTTAATTTTAGTAGTGTTTCTCTTCATTCCTTTGAATGTCCTAGTATAGTAATGAATATGATAATTCTGTTTATTTTCCTTTTTTACCTTCATTCTCTTACTTCTGCTTTTGATTAGTTGTACTGGTTAGAACTTTCAAAGATATTTAAAATTATATAAGGTTTACTGGAAATTCTTATCCCCCCATTTTATCAGTGTTCTATGTTTAGTATGATATTAGCTATGGTTTAGCTAACTTTATTATTTACATTTTTAAAGCCACACTAAAGCTTGCTAAAACATGCCTCAAATATTGTAGTTCTTTCTGAATTGATCTTACAGTGATTCTCTAAATAGATAATAATAATGATAATAATAATAATGATAATCATGGTATTTCGAAGTCAAATATGTCCCCTGGATTAACATTAGCTTATTTCGAACCAAACCTGGAAGATGTTCAGGGAAATCATCTGATGGATATATTCAGTTAACAATATATTTATATCTTCTCTGCTGACTAGAGTTATGAGAAATTATCTGCCCTACAAATATTGTACCTTGTTGAGATAATAAGAAATATGCCTCAATATTTCAGTATGCCATCTTTGAAATTCAATTTATTTCTCTACATTAGTGGGTCTTTGAATATCACGTGTATTTTTTTATGTAAGACCTAAAAGCATAAAAACATAGAATAAAGCAGGCAAAACACTTTTTGACATTGGTGTAAGATTTGTCTTTGAAAATTTGACTCTAATGTAAAAAACAATATCTTAAGCAAACAAATGGGACTACATAAACTAAAAAACTTCTGTACAGAAAAATTCATCAAAATTAAAAAAAAAAAACTTTCAAAGAGAAGGTATTTGCACTACAACTGACAAGGGCTTAAAATGCAACATATAAAAAGAACTCATAAAACAACAACAAAAACAGACTCTCCTAGTTAAAAAATGTGATGAAGATCTTAATAGACACTTCTTCAAAGACATATATATGGTTAACAGGCACATGAAAATATTTTTCATCTCTCCTGAAATATTAACCAAGACAGCAATATGGTGTCTCACACCTATGAGAATTTCTGTTATCTCAAGATTGGAAACAATAAATGTTGGCAAGGATGCAGAGAAAAAGGAATCCCTTTACATTGTCGGTAGAACTCTAAATTGGTCCAACCATTATGGAAAGCAATGGCAGTTTGGCAATTCCACAGAAAATTTTGAATGAAAATTCTATGTGATCTGGTCATCCCGGTTTTGTGTATTACCCTAAAAACACAAAAACCACGTTGAAAAATGTAGCTGCACCCCTAAATTCATTGATGGGTTATTTACAATAATCACAAGCTGAAAACATCCAAAGTGTCCACGGATAGATGAGTAAATAAAGATGTTTTATATATATGTATATATACATATACATATATACACACACACACACATATATATACATACACATGCACACACATACACACATATTTATATGTACGCACACCTGGAATACTACTCAGTTATCAAAAAAAGATGAAATTCTGCAGTTTACAACAACATGAATGGACAGAGGGGATTACGCTTACTAAGATAAACTAGAAGAAGAATGACAGGCATTGTATGATTTCATTCAATGTGTTATATAGACAGATCAAACATGCAAATGACCTAAGCAAAAATAGAGTGAGTCTATAAAATAAAATTGTGATTTCAAAGGGGTATTGGAAAGGGAGCAGTCAAATTCGTAGAATAAATCAATTTATGTGAAGGAGTAACTGAACTTGTGATAGTATACTTAAGTAAAATATATATATATAAATACATATATTATATATATATAAAGATGTTGACTTACAATGACACACACCTTGAATCTATATAATATTATGATGTAATGTTCCTTTAATAAAATTAACTTAAAAAATAAAGTGTGTGTGTGGTGCTTGGCTGGCTGTCCATACTTTGTGAATTTGAGCAATTATTTTGATCTCTTCAGTTTTTACTTTAACTCATTTATTCATATAGGATTTAAGATAGGTTATAGCTACTACCTTTTTCTCTCAAGCATTTTGTCATATATATGACAATCTTTGTTAGAAATAAAGACTACTTATGTGTAAATATAATAAAAAGTTTAAGAATCTATGGAGTACAATGGAAGTATCAGAGGTTTTGACTCCTAGTGTTCTATATCAAAATTCTGGTGCTACCTTACTTCTGTGTGACATTGAACAAATCATTTAAACGCTACAACCTTAGTTTCATTGATGACAATAGAAAATAATAAATTCTATCTGTCAGTTTGTGAAGAAAATCAGGTAACAAAGAGTTTCGTACCATGTGGATCTGTGTCTGTTAGAACACCAACAGGAAACAGATGGCACACAACTTGAAATAGCTTAATTATAGGATGATTTATTTATAAAGATACTAATTACATAGGTGTGGGTATATAGTAACCATAAAGGATATTGTAATAATCTAGGTCATATTATCAGACAAATTATTACCTCGTTTGGGCTCATGGAAGAATAAATAGGGGAGGAAGAAGTTTTTAGAATTTGAATATGTACAGTCATGTATAATCGTGGAGTTAAAGGAGATGATGATTATGGTGTAGGAACACAGCATAATATAGAAATAAACTTCATTCAGAAAATATGGGTAACTAACTTTATCAAATCTGAGCTGCAGAATTTTAGCTATTAAAGAAATTGTGTTGATAGGTATCCTCATATAAATATATGCAGAGAATTCTCTTCCTGTTGGAACTTAATAAACATAACAAATACATTTGTATAGAGCCCTGAGTTCATAAACTAAAGTTTTCTACAATTTACATTATAGTCATATAAAGTTTATAACAGGCATAATACAGGTTTTGCTATGTCCAAATTCACCACACACAAGACTTGTAATAATTATTCAGAAACATGATAATCCGAACCGGTGTCTGCCCTTTCCTCCTATTTCTCTTGCTCAGATAGACTTGATCTACTTCCCAGCACCTTAACATAAAATTATCAGTCTTTTCCTGTTTTTCTTCCTCAATGTAAAACCTTTAAATACTGAATATCTATCAACTGAATCCCACAGAAAGCTGTACTTAACTTCAGTATGTTCTGGAAACTGCTGTCTGAAAGTAGTTTCCAGATGCTTTCTCTCCTTCTATTCTGAGAGTGCTGTGTTTACTGGCAACTGCTTTCATAGAATTAGTTTTCTTTACCTTGGTGATGTAAGAGGGCATTTTAACTCCTTGTTTTTAAGTTACTTCCTACTTGGAGACAGAACTGGATATGCCGTAGCAGAGAAACACAGATGTCACATTATTTCCTTGGGTAGTTGTAACTCAAGACACTGTTGTTTAATTACTTTCTGTTTTACCTGTTAAGAAATTAACAGAAGTGGATGGCATGATGATAAGAGTGTTTGGGATAGAAATGTCAGCCCTGGACTGTAGTTGGTTTGCACATTTTTCTAGCTATGCAATTTGGAAGACTTAAATTTGATCTTCCTTTCTCATTTCTCCTTTGTAGAAATGCAAAAATGCACTGATGTACTTACTTCATATGATTGTTGAGAAGCTCAATGCAATAATTTATCTGATGTGATTTGCAAATTATAAAGTGGAAGGGATTATTATTATCTGGAAAAATGCATATTCTTGAGCTTTTGGAGGCAGCACAATATATTATGTAAATTAGTATTGACTGTGTTTATGTATTCCCACCTGACTAGCCAAATGAAAAAGACATTTATTTCTCATGGAAATCGCAAGGGATATTAAACAGTATATTTAATATAATTCTAAGAATAGGCAACATGTAGAGTAATCACAGATACAAGACTGCACAAATCAAATCATAATCATGTTCATTTTACACTGATAAAGTTTCCAAGAGTATGTGTGCCTTTGCTATTCATGACTTATTTGAATCATTTTCAAGTCTCCATATAATTTTTCCTTGAGTTACAAAATCTTCAAATTTATTATATTGATTTGAAGAAGGAAATTGCTTGGCCTTCATTAAAGGCAATGACTATTATTAATCTATTAATGCTAGGATTGCTCTTTACTGTTCAAATGAATCAACCTACTGCGTGGTTGTTTGGATCTTTAAATGTTTATGTGAGTTAAAATTTTATTAGGGAAAGTTATTTTGCTTATATATTTCTCTTTTATAAACCAAATCGTAGTAAGTGCATTATTACTGCTTAATATTATATCTTTATTAGTAGTAATTAGATTCTGTACCATTTTTCAATGTGCAGCAGAGGATTTTAGGAAGGGAAATAAGGATATTAAATCAATACCTCAAAACACTAACATTTCTTCCACTGTTTAGAATTTCAAAGTAATTATCTCATTTTATTTTCTCTTTCAGTCAGATCTTTTAAATATATTTGTGAAAGTTTGAGTATTTGTCCATAATATTCACATTTTATTATTTATTGCTGCTGTCTGCTCTTTTGAAGTATTTGATGACTTTCACTGAGTGCTTACTATAGGTCTGTCAGTGGACACCAGGTGCTGTGGAAAGTCAGAGACGTGCTTTCTCTTATGGAGACAACTTGCCAAGAGAAATAGAAGGTAAAGACACATCTCCAAGTAATTAAACACGGTATTTTCATATGGTAATACATGCTGTAATGTGAAAGCTGGAATAAGAGATCATGAGTGACTATAATAGAAAAGAGATAGGAAGTTGCTTTGAATTGCTTGATCATGGAAAAGTTTCTTTTAAGAGGTAACCTTGAACTTGAAATATTAGAAGGATCAGGTATTTGAAGAACTAGGAGCAAGGATATTTTAAGTAGGTTATAAAATGGGCCTGTTAAGAGTATCAGTTTTTTGTAGTGCAGTGAATGGTTGGCCAGGTAGGCAGAGGCCAAATCAAGCGATAATATTACAGGCTAAGACAATGAGTTTAGACTTTGTTCTAATTGCAATAAGAAGTCATTGTAGAGATTTAATCAGATAAGTAACATAGTTTGCTTTATATTTTTTTAAGTTTTCCTTGACTAGCAAGTGCAAAATAAACTGTGTAATAACCAATGACGGCATCTGAAAAGCAGGTGAGGAGGTCACTATAGTTTATTATAGAGGATGGTATCGAACAAGGTGGTCAGTGTTCAAAGGAAGCGGTCATATTTGGAAAATATATAGTTAGTATAGGTAATAGACTTTCTGTTGAGTTGGAAGTGAGAGGTGATGAAAGATATGAATTGTCTTTTATTTTTGTTGTGTGATCTTTGTACCCTTGATCATGAGTGAGGAAATAGAAAAGGAGAAGCATTTTGTGTTGGGGGTAGGTTTGGGACAGAGGTTGAGTCAGGATTTCTGTTTTGATTAGAGATGACTATTGGGCACCCACATATAGATATGGAATAGCCATTTAACTATTTTATTCTAGAATATGGTTTACTCATCTTAGTGGAAGAGACTATTAAGTTTGGAAAATTAACATTTTTAGCAATTGTTATGCACAACGATTTTTAGGTATAAAATGTAGACATTCCTCACAACAATATTGTGAAGTGCCATTATTTTTCAAAATTTTGAAGTGGTAGAAGATTATCTCTTAAAGAACTTATATTGATAAAGCCTAAAAGATTTAAGTTCTGGTGTATCAGACTCCAAACGCCATGTTCTTTTCCGTAAAACCCATGGACTTCCAGGTATTACTATTATTGTTGCTTATATTCCTATGATTTATTGGCTAGAAATTTAAAAACACTAAGTAAAACCATTTGGGGTTTTGACATAATGGATCTATTAAGTCATGAGAAAGCTACTCTTGCTACCATTTCCACAAACCAACTGAAAGAACATTTTGGAGTTTCCTTACAGGTTCTCCGACTTTGCATATCAATGCCAACTATTTAACATGGTAACTATAGTTTCTATTCATCAAAATAAAGCTAAAACTTATGTTAAAAAACAAATTTGACTCAGTGAACTTTAAAAATTGTATTAGATTTATTCAACAATTTATGAGTGAGGCAGCATCCAATTTAGCAGTTAGAAGGGAACTCTGATTAGCTGACCAAAATGAAAGACTGTTACAGGCTGAAGTGAGGGAGAACAAGAAAGTTAAACTAACAAAGCAAATTGGTTGTACCAAGGTCACTTTCCTTTAGACAATAGCCTGGGTCTATCAAGCAGATTATCTCAGTAGTAATGATCAGGTAATTCCTGACTGACAGATTTGAAAGTCTGTTTCTGGTAGAGGCTCAATCTATAATTAAAACTTCTTTGGATGGGTTGGAGTTTGCAGTGAGTCCTTTTGGGGCATGCATTTTTTGTTGTTGTTGTTAACTTAGGAACATTTGAATTTAAGTTTGGATTTTAGAATATAGTGTGGAAAGTGACTTTAGAAAAGACATTTATCTTTTCCTCTATCTATCTATAATTTATTCTGTGGTATTATTCAGTCATGAGAGAGAAGGTCATCTTACCATTTGTGACAGCACAGCTAGAATTTGAGTATATTATACTAAGTGAGATAATTCAGAAAAAGATACATATTTTTGATATCAATATATGTAGGATCTGAAAAGCCAAACTTATAAAACCAGAAATTAAAGTGGTAGTTATCATGAAATGAAGGGATAGGACAAATGTTCAAGGGTACAAGTTTGCAATAAGTAAACTTGCAGTTATAAATCCTGGAGATCCAGTGCACAATGCAGTGAATTATGTCAGCAACAATGTTGAATTATAATATCAGACTTTCTAATTATTGCTGCAATGTCAATCATATTGCAATATAGAAATGCATAAATTAACATGTTGTATACCTTAAATTTGCAGTGTTATATGTCAAATCTTTTCAACAGAAACTGTTTCATGATATTTTTAATAAGTAAAAGAAAACTGAAAAAGGTAAAAATGAGGAAATTGCACTTAATAATTGTAAGATTGTAAGATTGTAAGATTATTATTCATCTTTGACTTGTTGACTTCGTCATTAGATCATAAAACTTAAAGAAATGCGTTACAGCCTAAATTATAATTTTAATTCAATGCTACACTTAACATACATCTTTATTAGTCTATGAGCATCATAGATGAAAGTTAAGACTTTCGTTTTTTTCTTGCTTCTTTTTTTCCACCATGTTTTTTCCTCCCCTAGTAGAGTTCTTGGAATATTGCAAGTCCTCAATAAGACCTTGCTGAGTTAATAAAGAAAATGATAATACAGATACCTAGATACAGATATACCTACCTTTTACTTACTTTTACTCTTCCATACATTATCCTTTAAATAGTCAAAGAACACCTTATATAAGTTACTGTGGTGGCCTCCCCAGAGATCTAATCATTTCCTGATGATACAAACATTTAAGTGTGTGACTGGATTTGGAAACCTGGTCTTTGAAGATTTAAGTATGTTAAGGATCAAGGTAAAATAATTCTAGATTATCTAAGTGGACCTTAATATCCATGATACATGTCATTATAATAGACACACAGGTGACATAAAGAGTGAAGGGAAAAAAAATCATGTGAAGACAGAATCAAGAGACGAGAGCTATGCAGCCATAAGCTAGAGAATGTCAGCAGTACCAGAGCTACAAGCAAAGATTCCGTCTTCATGTCTCTGAAGGAGTGTAAGAACTTGATTTTGGACTTCTGACCTCTGGAACTCCAAGTGATTAAATGTCTGTTGTTTTAAACCACACTATATGTGTTACTACAGCAGTCTCAAATAATGATACAATACCGTGATGGAGCAACAAGTTGAAGATGGGAAGCACTTGAGTTCTAACCCTGGCTTTATTTATTTATTTATCTGTTCATTCATTCATTCATTTATTTATTTTTAATTGGTGGTCTGACTTGGAACAAGTGACAGACCAGCAAGCATCAGTTTCTTCATTTCAAGGAAAGGGTTAAGGACACTTAACCTATGCTATTCCCACTTGTCAATGATATAAAGCATATTGAAAAATGGAAATACAATCATGGTATGTCTCCTTATAATCTCCTCTCGAAGATAGTCTCTGGAATTTCTCCACTTTTTATATGGCGTGATTTCCAAATCCTTCACAGAGTTATCATTTTATGCAAGTATAAATCTGACTTCTGAATGTAGAAGGTTTTATCCATCATCAGAATATAAGTCAGCTAAATTTGAAAGGGAGAGGAGAGGAGGAGGAGGAAGAAAAGGAAAAAAAGGGAAGGATAAGGAGGCTAAGTGGAGAAAAGGGGAGGGAAGAAGAAGGGAAGGGAGATAACGCACTGAGAGGAGAGGGAGAAAATTATAGAAGTCTAAAATTTGAACCAATGTCAGAAAACCATCAGAAATTCCTTTTTTTATTCATAGGATAGAAAAAAAAAGAAAAATGAAAACAAAACACTAGTTGGTAAGAGAATTGGATAAATATATTGCATTAATGTAATGAAATATGACTACAGCAAATGAGTTCATCTCTATACCAACATCACTAAATTTCAAATAAATGTTTTGTATAAATTGCCAGTTGAAAAATGATACAAACAATTTTATTTATATAAGTTTTATAAACACATGAAAGATATAGAACACTTTTATAAATATTATTTGTAAACACATGCATGTGTAATAAAATAATTTAAATGGACAGGACTAATACACACCAAATTCTTGACATAGGTTACCAGTAGGAGAGAGATAAGGGAGTAAGATTAGCAAAGTTATAAATACATCTGAGATCTGACTATAAATATTAATTGAAAAAATAATGAAAGAGGAAAGGAGTAATGGAATTAAAGAGAAGGAGTGAGGGAGAGGAGAAAGGAAAGATCTTAAGTAATTATAACAACCTGATAACTGTTAAATCCAGATGATAAGCTATTGAATTTACTTTTTTATAGCTTCTCCTATCTGAATCATTTCATCAAAAATTTAATAGTGTAAAATTAGAGTATGTAGTCTTTAGGGTTAATTTTGTCAAAAATACTGTGTATTATTTCACACAAGGTAAACCAGTACTAGAAAGTATCCTTAAAATGACTCTGATTATACAGATTTGTTATCTTTATTCTTATTTCTTTTTTTTATAGATTTCAGTTCTTCTTAGTAAACAGGATTACTTTTATGTGTTGTTTATTATCCAATAGGGACAATCTTTGAATCTAAGCATTTTATTTATTACTCTACCTTAAAGAAGAATTGGTTCAGAAAGGGAGAGAACAGAACTTCCATTTTATTATATTTATTAATTTGGTAAATGATACAGTTCATTCACTTAATGGCAGTCTTGGATTTTGGTTGAACAAGAGACAGATGATCATAATGTTATTATGAAGCAGTGATATTTTTAAAATACATTCAATATTGAGAAATTCAAATGCACTCATATCCAAAAATAAGTATTAAAGTTTGTTCCAAAGTCTATACAGTTGACTGTTGTGATTGTCTTCTACTTACGATGATGCAAGCCATTTCTGCTACGACGGTATTTTTTATTATGAGTGTGAGACTGGGATTCCATTATGTTGGTGCTTCTTATAATTTCTGCTTCAGTTTGTCTGACTTCATTACTCTAATTTGGGTTCTTTCCTTATGTAATTTATGTCCCCAGTCAATAGGTATATGCCTTTAGGATACTGTTTTGTTTAGAAATGTTTTAAAGTGAGCCAAATATTTTAGAGACAATGTAATATCTGTGTTCAATTTTATAAACTCTAGATGCCAAAAACTGTTATCTAAAAGAATAGTTAAACTTTGTTGCAACTCTCCCTGTCATTGGAAAAGAGCACCCTTCCTTAGCAGAGAGTAATCATTTGTCCTGTGTAGGCTGATGTGCATATTTTATGCTAGAGCTATATATACATGCTGTCCCTTTCTAGAGGCAGTAAGAAGGAGGACAAGGCTACAAAAGAAAAAGCCTTTCTCTAATGGAGATGTGTTTATTTAAAATCTGACACATAATTGCATGGATAAATATAACATTTTCACTTGGGATCTCCAGTTAAATCTATTCTGCTACTCTAAATCATAAATAGATTAGAACCTGTTCAGTCTGTTAAAAAAGCAAAAACAAAAGTTTAAACCTGTATATTTTATGTGGGTAGTAAATTAACTTGATATCAAAAATTAACAGATACTTTTTTCTTAATCTTTTGTAGTGAGTTGTCTATATTTTATTGTTTAAAGACTAAATATTACTAGCAAATCAGTTTTAAAATGACTTGACATAACATTAATATGTAGTTAGTATGATATATTTCACTTTTGTCATATTAATTTCTTTATATGAGAAAACCCAAAAGAAGCTTTGGTACTGTGGATTATAATATCTAATTGGCAAGCACAAATAAAAGTTTTCCTAGATTTTTCTCTTTAGGTTTTCTTTTTTCTTTCTTTTCAGTCTTTTAATGTATATATACACACACACATATATATGTGTATGTATATGTGTGTGTGTGTGTGTGTGCGCGCACATGTGTGTATGTACATTCACTTGCTTAGTAAATACGGTAGATTAAAGAGTTCCTGGCAAGCCATCAAAGAACAGGCCATGGGGATCCTCATTAATCTTCTAATAGTTTCTGCTGTCATCCTTCCCTAAAGTTCCTTTCCTTGTAAAGTATTGTGATAGAGCAACAGTACTTTTGCTTTCCACTAAGCAGTGCCATCTAGATAGAGCCCAACAAACGCCACATATCCCTTTCAAGTCACTTTGGCCTTGGTGGTATTTTTGGCTGGAGTTCTTATCCATGAAAGGGAGACACTATTTATTTAACAGTGCTTCACAATACAAGCAAGCTGAGGAAATAGAATTCCTCTGGTCTTCTCTTGTGTGTTCTGATTATAACATAATTTTACTCTCAGTGACTGAAAAATCATTTTGAAAACAGATGTTACACTTCTTTTTAGAGTTTATGTCTGTAAATACTGTACCATATTATTAGCATGTGTAGTGCTCTCAGATAGAGACTAGCTTAATAGTTACATTAAAAGCAACATGTCAACAATATGTAAAATTAAATCTATATTAAATAACAAATATGAGTGGGTTACAAATTAAGATTTAATAAGTTATTTATGGAAAATAATTATTGACTAGCTTTCAGTGTGCTTTCTTTTCATAATGTGAATGCACATCTTTAATTATAAGATTAAGTTTGAAGGATTTATCTTTGAAAAATGAAACATATCTAAGGAGTACAAAATTTTGCTTTCAAAACTTGATGATAATTGTTCTATGCAAACCTTCATTTAATGTGTTGTATGTCCATTAAAAGAAATGTCTTTTATAAAAGAGAAAATAATAGGACTGCTCTAACACAATGCCTTAGTTGCTTTGTACTGTTTCTATGTATTCTGGAAAACTGTAGCTGATAATTCTTTACAGTATTGTCTATTTAGGAAGATCGGTTTAAAACATTTTACCATTTTCTAGTTTAAAACTAATTTTTAATTTAAGTCAAAACTACTAAAATTGTTAAAAGAAGAAGAGGTATTTATATATGTGAATATATCCCTTCCCAACAAAAATTTACCCTTCTATTGTTTTGATTTAAAATCTTAGTACCCAACAGACTAATATTTATAAGGCAACCATCTTTGAAAAAAATCCATTTCTGTTTCTCTGTCTCATTTACATCTCTCTCTCTCTCTCTCTGTACATATATATGCATATATAATATTTAAAGTAATAAACTACAGCATATTATATAATATCAGTTATCTCAAAGAGAATAATCAAGGACCTTAATATACATATATAAAAATCACTGATCCTTGCTAGTCTTGAATGTTACAGCATCACTGACTTGTCATTCTTCAAGGAAGTTCTCCCAACTAGCAGTTTCGGCATCATCTGCACCTTGTTAGAGAGGCAGATTCTTCAGTCTCATTCTAGGCCTCCATAGTTTGAAATTCTAGAAATGGGGTTCTCAAGAGCTGAATTTTAACAGGACTCCAGATGAATATGACATTTGAGAATCACTGATTCATGTAGTATACAAGATTGTCAAGAACTAATTCTGAGCTTAAATCAGTGCAGACTTCCCAAATTGTAAATCTAGAGGAAATATGAACCAATCCTCAGTCACTTGAGCAGATAAAGATAGGGATCTCTTGCTTCATTAACCATCTTGTATTTCCCAAGCAAGAATTGTCTTTTGGAAATCATATGAAGAAAATGTGTTCAAATGCAAGATGGAATTTTGAAAATTTTTTGAAAGGAGGTGTGACTCAAGAGTACCAGAGTGTACTCTTCCAAATCATTTTAGCAGTTTGTGGGGGGTTTTATTATAAAGGCAGACCTGGATCACTCATTATCTAGATTCCCCTACCTCTAAGCAGAGTGCTCATAGCGAGATATGACCACAATAAAAATACATCTACTTTCCAAAACCTCTGCATTCTGTTTATTATATTAATGAAATAGCTATGAAGAAGCAGAATATAACATTTTTGACGCAATTCTAGTGACTTTGTTGACTCAAAGTTATATTTTGAGAAAATAGACTCATTGATATCAATATCTCTGATAGGTCCAAACTATGTACTGAAATCTATTAATATGTATATTAAGAAGTCAACTAAGTTCTTTTACTCTGTACATGTCCATTTAAAAATTTCCTAATCTTCTAGTGATCAAATATTACTATTAATGATAATCTAACCAGTATATTACTTATAAATCTTTGGAAGTCAAAATATTTAGGGTTTGTTTGTTTGTTTGTTTGTTTTGTCTTTCAGTTTTCTAATCTATGAATTGGGGAAAAACTTATCCCTCAAAATTTATTCCCTAAAATTAAATTAGCCTTGAACAAAGAGATTATATTTAAAAACACAGAATACTTCAAATAATGCCTGGCACGCAATAGTCACCCACTTGATAGTAGCTACCATTATTATTTATAGTTTGCCATTTCATAACTAATATCTGAAATTGTCAATCTAAAATATAACCCTTTATGCTATGATATGGAATGTTATTAAAATGTGCTCTTTAAATATTAGGGAATCAATTTTTTTAAAAGATATTCAATTGTTAATGTCAATATTTAAGTTCTAAAATAATTATGTTAGACATTTGCATCACTAGGTAATAATTTAGAGTTTTGTTTAACACTGCCATCAATTTGCATGTGAAACAGAGCTAGGAATAGAAACAGTTAAAAGAATACTGCACAGAATAATCATTTTCTCAAGAGATGTAATCCACACACCTACTGTACGGTTTTTGGAAAGTGCTTTAAGTCACTCTTTGAAAGTAGTATAATAAAGTGCACATCAGGAATGGGAATGAGTCCATTCTCACCATCTGTTCCTCATTTTTTTGAGCTAAAGACTCTGTATTATTAAACCACTGTGTAAAATGTTAAAACGGCATTAGAAATCTGATTTAAATCCAGAAGAGTTCAGAGAACTTGAAGTTACTTGAAAATATATTGATAGCTGCATTAAAGTGATGAGTAAAATAAAGGCAACCACTTATTCTCAACTAACCCTACACTTCATTTTCTAACCTTCCCACAAGTTTAAAGTTCTTCTAGGCATACTGTTAGCCAATTTATACATATATACAATTACCTTCCACATTAATATGTACCGTTTTGTACCGGGCTTCCTTTACCCTCATTTTCACTAATAAGAATTTTAATATATCCTTTAGCCCCCATGTTACAACATTTTAAGAGCTTGCACAAATCTATGAAAGAATTTTCATAAGTTTCTGAAGACCTCATAACTTCAGACTGCCTTCTTCAAGTATAATAAATGATTTGATGTGCTTTGCCAAGGGAATGCACAACAGTGTTCACAATATTTCATCTTTGTGGCATCCTTGGCCATTCCCAGAACATCTAGATACATATGTGTATATTAAGATCTAGTCCTAGGCATATACATGCTTCCAATGGGATTTGAAAAGATGCAAAAGTCCATGCAACTCCAAAATATTTCTTCATATTCTTGCCAGTATTCTAGAAAATCCCTCATCAACCTTATTCTATCCTGGGAGAAAAATATATGGTTAAAATGCACATGTACTCCATTTTAGATAAAAATCAACATTTATTCAGCATTTTTACAGAGACAAGCATGATAGCCATGTGTTTACATGATTTAAACGCTTCAGTATGTGAGAGGCTTACACTATCTTCTCCCTAGTCAAGTGGGTCATATGGGTATTCAACTGTGTGGCGTATGCCCTGCTCATTTTTTTAAAGACATAAAGGCTCAGATAATTAATTTACTCATAAGATGTTCTTGGAGACATTTCATTGCTTCTTCGGGTGGCAAGAGTCTGTTTCAAAAACTCTCTCTGGGAGACCAGGCTAATTATGGAATCATCTTCTGAACTTACACTAGTTTCTAAAGAGTATTGACATCTTAGATCCTTATAACTGTTAGATTCCTCTCTTTTGTTACTTTGATTCATTTCTCATGGACTGAATGCTTACAACTTTTCTATTCATGGTCTACTTGAGTTTTCTGATATGATTCTTGCAATTATCTGTATTTCTTGTGATAAATTCAGTGTCTTTGCACTAAAGTTGATGATCGGCCACTACATTCTTATCGGAGAAGAACCATTCATTTTTATACTCTTCTACTTGGAACTGGCTTAATTATCTGTGCCTATTTCCAGGATCATACTTCACAGAGCTTCCACTGTGACATATTCTGTACCACCTTGCTTTCCTATTTATTCTGATCCCACTTCTGTTCTGGCTTGATACCTCTTTTTGTCCTCATACTACATTGCAGTCCATATATTTTTGACTTCCAGTCTGGAGTCAAATAAAATCTGTTTATCATCTATCTATTTATATATCAATCATATATTTATCTGGATATGGGATTTTCTATTTCCTTGTATTTTTTTGTTTTCTGCATTCATCTGTAAATTTTTTTCTCAGTGTAAGATACATTGTCTTTCCTCCATCTCATCTCTCACAGATCACACAATTCATTCTACCTTAGTGTCAATCGGGACTAGGGTTGGACCAACAATAAACATAAGAATGATAATAATGATGATGGCCAATACTATTGTGTTCTTATATATGCAGCGTATTTATAGTGTATTGTTACATTTGTCATCATGTTTCATTTTTACTGAAAACCTTATGAAGTTGGCATGACTATCTCATTGAGATAACTAAAGAACAAGTTATGATATTGATCTTTGTGGGAATAGAGAAGAAGAAATAACCTTTAAAGTTGGTCTTTGATTAATCTTCTGCTACTGCTAGTAAGTACAACTGCTGTCTTCTTATATTTTCCTCCTGTCCATTTACTGCACTTATCCAGAGATAATCCCAGACACTGGTTGTCAGCCCCAGAAAAAAAAAGAGATGTTAAGATAGTCTCAATATGATTTTCCTTTTAGGAGAAGATAGAATTTATTTTTTGTTTTTTGTGTACTCAAACCTAACATTAACCCTTAAGGAGGGATGGGATTTTTTACTTTTACTTGTCATAGAATACGGTAAGGATGAAAAGCAGGGCACTAGAAGGAGACTTTATGTTCTTCTTGCTTTCGTTAATAGTGATTGTAACATTGTAAAAAGAATATTAAATATATGCTTACTTGGTTTAAGGATAGAGTTTCAGGAGAAGACAGGAAATTATTTTCTATTCTATCGTGAGTCAGAAGGCATAGATGTTTTTGACGGAAAATACTTGCAAAAATGTTTTTTACAGGAAGACAAAAACACTCGTACTTATTGAAAATAAAAAAAAAAACAAGCAAATGGGGCTAAAGCGTGGGAGAAAGACAGAGAGGGAATAAGGTAGGGAGGGAAATAGCCATGATATGAAGACATTTATGTTTGAAAACCAACCCCAAGGATGTAAACTAATCTGCTTGAACCAATTTATGAAAACAGGGGCCAGTGACTCAGAGTCAGCTTTGGCTGCAAAACCCTTTAGAAGATTCTTATGTTCCAAATATCAGTTTTCTTTTTCTTTTTAGATTTAAGGTGTGCATCATTGTAGATCAACATTTCTATATAATACATTATGTGTCCCTTCACCAATCCAGCTCTTCCTTCATTATCATTGATCAAATATTAGTTTTCTTTTGCAAAGATTTTCCCACAATCACAAAGTTGTTGTACCTGTTGATTGGTATGGTACTATTTTATAACTCACTAGAGTACACACACACACACACACACACATTTATGTATGTATATGTATTTTTTTTTCTAGGCAAGTGTCGAATTCACTGATTACTCTATATGCTTTTTGCAAACACAGTTTTATGTAATCAACACAACAACCTTACGGCATAGGTATCTTTGCCTCTCTTTTAATGATAAAGAAACTTAGAGAGTTTAAATAATTTGTCTAAAATCATTCTTAGGGTGTGACAGAAAATTTCCTCGGGCCTTCTTAAAAATATAAACAACAATAACAATATCAACAAGCAAAAAGGACCATAAATAACTATCCTTTTAGTTACTATACTAGGAGTTCTTCATTTTATTTTTGTTATTACCGCACTATTTTGAATTTTAGAATTTATGACAGTACATTTGAGGTGATCAAGTGACTCAAAAGAACATTAAACAGATGATCAATAATTACAGTGCACTCACTACCACAGCATAACAGTGTCTCCCAGTGTCTATAAAAGGATATTCTGTTCTCTAGAACAGCCGCAGTTGGAGCTGGACTGTTTACTGCCCATCTAAACAACTGCTATTATATACTCACCAGGGAGAGTTCTCACAATCCTCACTTAACATGAGCTTGTCTTCTGCCACTTGCTTAACATTAAACTGTTCTTAACTCTTACATTGAATACCTATTGCACAGCTCTGAACCATAAGGAAAGACTCAGCTCACTCTTCAGACATTGTTTCACATTATGTGTATTCTGTCTTAGCAGAAGGTAGAAATTACATGCATTGATCAAAATATACTGGTACGTTAGAGCCTCAAAGTTCATTTATTCCAATGACTGACAGAGTAAGTACCAACTGGGATGAGCAGAGGGGCCACGAAGATTTGACAGAAGTATTGACCCTGGATGTGAGCAATGAAGAATAAGTAACATTTTACCAAAAGAGAAAGAGAGGAAAGACATTCCTTGAAGGGAGAAGCTTTGGCAAGGAGCCAAATGAGATGATACACAGGTTTCGTTTGGAATTGCTGGGTGGATTATATTGCTTAGAGATAAAAGTGCAAGTTAGAGACTAGCAAAAGAAAAGATGGAAAACTTAGGAAACAGATCGTATGATGCCATAAAACTTTTGAAATAGGAACACTTCTGAGTGTAAAAAGGGTAACGTAAATAATGACACTGAAATGATAGAAACTGGGGTTTTCCTAAGCAAAAAGAACAAATGGTCACTAGAGTTATAAAAGAACCTTGAATGTTATGCTAAGAAGGTAATGGGGATATTTAGTCACACTCACTTATTTTCAGAAAGATTATTCTAGCAGTAGAGTAGAAAGAGTTATCAACAAAGAATTAGAAATAACAGATCCATTAAAAGGCAATTTCAGTGAAACATAATTACTAGGGACTCTTCATGTCTTTGTATGTCCATCTTAAGCTGCACATTTTTATTCATTGCAATACATTGATTCTTCTTTGATCTTGCTCAGTTCTTTGAATGAACCACTAACTAAAACTCTCTTCTTTACTCAGGCTCTGAACCAAATGAAAAGATAGACAGTGAATAAGAGGAGGGGAGTCAAATATCAGCTTTTATTGCTGATAATGTATGGGTTGAAAAAGGCAGTTTGTATCTGTAGATAAATGTGCTTCCTAATATTACCCAACCCATAGGTATCTCTGGGCTAGAGCAAGTTCCCTATCCTCCCTAAGGCAGAGACTAACCTAAAGATAGCAGGTGTACTTTAAAGACAGGCCTTTTACAAAGGGAAGAAGGGAAATAGAGAGTTCAAGTTTTTCCCTAGTATTGGAGAATTAGAGAGGCTGAGAGAGGACAGGAATATGCCACTAATTTTATTTACTGTCACATGGAAGGAAATTTTAGGATGAAGAACTTTTACCTCTTAATTTGTTTTTCCATGAAAAGTACTTTCTGAACTTATCATTTACCATGCACAGTCTGTTCAACTAGTAGACAATGTAATATATATGTACACATGTATATTTATATACATGCACTACATTTTTCTATAGTGAAATCTACTATAGGTTTGCACACTTATATGCATATATGTTTATGTATTGCCCCCAAATAGAAGATCTCTTATGCAATATCTACTGAGCATACCTGCTACATTCGCAGGCACTAATAGTGCCTTTGCATATGATACTAATTACTGCTCAAGGTATAGTGAATATTCTTTACTTGTTGACCACTCTCTAGTGCACCTGTGTACTGCTATTCGTATGGAATACTCATAGCAAAAGTCAGTTGGATTTTTTTTCAAACCTGATTAAAACAGTTAGAAATACAATTGAAATTACATAATTAACTATTATAAAACTTTTTTAAAATGTAAGTATGATAGGAATTAGATCTATGAAAACTAAGTTACATGCCTTGGAAAACCTCAGTATGTAGTCAATGAATAAAAACATTCTTATGGATATGTATATATAAGATAATAAAATTAGAAAAAGAAAAAATATGGAAAGATTTTGCACACATAGTTCTTCAAAAAAGCTTTAAATTCTTTACTTCAAAGAAACAAAGATCAGAAATGATAAATATATTATGGTTCAATCACTAGATCTATAAAATTTTTAAAGTCTTAAAAGATTGGCAAATGCATGATCTCGTTTATATATTTTGAATCAAAATAAAATGTTTAGGTATTACTCTTACTTATAATCCTTGACTTAGCAATATTTCACTACTGTATATTGAGACCCATACACAGCAGGAATTGTGTACAATAATCTACTGTATCCTCATGAACTAATCTTGTGTTTTAAAGTGTTAATAGTGTTGAAGATGGTGGTGATGGTGATAGTGGTGGTGGCAATAGTTGAATAGCAGGCTGGATTTGAAGAACAGGTAGGGGTTTTAAAAAGATCATCTAATGCACTGGTAACATTCGAGTAAACAGACTCAGAGAAGTGATCCGATCATTTTCAAACTCATGGTTAACAGGTGATGTTTAATAAAGAATGAATAACTGAATACTTTGGTCCCCAGTTGGTTTTAGAATTCAAATATGCTTAGAAATATTCATGAAAATAAAGATACTAATGTCTTCTACTTTTCTCTAATACTAGCCTAAAGGTTTATTCTTTCTGTTATTCTGAACTCAGAGCCCTCATATAATCTGTTATCATTTTACCATGATGACAATTCCATAGCATTCTTGTTCAAATATCACTAGGTATTAAGTAAAAAGGGTAATAATCTAACACGTTTGTTCACCTCTATTAATAGAGATATGTTTTCCAAACAGGAAAACATAAGAATCTTAAAATCAGCCTTAAATCTTTTCAGGGGATATTTTGCATTCACTTAATATATTAATTTTGGGGAAAAATTTTTTTTTATATCACTCTAGAGAGAAATATTATCTATGAAAAAAACTTGTGATATATAGACAAATTAATATTGAGGGTGTAGTCACAAACCTGCTCAACCTCAAATTATTCATAGATGAGCTTGATTACCTCAGTGTTTAGAGAATCTTCTCAAGTTAAATATGGAGAACTTAAAAAACCTGAGCATTGTTTTAATATAGGAAAAATGTTATTGCATTTTACTACTTTCTTTGAAAACAATACATTAAGATTATTTTATTAAAACTGTTCTTTGATAATTCTTTTAGAGGAAAAGCAGAGAAATAAATACTTGAGTATGTTATACCTAGGAGAAGTGTAAAATTAAAGGTGAAAATTTTTATATATGAGAGTTTATGTATATTAGCCATGTAAAAACAAACACAAAGCAAACATATCAAAACTAGATAAGCCGAAGTACAACAATAATTGTGTTTGAGTGGAGACTCTCAGTGATTTGTCTTTTCTCTACTTCTGGCTTCCTAATTGTTTGCTTACATAATATCATATTATTTTTCTATTTAGAAAAAAGATAAACAGTTTTCATCATCCAGGTGGACAAAATGCCAGTTTAGAGTGCTTCTCTCTTTTAGAATGGAGTGCTCTGATACTCAAACTTTATAGCTTTAGCTGTCAGAGTAACTTTAACATTAAGGACTAAGATTAACCAGTGTTCCTGTTTGTGACTTATTATGTTCCTCTGTTCCTTGCATATGTTGTGCTCTGTTCAAGCTTTGTGGAGCATTCATGTTTCTTCTTTGGTTCTGTCACTAACCACCTTGTAGCTATTTAACTTCATAGGGTCTCAGTTCATTAATAGAGTGATGTAAGTAAACTAAATTACATAAGACCCATTCCAATGTTGCTATGTAATTATATTCTTGCACAATGGTTACTGTGAAGTTTCAAATAGTATTAGCATGCCTCTCCAGAATATTCCTTATAGATGACTTTTAATTTTCAGTGTGAACATTTCCAGTGAAAGGAAAATTTGAGTTTGCCCATATTTATTGGGTACTCAAGTTCTCATAACATTGTAAATGAAAAATTTTATAATTAAAATTTTTTCCTTTCTACTTTGAGCTTTGGAAATATGATAACATATATTTTACATTGTGCTATTTGTTTCTGATGCATGGAGCTATGAAAATCAGTTGATATTTTATAACACAAAATAAGGTCAAAATATTCGAAAATTGTTATTATATATTTTTTACTGTAATACTGCTCTATCTGAGATATATTATTTTAGAATCTGTCTTAATTTGACCACTCTTTTTGGATCCTTACTTTCTAGGTTTTTTTGTCTGCTTTAAACCCTGTCACACAGAATGGGGGGAAATTCATAAATATTGTTTTCAGTGCAGGAATGTCATCATACATATAGCAAATATTTGCAGTAGACACCAAAAGAGATCTTTGCTAGCAATAGGACCATGACTCTATTCTTAGATCTTATAGGGCCAGACATAATTGATAGATGGCATAAGAAGACGCCTCAGTCAGATTCTCTCTTTAGTCATTTGAAACTTCCCAGGACATTAGGATTTATCAGATTTCCATTTCATTGATGAAATTTTGAAAAGATGTCCCCTGAACTCTGTTGTTCTTACTTAGAACTTAGTTTTCTCCTCTTTTTTCAGTATTACTGTTGGTTTGGGATTCTATCACTGAACCCTTCCTTTAAATCCTCTACATCCACTTTTTCTTTTGACTGAAGAATTAAGCTTGAAAGAATGAACCATATTTAGATGCACAAACAGCATACTGGGATGGGGGAAAAATCAGAAAAGTGGGAGGAAAATATTTTATAAATGTTATATCATGAAAGACAATGAGAAGAAATTTTCAAGTAGAAAAAGTGAACTACAATGAAGACATTGTCAAAGAGAATGTCAAAAATCTAATGAGAGTATACTTATTGTAATAGATCATTGTTGAACTTTGAAAATGGAGTTTCCAGGAACAAAAGATATGTTGTACAGAGTTACATGAGTAGAGAGCATTTTGAGATACATAAAATAAACACAATTTTACCTTATGAGTTCACAAGTCATAATAAGCGTCTTCCTATTCAGAGTCATACAATGTGGCCATGTTTTGAGGAAGCTGAAGAGGAAACAAATATCAACACATGAATATTAAGAACTAAAAGGGCACAGAATTAATAACAGAAAAGGAGATGTGAATGAGGTGGACATGGAGGCTATTACAAGAGCATGTTGACAGTTTCATTATATTTGCTGCATAAATTATGTGGCCAACTGGAAAACTAAAACGAGGGTCCATGGATCAAAAGGAAGCATTTTGCATTTTAATATGGCAGCAATAGAGTTTTAAGTCAAATCTGGTCAATTTTGGGTTACAGGGTTCTATGCAATTGTACTGGTAGCATACCCCAAAATTCCTCCTAGCACCTTCTGATTTCAGCAATCATGTCAATCATAAATGTATCAGAGAAGCATTATTCATAGTATCAGGTTAAGAAATTAAGAAACTATTATTAATTTTACGTTCTCAAATGTATATTTTGTCCTTATGTACTTTTGGTAGCAACTTTATCTTGACATATTTTTCACGATAATATACAATTCTGATAACAAATCGTGCTTTAAAATTTTACTATTTTATTTCGGAAACTCAGCACAATATAGTTGCCTAGATTTACCTCTCCTGATGCTTTCTCCAAAAATGAGATAGAACAATAAAAAACCCAACATATAAAGCAATGCCCTAATTATAACCTGAAGAATGAAGAGACTAAAACTTAGAAAAATAAGGAAAAAAATGACAAAACATCAAATTTCACCAAATGCTATCTCATGTAGACACCTTGCTACACATCATTGTGTTATCAAGTATAGAAGTAGAAAAAAGTTGTCAGTAATAAAAACGTAGTCAAGTAGACTATCAAAAAGTAAGGGAAGTATACCTAGTGCCTGGATCTTGGTTTCCTATGGCTTCTCTCCAACACATGGAACAAGGACTCTTTGGAAAATGACAGATTTTGGAAATGCAAAGTATGTGATGAGATTATACCTTGATACCTTGGGGTGCTAGAAAGTAAAGATGTGCTTAAAAAGCATTATTAGGACACATTCCAAGGGCAAAATCTGGTACAGTTTGAGCAAAAAAAAAAAAACACAAAAACAACAATAATACTATATATAAAACATTAAGAAAAAAAAATCTATTACTCAATACTGTAAGTATGTGTGTGTATATATATATGTAAATATATATGAAAGACATACATATATATGTGTATATATTAGTGAAAGAGATTATGGCAATTATTTATTGTTTATTTTAAAGAGTAAGGAAGGCAAACAGAAATTAAGGCAGTCAAGCTGTAAGCAGAATAGGGTAAAGAAGTTTGTTATCTTTTTTTTTTTTAGTTGTTCATTTAAATTGTTCCCCTGGCCCTGGGCTCTAATACTTGGTCCTTGGGCTATATGTAGAAAGTTCCCCAGGAGTGGGCTAAATACCTGAGCCACAAGGGTGCACATGGTGACAGTCTTTTATAGTAGAATTTAAGTTAATGATTGCAGAAGGAATGCTGGAAATAGAATTGACATTTGGCAAACACGCTAGTTATAACCATTATAGGTAAGATCTATCAAGGCATTATAAAATTAATGGGTCAAAGTATGATGAGAAATAGGCTATTCCATAACTAAAATATCTTTCCACAGTATATTTTATAAATACAAAAGGAAAGGCAGATGGTTTTACAGGTAAGTGAGACCTAACACTTCCTGATCAATTACCTGAGGAAGGTCCAAATAGCTGATTGATATTCTTGCCAAAATATATATGACCAGAGCTATTTAACAAGTTTAAATTGAGAGATGTTTTACTATATAAATCACCAGCAGTCTTCAAAAGATTCAAGACCATCGAAATATAAAAACTAAGGAGCTATCCCAGATTTCAGTGGTCTAAAATACATGACATCTAAATGCAATGTGTAGTCTTGGTTGGATCAGAAAAATGTATACCAGTAGGACAAATGATGAAATTTCAGTGAGGTCTTTTCAGAATAGTACTACTATTGTATCAATGTTAATATTCTTGTTTTGATCACTTTATTATGTTGTTAAAAATACTAGCATTTGGAGAAGATGGGCAAAAGTGCAAACATTTTGTATTAATTTTGAAGTGTTTTTGTAACTGGAATTATTTCAAAATAAAAATTTAGAAAAATTTAAGGTTTAGAAAAATAAATGATTAATGAATCAAGGCATGTTTTATTCACAATATATTGACATATGCAAAAGCAGACTGCAAATAAGTGTGTCTATCCCATTGTGTAAATTAATATTCATTTATGGATATATAATATATATTAGAAAATATGTGCACGAAGATTGTGAGAATGATTACCTTTGAAAAGTTGGATTATCCATTCCTTCTCTTCCCTCCCCTCCTGTCTCTCCAACTCTTTCTTTACTTTCTCGTCCCTCCATCCCTCTCCTTTTCTTTCCCTTCCTACCTCATTTCCTGCATTCCTTCATTCCTTTTTTTCTTTCATTGCTTATCTTTCTTGACTTCCTTTTTGCTTTCTGTGCTTTCCAAATTTTCTATAATAAGAATATTTAAAAAAAATCAAGATACCATATCATTATAAAATACAAATTAAAACATGTTTCACAGGAAAAATGAAAACTTTTAGTTTCTTATTTTAGTAACGCAAAGTGGAGAGTCTTGAAATATTTTCCCTTATATATATTATTTTCTTTTCCATCTCTCTACTTGCCTTTTTAATGGGTCACAGTGAAGCATAATGTATCTTTGGACCAAAGTCAGGTAAAGAGGGATTGATGATGAGTGTTTCCTTTAACTTCTTTGTAGTTATGCTAATGATCTCTGCTTAGTTTTTCATGACATTATTAAAATGTTTAAATACAAGTAGGACACAGCTCATCCATCATAGAAACATTAAGAAATTCTATTTTATCTTTAACCAAGTTCAGATATTATAACTTCATGTAAGGCATGGATATTTATGAAATAATTAAGATATCATGACTTAGGTAAAATAATACATATGCAGATTTTGATTAATATTATCTGAAGACTCTGGTTCTTATAACATGGTTGTTTTAGACTACAAGTTTAGTTCTAAAAGTGTAGAGATTCTTAAAATCCCATAATCTGGTCTATTAACCTGCTTTCAAATTCAGACTTTAAAACCCTGTATCTATGTGACCTTGGATAAGTTACGTAATCTGCCTGTGCCTGAGTTCCCTCATATGTGTGATGAAATAATAATAGGTCTTATCTTTTAGAGTCATTTAAGAAGGGGTTAAATGATTAAAGGTTACTTTGGTTTAAAGCAAGAATATCGTGTGAACTAATTTTATTTCTAATATGTATATGGAAATTCTGTTCAAAGATTATCTTTAAGTGATAAAGCAATTTCATGCCTGTATCAATCAAAAATATTTACATAAATTTTTATCTATTTTCTGTTAGAATGATAACCACATTAACAGAATACTTTTATTTTAAAAACTGTGTTCATATATTTAACTGATCACACCATAAGAATGAAAACTATATTTATTCAGAACTTATAGTTGAGAAGAAATTCTTCCATAAATTACCTGATTTTAGTTTAAACTTCACACTTTGTTACACCCTAAATAATAGAGTCTCTAGTCTACAAGAGTGCTAATTACCTGAAAGATCTCTGTACATTCAAGCTCCAAGTTGCAGTTAATTAACTTAATTAATTTTTCATCATAATTTGATCCCTTAAGCCTCATTTTGGTTGTAGTGCTTTTGAGCTAACCAATGAAGCACCACACATAGCATAATATTCCAGCTGTGTCTTACATCTGGTATACAAGAGATAACTAAATAATAGCTAACAAATAACATTACATGAAAGTGGAAAAAATTATGGAGAAAGAGGTTGGCTGATGTTGGAAAATAGAGGAATAAACACCCAGGAAAAGAGAAGAAGATAGGAGGAATCCAGAAATAGAAAGTATTTGGATGGGAATTAGGCATTAGGCAAACCAGAGAGAACTATTCTAAGTCAACAGAGGTAAAATGTTGGAAGAGCCTCGTGTGCAAGGCTCCACTCACGTGGAGAGAGGAGAAGAGAAAATGTTCCTTTAAAATACATGGGTATGCTATGTTTAAAAAAAAAAGATAAATATCTGAAACAAAAAGAATTAAAAGTGAATTAATATTTGCTTGAAATCAATTACAAAACCACTGCAAAAATGGTAGAGCAAGACACATACCTACCGGTGGTTGTGGGAATGAGGTTCTGGAGGGTCTGAAGGGTCTTTTAGGGGTTGGAGAAGTGGACTCTGAAGTTTATGCAAGAATGGGTAGCGGGATCAGGGGCTAAACAAGTTAAGGACCAGCCGAAATCTCAATACTCCTCTCTGTACCCTCTCGTCCTGAAAAGCAATAGGGAAATTTCATGTCTGATATTTGAAGAGAAGGGAAAATGTCACTGAAGAGAAATTGAAATTCCAAGTCTACCTTACATGTAAATATGGAGTAATAAGGCATATACCCTGTATAACTGAGGACTAAATGGCAGAAGTTCATACAAAAATGAGTCTAGGATCATTGATGTCCTTGAAATACCCTGAACAACCAAGCCACAAGTTCCTCTGAAGTGATATTTCCACAATAACTCTAAGACCTCCAAAAGAAAATAATACATAGAATCTCAACTAAGCTATGATTTAAGCACAGCAGTAAGGCAACATGAAAATGGGTGGACATAATAGAGGACTAACTTAACAGAGATAATAACATTTGAAATATGAATATTAAAAATAAAGAGATAAATGAAGCAATACAAACATAAGAAAAGTGTGAGCAAATAAAAATGTCTGAGTTTAGAATAAAAATGTCTTAGTCTGCCTGTACATAGTTGAATAATTGGTATTTCATTTTTCTGAGCTTTAATTTTCTCATGGGACACTGATATAACTATCTCAATGATGTTTAAAGGTTGAATGAGAAAATTCATGCAAAGTTCCTAGAAAGACTGAGTAAATGTCAGTGTCATACTTCTCATTGAAGGAATATGTTAGAAGTTGAACTTGGTCAATTCTTTATTTGGAATTCCTAGTAGTAATTCGTGGCCACACATTTCTTAACAGCATTGTGAGAAATTAATATGGGATAGGCAATCTATCAAGATATGTATTTAATTAATAACAGTCTCATACAAATTTTCTGTCCATCTGCATATGTAATAATATCTTTAGAAAAGCATAAAATATATTTTACAAGTTTCTTTCAAGCATGGCCTTCTTTAGGGGAAAGAGTACATGGATAGACAATTTACTAAGATACAGCTTAGATAAATGAAGAGATAAATGAAGCAATACAAACATAAGAAAAGTGTGAGCAAATAAAAAGTTCTGAATTTAGAATAAAAAAGGTCTGAATTTAGAATAATGACACTCTCTTTGGTATATTTTTGTAATTCTTTTGCGATAAAAAGTTGATTTTCTCTCCTTTAATGATTGAAATATTTTATTCTTAAAATTCCAATTTGGGAATGACCTTCTGTTCAATGTGTATCTAAATTGTGAAATATGATTCTTTTAGTAAGATACAGCTTACTATTGTACATTTTCAAATACTTGCTTCGAAGTATTGATTAGAATTTTATTATATTTGCAGTTATTTTGGAGACTAGTGATACCTTTATAACATCTCATTTTCTCTTTCAAAAATTTGACATGTCTCTCTCCTTTATCTTATAAAACATTTTCATGAATTTAGTGACATTTTGTGATATGTTTTTATGATTATTTCTTATACAATTAATTCCTATATATTTTAGACCTTGCTTGCTATATTGAGTATATCACAGATACCATTATGGAACTAGGAAAATTATTTTCCTTATATTTATATTTCGTATAGAACATACAGCATTTTCTTATTTTAAGTATTTTAAGCTGAGTTTATTTTATGTTTTTAGTATAAGTAATGTCATATTCTGGGTACCTTCCTTTACAAATTACTTCTTTTATTTGTCATATTGATAAGAAATTTCCACTAATGTGACATAAGTAGGGAGAATAAGCCTTCCTGTGCTTTACATATTGAACGATTTTCTTCTGCATTTACTTTTACAAGGATGACACTCTCTTTGGTATATTTTTGTAATTCTTTTGCGATAAAAAGTTGATTTTCTATCCTTTAATGACTGAAATATTTTATTCTTAAAATTCCAATTTGGGAATGACCTTCTGTTCAATGTGTATCTAAATTGTGAAATATAATTCTTTTAGCAAACTTCTGAAAAGCATGTTCCAGGATCGTGTACAACAACTTCCACAAAATAACTGTACCATTGTTGATGTGCATGTGTCCTGTGTTACTGTTTAAAGTCTGAGTAATAAATCCAAATGTATTACTTTGGTAATGTGTTTCTTGACCATTTGAAGTAATATAACTATAAAACTATATTATAAGCTCTGTGAAGGCAGGGGAATTTTCTATGATAAACATGACTCAGAGGCATACACCAGTATATGTGAATTAGGTAAAACCACAATATACACATGACACGTTATCAATTTTGCTAAAATATTTTTCTGCTGAAAAAAAGCAATAAATGCATTTATACTTTAAGAAATTACCTTATTTTTGGATTTTATTTTACTAAAATATGTATTCTATCAAAGTAAAATAATAAATTCCCTTCTGCTAGTAATGGCCCTTAGTGGAAAAATTTTAGATACTCTAGTGCACTTGATCTGTTAAGCTATTCTTATCGTTCCTGTTTTTCTTTCAACCTTTGTTTTTTTTCTTTTAATCTCTTAAAAATTCATTTTGGTTTGTTTCATGTGTTTTATTCTTTTAGTCTAAAAGTTTATTTTTGCTTTATTTAGTTCAGATGTCATCTATGTTGACTCATATTTGGTGGGATATTAGAAACTTAAAATTCTTTTCATTTTTATGTTACCATTATTCATTTTATTCTCTGTCATGAACAACTGGTATTATTTTCGCTATTATATTTACCATTATTGATATTGTCATTATTACTTTTTGTGGTCAATATTTTTATAAGATTATTTTCTTGCTTTCCAATGATTTTGATCTAGTTTCTACTTCTTCATATGATTCAATTTGCTTCTTTTAGATAAATATCCTTTAGTAACATTCAGTAAGAACTATAAAATGTAAGATAACTCTGCCTTTCTGAAAATGTCAATTTATTCTCTGGTTTTAGTCAAAAATTTATCTAGCTATACATTTCTTTTTTTTTTTTTAAAGGACACTACAAGCAAGAATGAAGGCAAGTTGGTGAGTAGGCAGGAGGATAGAGGAGGAAGAAAAGTTTTTATTTATTTTTATTTAGTTACTCATGGTTATTTCCCCAAATTCTGGCTCCAGATGCAAACCCTGGTCCTTGGGATGTATGTGGGCTGTGCTTGTTGAGAGGCAGCAGACCTAACCACCCACCCGGTCACTTATAAGCTTTTTTTAAGCTTTGGCTTCAGCTTTTATTGATGACAAATAATTCTATTCTTAATATGATATTTCTTCATGTGCAGTCATTCTATCATTTGTATTTTTTTGGAAGATTAAACAAATTTTGGATTTGAATTTATTTTTTATTTATCTTGTTCATTTCTCTTTGTGCTTTTATAATTCGAGGACTTTGCGGTGGTAATTCCAAGGCAATATTTTTGTAATCTTTTCTTTCATTTCTGCCAGCTTTACTGAGATGTTATTGGCATATAACATATGTAAAGTTAAAATGCACAGTGTGATATTTGATTCCCATTATATTTTGAAGTGAATAACACTGTAAGATTAGTTATTAATTCTATCCCTTACATGATTCCCTTTTTTTGTGTGTGATGGTAACTTTAAGAACTTTCAAAAACATTCAGATATTGACTGAAGTCACCATTTGAATGTTAGATTCCCCAGAAGATTTTCATCTCATATCTGGAGGTTTGTAGTTTTTGGACATCTCTGTTTTATTACCTGCCCACTGGTTCACAGCAACCACCATTATATTCTTAATTTTATGAGTCTGTTTTTTTTAAAGATTCTCTAAATAGATAAGAACATTATCATTCTATGTCTTGCATAGCTTTTAATAAAATTGATTTTATTAAAAAATATTGCATTCTGATTTTAACTATGCTTGAGGCATGCAAGATAACAACTTTATATCTGTATATAATACAGTAAATACACTATTTTCTTTTTTTCCTTTGTTAGACAATTAATCCACCTTAACCACCCCCACACTTCTCCCATCTCTTTCTGGACCTTGTGATTTGCTTTTTTCCCCACAAAAGTTTTATTGCTGTTTAACTTTAATTCACTATTTTTGAAGTTGATTATTGTTTAATTTAGTTAATTTGTTTACTTTCTATCTTTATATACCTCATATGAGTGCTATCATGTGGTATTTGCTTTTCTCTCTCTTACTCATCTTGCTAAGCATAATTCTCCACACATTTGTCACAAATGGCAGAATTTCTTCTTTTGATGACTGTGTAGTATTCCCTTGTGCATATATACAATATCCTCTTTATCTGCTCATCCACTAAATGTTGATGGACATTTAGGTTGCTTTTAATCTATTTTGAGTTAAATTTGTGAATAGTGTAATCTCATTCTCTGTCATGTGAATATTCATTTTTTCCGGTAGAATCTATTGAAAAAATATCTTTTTCCCCATTGTATATTATTGAATGCTGATCATAAATTAATTGACCATAGATGTGGAGTTTTTAATTTGGGTTCTCTGTTTTTTGCCAATACCTTACGATTTTGATTACTCTAACTTTGTAATATGGTTTGAAATTAAGAAGCAAAATACACTCAGCTTTGTTCTTTATCAAAATCGCTTTGATTTGTAAGGGTCTTTTGTGATTCCATACAATATTTTTATTCTATCTCTATAAAATGTTGTTTATAGTTTTGATATTAATTGAATTTAATTTATAATGTCTTTGAGTAGATATGCATTGTAATAATATAAATTATCTTAATACATAAACATGAGATATCCTTCCCCTTACTTGTGTCATCTTCAATCTTTTTTATCAAGGTCTTATAGTTTTCAGTATATAGGTCTTTTGCCTCCTTGGTTAAATTTATTTCAAAGTATCTTTTCTGTAATGCTATTGCAAAAGGGACTATAATTTTTATTTATATTTCAGATAATTCATTGTTAATGTAGACTAACACAATAAAATTTAATGTTGATTTTGTAACATGAAGCTTTACTGAATTTGAATTATATTTTAACAGTTTTTTGGTTGAGTCATTAGGACTGTCTATATATAAATCATATAATTCACAAAAGAGATGGTTTTAACTCTTCATTTCTATTTTTTATTTCTTTTATAAATTTTTCATGAATAATTACTCTGGTTAGAACTTACAATGCTATCTTGAATAGGAGTTGTGAGAGTCAGATTGGTTATCCTGTTTTTTTTTTAATCTTAACAGGAAAGATTTCCAACTTTCAATATTGCATATGATACTTGCTGTGGACATATTATACATAGCATTGTGTTGAGGTAAGCTCCTTCATATCCAACTTGTTGTAAGTTTTTATTATGAAAACTTACTGAATTTTGCCAAATGCTTTTCTGCGTAAGTTGACATGATTATATGATTTATATCTTTCATCCCATTAATGTGGTATTTCACATTGATTGATTTGCATATGTTGAAACTTCATTGATTCCACGGAACAAATCTCACTTGATCATGGTGAGTTATCCGTTTAACGTATGGCATAATATAATACATTAGTGCTTTTGTTGAGAACATTTGAATTTATATTTATCAGTGGTATTGGCCTGCAGTTTTCTTTTCTTGTTGTGTCCTTATCTGACTTTGGTATCAGCTGGTCTCATAAAATAATTTTGGAAGTATTCCCTACTCTCCAATATTTTGGAACAGCTTGAGAAGAGTTGGTGGTAATTCTTAAAATGTTTTGTAGAGTTCACTAGTGAAACCATCTGTTCCTGGGCTTTTCTTTGTTGAGCGGTTTTTGATTACTGATTCAATCTTCTTGTTCATTATTGGTCTATTCAAATTTTCTGTTTCTTTATGAATCGGACCTGATAATTATATATTCTTAGTAATTTATCTGTTTGTCTAAGTTATATAGTTTGCTGGCAGGCAATTGTTCATTGTTATCTTTTATGGACCTTTGTGTTTCTGTGATATTATTTGTTTCCTCTTTCATTTCTGATTTTATTTATTTTAATTTTCTCTTCATTTTCTTTGTGTAGATAAAGGTTTGTCAATTTGTTTTTCTTTCTATATAAAGCACTTCTTTGATTTTTTTTCTTTTCTTTTTGTTGTCTATTTCATTTATTTCTATTTTCATCTTTTTTATTTCTTTTTTGGTAAATAACTTTTTATTAGCTACTTCAGATATAAAGTTAAGTTGCTTATTTGATATATCTTTTCTTAATATAGGCATATTTTATTTATGTATGTTAGTATTCATTAAATTTATTTAGGTGCTCTAAAGTTGGGTGCATGTATATGTGTATGTATATATATATATATGTATGTGTGTATATATGTGCATATCTGTATACAAATATGTTTAACTGTTATGTTCTATTACTAAATTGATCCATTTATTTTTGCATAATGACCTTTATATATTGTTAAAACATTTTACTCTATCCTTTTATCTAAGAATGGCTAGTGTTTTCTCTCTTGGTTTCACATTATATAGATTATCTTTTTCTATTTATTTTGTGTCATTAAAGCTGAAGTACGTAGACTCATGTTGTTGCATACTGCCATTCTTTTAATTGGCAAAAATAATTTATTTTGCATCTACACCAGTAGTTGGTTATCTTAAGAGATGACTAGTGTTTGAGTGGATAGGAAGTCTACAGTTGCTGGAGTCTCCTGGGAGTTTGGTGTTATGGTAGCCACCTGGGGCTTTGGGAGACAGCCAGCAATGGAGTGGATTGGGGCACTATTTGCTTATTTAATTCCTATTGTTGCATTCTTTTTCTTATTGAGCTTCTGTAACAGTGATGCCCTCATACTTCCTCAAATAGCTCAAGCATGTTTTTATGTCAGAGGCTTGCACTTGCTGTTCTGTCTTGCTGTTAGAAATGTTCTTCCTTTTAATATCTACACGTGCTACTCATCTACACATGTATTATTTATCTACTGTTGCATTGCAAATTGTCTTAAATGCTGTGATTAAAAATCTAAATATTTATTATAGCTCACAGAATCTTTGGGTGATAAGATCTGTTTTGGCTTCTCAAGAGTTTCAGTCAGATGTTGGCTAGGGTTACAGATACTCCAAGTCTTTTGGTGGACTGGAAGATCCACCTCCAAAGTGGTTACTCACATATATAGCAAGTTTACGTTGGCCAACGTGATAAATTTCATGTGGTCTCCATGAGACTAGTGGAGTATCTTCATGACATAACAGCTGACTGTTCCCAGAATTATTGATCTAAGAAATCAAGACATTAGCCATATTGTCTTTACAATATGGTCTTAAAAGTCACAGAATGTCTCTTCTAAATTACTATGTTATTCTAGTGTCACCTTTTTAATGAGGACTTCCTTGACCATCTATTTGCAATTGTAACCTCATTAATGTTCTTGCTTCTCATTCTTTTTTTTTTTTTTTTTTTATAAATCTGTGCTATGCTTATTATATTGAAATGTAGCAGATGCTTAATTGTTTACTTTCTCTGGCTCTCTTTCCCATTGGGATTTAAACTCCATGAAGAGTGGGACTTTGTTCCCATCATTGCTGTAACCACAGTCGCAAAGCACTTTGACTCAGGAAATTTATGTGTTGATGACTAGAATCTGCTCTTTCAGTGGTTAATCTCTGCCTCATTGAGATTTTCAGCATGGTGATTGTATTGTGCAATTTATGCTTTAGATTTTCCTTTGGTCGTTGTCCTCATAGTTGCACTACTGCTTTGGGCCCTGTATAGAAATATGATTTATATAATTTTTAAATGTTTTAGGATTTTAAAGACAACTTAATTATTTTGAATGATGCTTTATACATTACTCTCTTTTGAAATCCATATAATTTCATCTAATTGGTGCCTAGTACTTTTTCTTTATCTGTTTGTTGGTTGGTTTACATATTTGTTTACTTCTTTATTTATTTTATTCTTTCTTTTTTTTCTTTTATTTATTGTTTTTTTAAGGAAAGATGCAGCCAAGAATTAGGGTGAGTAGTCAGGCAGTCAGCAAGAAAGAGGGAAAAGATACGTTTTATTTTATTTTTGTTTAGTGTTCACACTGCTTGTTTCCCCCAATTTGGAGTGCAAATTTGTGCCCTTAGGATGTAGTGGACTGAGCTTCCTCAGAGGTGGCTGACCTAACCAACACTCCACTAGGGAATGCTGATTTTTCTATTATTAGTTTATTCTTAGAGAGCACTCTTCAGGATTATTCTGCTCTGGTGTTAAGTGGAACCTGTCATAAGTTTTGAGACTGAATCTTCAAATTCAAATGAAGGGAAATGGATAAAGTTGTCATATAACATAGTTTTCCTTTGTCACGTTAGATTTCAATTGTCAGAAGTTTGTAGAAAGAAAGCCACTGAAGCATGCTTTGTAGCAGGGAGTGTCCCTCCACTTCACAGATGACCTTTCCGTGTTCACGGTAGCTATTATTAAGAAGGGACAGTTTCAAAGATACATGTGATAAAGTGCTGTGGGACCCAAACATGTAAGGCAAACAGTAATACAGCACTTATTAAGGCACTGATGGGATCACATATTGATGTCTTATTGTTCTAACTCCTTATTTGGCCTTTTACCTGTTGCAGTGAATGGGTTATTTGGGAATGTCTTTACTTGCCCAAGCAATGTTTTCTTTTACATGCAGACAAATCATCGTCTGTGCAGGTTCTTCCAACATGGAGAATTTCTGAAGGATTTTGCATATGATAAATTTTTTAAAATATTTTTCAAAACTGATAAGGAATTTTATCTGCATTACTTTATTTTTGGTAGTTACTTTAATATTATTTAAAGGAGGCCACATGTTTGCATTTCACTTATTATTTAAATTGGAAATTAACACAATATACCTAACTTAAGTTATATCTTACCATCCTATCAAAAGATGCTTTCTCATAGGGTTTTTTTGCAACACTTTAATTTTTCCTTAGAGCACTTAAAAGATTTTAAGTTACGGATTCTTCATTTACTTATGTTTTTGTTTACTTATCTTTTGCTCTTTTTTATCTTGAAATCTCTATATGGTTAGAAATTCTGTCTCTTTTGTCTGTCATTATGTCTCCACTGCATAGCTTATTGCTGAAAGTCAATAGGAATCAAAGAATAATTATAATTCTAACAAAGTATCAGTAATGTACATGTAAGTATATAGTTTAGCCTCTGCCAGATCAGGTCGCACTACCTTTAGCTTTAAGTGTGCCCATTTTGTGGTATATATTTCTTGAACACATAGAAATCTGAGAATACAAGGAAATGCACCTAACTTTAGCTTGTCAGCAACAGCTAAAGGAGTGAGTATTATTCAGTCTGGTATATTAGAAAGATTTATGAAGTAAATAGAATTGCCCACTATAAAAATATAACAATAAAATTGATTGTTTTTTTCAATGTTATTAACAACAGAGCAATGTGAATTGTTATTTACTTGTAGAGAAAAAGTGCAAATTGAGCAGCAACTAATTTTACAGCAAAATTAAGGAAAAAAATGCTAAAAGGCATTATAGAATATCTTTTCTTTCAATATCCTCTGGAAAAGGAGAAGTACCAGTTAGCAGTTAGGTGTTATGGATTCAATCTTCGTAAAGGCAAACCATCTCTTAAAATTTCTTTCAGATATAGAAATAAACCAGAGTAAAATATTTCAGGCATATTTTTGACACAAGCTAAATGTAAGCTTAGAATAATTTTCAAAATGTCATAAGAGAGGGAAAAATTAGTTAGAATAAATAGCTGCCTTTAAACTTAACTGGAGTATTTTTTTTGTATTTGTGCTTAAAAAATCACCCGTTAGCTAACAGAGCACATTAAATCAAAAGGATTTAGCACTGTGGTTAATGTCTTGTTCTTTATGATCTGCACAGGCCCAGATATTGCAGCACACATTTTACATATGTAATTGTGCTTTGGGACTACTTTAAAACCGACATACAATATGCTGAATTAATAATGCTTATATGTGTAATATATATGGGGAGAGTATGAAAAACTCTTGACGAAAGGTGATATATATTTATGAGGTGCCAGATGTTTGCCTTTAAAAGTAATTTTTACTAACCCACACTGTTGAGATTTGTATTGAAGTGGTCTCTTTGTGGTAGTATATTATTTAAAATATGTTCTGTGAGACCTAGGCACAATGGGGTGAATAAAAGAAGTACCTGTCTAAATTTCATGTATTTTTAAAAATTGCACTTTTGGGATATATTTTGAATGCAGGTGCAGTGGATTAGAGAGAAAACAATAAAAAGAGTTATATATTTCATATACAACTGCAGGTGTTGAAAATGTACATATTATTGTTGTTTTAGTATTTTACTTTCTTTTATTATAGAGGTAATCATGATATCACGTGCTTATATATCATATTTCTTTCAAGGTGTTCAAACACATTACGGGCATTGATTATTTTAAATTTTATAACTTCACTGGAGGGAAGCAGAGGCAAGTATTATCACCCCACTTTACAGATGAGGTAACTTGTTACCTCAATGGCCACAATCTAAGTGTCTTCAGAATATTTTCATGGAAGTTGTCAGGGATTTATTCTTTAGTCTTTCACATCGTGTGTTCCCTGGGCTGTCTCTATTGGTGTTGATCCCTAGGGTCTCCACTCCTTTACTACAGTGTCTGCAACACTCAAAAAAAAGTTTTTATGTTTATGTTTTTATTTTTTTGCAAACACAAGGAGAGTGCAAACTGTGATAAAATTTACCAAACATTTGGGAAAATAGAAGGGGTAAATAACAAAGGTACTGTTTTCAGATCTAGACTGCTCACAAATCCCTTTGTTTGTCTGTTTCCTGTCCTACTTCTGATCTAAGTTTTTATGGCCAGGACAATTAATCTCTTAGAACATTTCAGAGTCTGATTTACTCTAGGTCCCAGGAATAGCAGATCAAATGTTCTTTCCTTAATCCCAACTTGTTAGGTCCCAGGATGGAAGTTTCTGTTTCTCTTAAGAGAAATTTCATTCTCATCTATGGGAATCTATAGGAGTATGTTCCATCCTATGGTCATGACCATATTTGCTCAGTGGTTAAATTAATTATTTATTACTATTTGTCTGGAATAACTTCATGTATATGATAGAACAGCCTAGTTAAATGGACCTACACTTAATTCCAGTCTTCTTCTTAAGAATTAGTATATACTGATACTTAGTCTCACTCAAGTATACTTGATTCTGTAATGTATGATCCTTGGGTGCATGATGAAAGATTCACCAGCAGAATCCAAAGTTCTAAGGTCCATAAATATACTAGAACCTTCTTTGATGTTCATGTATCAGTCATTTTATTCATTTATTCAATTAGTAATTCATTAAAGTACATTTACCTAAATGATTTATGTGTGAATGTGATAGTCGTTGAGATATGTCATAAAAACAAATTAGACCAGATCTCTTCTTCAATCTTTCTATAGTTTATATAAAATAAAATACGTAAGTAATTGTCAAACTTTTTCCTTTTTAAAAATGAATTCTATTTTCTATTTGTGGATTTGCTTTTTTCCACTGGAAATCATCAGAGAGACTGTTAATAGTTCAATCAGTATGTGCTACATAAGTATTGACATTACAGATTTCTTTGATCTTTGTCTCTGTGTCTCTTTTTCTCTGAAAAATCTGAAAGGCATGGTTTTAGAAGTTTTTTTAACCCATGCAATGATTCATAGCATAATTCATAGCACCACTTATTCCAACTTTGCCAGGGAAATACCGACAACAGTTTGGGCAGCTGTTACATCTGTGAATTTTTCTAAAGCAAGACAAATATTTTTCTAAAGATCAGCCTCATTGGTAAACCCCAAATGAACAATAACCAAAAGTTTTGTGAAAATGCGAATTGAGTTTCTTGCATGCAGATTCTTAGGGACCTATCTGATGAGAAAAATGTTTTAAAATGGCCCATCATTCCTCTCATACAAATAAAATTTGTATTTGTTCACATTAATCACAACCATTCATTTTAGATTTTGGAATATCAAGTAATTCCATAGTTCATTATGACAAACATAAATTAGAAATAAGGAGAATATTGAAAAATGAAGGTTCCTGAATTCGGATAATAACCACAGCATAAAATTAAATAGCAACAAGTAAGATTCATTCTGAAAATTTATCATGTGAGTTATTTATTTTTCTCATCTTTGCATGTCAGCAGGAATAACTATGCCTTCTTATCCTTATATAAATTCACATTCATAAAATCTTAAAAATTAGGAGGTGCTTTAGAAATCTTCATTTTAGCTCCACTGAACACTAAAATTTCTTTATCTCCATAATGGGTCAATATCTTTCTTCATTTGAATAGTTAAAAAGTGGAAAGTTCATGATTTTTAAGGCACTTCATTTCATTGCTGAGCAGTCTTAAAGGCTGTCAACAATTCTATTTTATATCAGAAATCTTGTCCTTTTAGTCTTCTGCACATTGACTTTTTCACATTAGCTTCTCTACCTTCCGCCTCTTATGTAATCCCCTTCCTCAAGTGTGTTTTGGGTCTAGGAACTAGAGTCTAACCAAAAGAATATGTTTAAAATACTAGGATGTCTATTAATGATTAGTTTATTAAAGATTGTGAAAACTTCTATCTTGTTAGCAGACTCTCCATATAACCTTCATAGTTTGCATGGTTTCATAAAGAAAGCTGACACAATGGAGAATATATGTGCAAGGAATTGAGAGTTCCCTCTGGCCAATCACTGATGAGAAACTGAGGACCTCAGTTCAGCAACTTGCAAGAAATTAATCTTTCCAACAACCACGTGAACTTGAAAGTGGTTATTGCCCCAGTGAAGTCTTGAGATGGTTATATCACAGAGGAATGATGGATTGCAGCTATGAAAGATCCTGAAGAATAAGGCCTAGTTAATCCATGTAGACTTCTGACCCACAAAATTTAGATAACAAAAGTGCGTTGCTTTAGGCTGCTAACTTTTGTTAACACAAGTACAGCTAACAAGGGTGCTGTATAATATACTTGTACCTACCCACTGTAAAATGTTGACATCAGTGCAATCATTTTAAAAATGGAACTGGGAAGGCTTTGCAAAGAAATTGCATTGCCTGTATCCTTGAACTGGGTGAATGAGCTTTGAACTGGGCCTAAGATCTTTGAACTGGGTTAAAAATTGTTTTAAGAAACAATCAAGTGAAAAATTATTAGAGAACTGATGATTCTGAACTTTCAGCAAGAGGATGAAATCAATCAGTTCTCTTTTCATTATTTCTATGGAATCAGTAATCCTTTATGTATAGCCAGTAACAGTTTAAGCCTATTAACACTAATAGCTCTTTAGCCACTAGAACTATCTTTCTCTTTCCCTCCCACAAAAATTCCTTACTTTCTCTCTCCTTGGAGGCACATTTTAAGCTTTCTCCCTAAGTCTTTGTGTCCTTAATTGTAATTTGTAGATTCCCAAATAAATTCACTTAGTGTTTTTAGCTGCCTCTTGAATTTTTAGCTGCCTCTTGAATTTTTATGTTTATATCACTTAGCAAAAGTAAATCTAGTGAAATGCGGGAACTTAACTTGATGCCAGATAGTAAAAAGTGCATGCAGACTAGATATGCACCTATTGTGGACAAGGGTGAAAATAATAGATGATTACAAATATCTAAACTATGTCGTTGGGTTTTTTAGTCCTATTATGTATACATTCAGATAGTTTATTCCTGTTAAAAAATATAGCAGTGAGCTGTGCCATCTACACTGAGATATTACTGACAATAGGAAGGCATATTTTTGTGTCTTTTAAAATCAAAATATGCTTTAATATGCTATTGCTTTCATTTTTTTAAGTGGAAAACTCATTCCAAATACTTGAATTTGCACAGTAGATCTTTGGCACTGCAGCTAAAAGCATAATAACTAAACAACGACACAAATAAAATGTGTGCTGCCAAACCAAATCTGACTACTTTTTTTCCTATCTAGTTAAAAAAAATGATTTCTTCCTTACAATGCAAATAATTTGTTACAGTTTTCCTTTGATTTTGGCTTTTGTTAAAGAAATAATAGCTAGTTAATGTTATCAGGTTTCCTAATTAGGAGAAATAGAAATGTTAAGATAAACACAATTCTGGTGAGACACTAGAGACCTAACAAGGCAATAAAAACTACAAAGCCAATATCCAGAGAGAGATAGAAATATCCTAAAAGTAAGCTCAATATTTGGGGCTTATTGTTCTCCAAATTTAGGGGGCATCTGTAGATTATATTAGAAGCAAACTAACCAGAACTTTTGGTACATTTTTAATTCTGAGGAAGAGAAATTCAATCTATGTTAGCCAATTTAGGGTCATCAGAATACCTTTCCTTTGAATTAGCATATCTGAGGGGCTATACTACTGAAGAAAAGGCAAACTTGAGATAAATATGAAATAATCAGGCCTTAACAAGAAGTGAAGGCCAAATTTAAATCATTTCAATTTCAGCAATTGGATTAAGGTGATCACCAACTGCTACTGGCTCAGGCTGCTGGTCTAAATCAGAGTGATTCATTTTTGGATAAAATGGATCATTTTTAACATAGTTAAAACAATTAGGAAATAGAAAACTGGAAACATTATAAAACCATTTATTTGAAATCATCATAGAACTCTGGAATTCACAAAGATTGAAAATAGTAAAATCTCATGGAGGTGATAAATTTATAGAAAAGACCTAAAGATCTGTATTCTTCCAGGAATGTGTTGGTTCTCACTTCAAGAAAAAGCAGAAACCCTTAAGCAGGACCACTAACGGCTAAGGGGTCAAAGTAACCAGCAGAGATTTGGCGGTCGGGGAGGGGAGAGGTTAATGGTACTGAATTGACATAGTGGGGCTTTCAAAGGACTAAGATACGTGGCTGGTCTCCCTTCAGAGAACTTCCTGAATTTGAAAACTGCACAGAACTAGAGGCCAAAAAAACTAGGACTAAAGATTAAATGCTTAAAAGTCAATCAAAAATATTATGTTTTGAATTGGAAGACTAATTATGATGGGCTGTCAATTTTCTCCAAATTTATCTAAGGATTCAATGCAATCTCACCTAGAATCATGAAAGATATTTTCTTTTAAAGAAATTGGCAAACTGATAGAACATAAATGTGAAAATACAAAGGGCCACATTTTGGGGAGGAAGCATATAATTGGAGAGCCTCCATTATCAGATATCAAAGCTCAGTACCTATCATAAAGCTGTAGTATGAAGGCAGTGCCTACTGGCATAGTGACAGAAATATAGGTCGAAGGACAGAAATATAGACCAATGAAATTAAATCAAAGGTCCAGAAATATAGCACACATATATGACCACCTGATTTATGGCAAAGATAACACTGCAATGTAAATGGGACAAAGATAGACTTCTTAATGAGGTTTTTTTTTTTGTCTATTGTTTATCGGTATGAGAAAAAAAGAACTATAACCCTTTACTTGTACATAAAAACCCCAAATCTTGGTGGATAATAGATATGAATGTTAAAAACAAATCACTACATTTTCTAAAATGTAATATTGGAGTGTAACATGATATTGGGAAAGGAAAAGACTTCTTTATTAGCCGTAAAAGTGCTATTCATAAAAAGAGACTGAGAATTCAGATTAAAGTAAAAACTGCTCTGTTTATCAGAACGTGCTATTTGAAGCATAAAAATTCAAGATCCTGAAATGGGTGAAATTATTTTTAATATATATGATTAAGAAAGGGTTTGTGACAGGATTGCAAAGACTACTATAGATCAACAAGGAAAGATGCAACCAGATACTACTGCTGCCATGGCAGATTGGTTGTTATTTTGAACCTAAAATCATAAAATGGGTTGAGGCTGTGGAAGTGGAAACTCTAGTAAATACACTGCTGTTGGGAGTGTGAATTGGCACAACCACTTCAGAAAAGTTTATCACTATATACCAATATTCAAGATATGTGTAATTTTTGTAGAGGATTTCCAGCTGAAGTTCTATACTAATCAGAAATACATCAACAGAGTATGGATTCATAAAAAAAGTTTGAAAGCATTTGCTTATTTGCCTGTGGACCATACATATATCTTCTTTGGAGGAAGGTCCTTTCAGGTCTCTATCCATTTTTTTTTATTGACTTTTTGGTCTTTGTTGTTGAGGTTATGCACTTTTCATACTTTTTGGAAACTACCCTTTGTCAGATGTATGATGTGCAATATCTTCTTCCAATCAATAGATTGCCTTTCCATTGTTGTGGTGGTTTATGTTACTGTACATTGGATTTTTAGTTTGATGTTTTCCCATGTTTAAATTTTTGCTTTTGTTTCTCTTCCCATAATTTATTATTAAGAAAATGCAAATCAAATCCATAGTGAGATAGTCCCTCACACTAAGCTCACACACAGCTTAGTGTGGCTATTATCAAATAGACTGGAAACAGCAAGTGTTGGCATGGGAGTGGATAAAAAGGAACTCTCTCAACACTTTTGAGGGGAATGTAAATTAATGCAACCTCTTTGGAAAACAATGTGGAGATTTCTCAAAAATTTTAAAATAGAATTGCCATTTCATCTAGCAATACCACATATATATTATATAGGTATACATATACCTATATAATATATGTGAAGAATTAAAAAATTGAAAATATGTGTACCCCTGTGTTCATTGCTATACTATTCACAATAAACAGGGCATAGAATCAGCCTAAATGCTCATCAGTGAGTGACTGGATCAAGGATATGGCATATACACATATATAATCAATGAAATACTATTCAGCCATAAAAAGTAAACAAATCTTCCTTTTTGAGACAACTAAAATGGAACTAGAGGTGAAATAATTGAAATAAGCCAGAAATAAAAGTATTGGGTTATTTCGCTCCTATGTGGAATACAAAGAAACAAAGAAAACAAAACCCACCAAAAAATACCTGTTAGATTCTAAAACCAAACTCTATGGCATCAGAAGATGAGAAGGGAGAAAGAAAAGATAGCTGGAGTAAAGGGAATCAGATTGATAGTGGTAATGGCACTAGAACTCTGGTAGTGGGCACGGTGTGATACACATCTTGATTGAGGTGTGAATTTATTATTAACAACTTACATGTTATTGTAAGACAACAGTATATTTATTTTTACAGATGTTCAAGAGCAGGATATTGCATTACAACTAAGAATAATGGCTATTTTTAGGGATGGAGGAGAAAGGGAAATGATTAAGAAGGAACATGAAAGGAACTTTTGGGGTTAGTATATTGCTACCTAATGATGCATAACAAATTACTCCAAAATGTAGTGACTTAAAACAAAACAAAAAAATCCAACTATTTATTAAATCAGTTTCTATCATTAGAAATCATCGTAGAACTTAGCTGAATACCTCTGACTCAATGTTTTTCATGAGGTTAAAATTAAAGTGTCAGCAAGAAAGTTATCGCAAGTCTCAATTGGGGTTAACTGGTCTTATTTCTGGCTCACTGATGTGATTTTGGCAGGGTTCTGAAATCTGCTTCGAAACTCATTCATATGGGTCTCTCACCAGGGCTGCCTCACGATTACACAGCTGTCCATCATCACTGAAAGTGATTCAGGGAGGACAAGAAAGGGAAATCCAAGAGAGAAGCCACTGTCTTTTTATTACCTAATATCAGAAGTGCCATCCCATCACTTCTGCCTTATTCTCCTTCCTACAAGTATGCCACAAAGCCCAGTTCATATAAGAGTAGATATTAATAGGTAGGTGTCTGAGGGGTTCATCTCGGAGGTTGCCTAACGTAGATGGCAGAAACCTATTCCTTGACCTTGGTGGAAATTACATGAGTAATTGATTTATGACAATTTGTTGACTACACTTGTTATGGGCACTTTTTGCAAACCTTTTATGATATAGAACTATTTTAATTAAATATATACAGTCATAAACATTTCTTTAAGCTTCATGTCCTCATAGTATGGAATTAATACTGTTCTACAACTCAAAAGAACGTATTCTACCCACTTACTTGGATATATAGATTGCTTTAAGAATATTTAGGAATTTTAGCAAAGCATTTAACTTATAAGAAATAAACTCACAAATATTCAAAACAGAAAATCACAAATTTCATTGAGCTAATGTTTTAGTTAGGAAGCAATTGTTCTTGAAACCCCTATTCAAGCATTTTTTAGCATTTTTGTTTTTGTTTGGCAGTGGCTTGTGGACAAAGTATAACCAAGAAAAAAATCTCAAATTTAACAATTGCCACAAATGCCACTCTCAATATGAACATAAAAAATTGCCTAACATAATACTTTAGTTATAATTTTTCGAAATTCCAGGATTTTTTGGTATATTTCATGGAATTTATATCTCTGATTGAATGAGAAAACTTCAACTAATCATAAAGTTTGCCACATATAAATAGTGGTAATGAAAATTTTCCATTAGCATTCTGAAATTGATACCGCTTTTTATGGACATATAAGCAATGCACATAACACTAATAGAAAAATAAATCTTTAAATGCGTACTAGTCATCCAGTAACAATTTAGGTAAATAAGTAAATTCTTTCATGGCTAAGAGAAGAGCAGTTTACATATAAATACACAGCTCACTCATTTTTTTGACAATCTCGACAAATGGCCCAGCCCAGCCAGTCAATCTGCCCTTCTTGAGGGGGAAGAGCACAGATGTGCGCATGGATATAAAACGCTCCTGTCACTTTCTCTCAAGTACGGAAATCCAGAAAGAATGTGAGAACAGGTTAAGAAGTATCAAGAAAAAATACTATATCTTTTATATATAATCCTTTAGTATAACTAAAAAGCATTAAATATGACATAAAAAACAAAAACTTGATTTTTAAAAGCATATATTTATGATGATTTTCAAATCCTCAGATTTTAAGAATTTCGCAATAACAATAAGAGATGTTATTTATTGAGTTATTCTTTCTCTCAACCCCAAGTCTGTCTTTCTGTTCCCTGATGTTTGTGTGGGGTCCTCGCAATACACATTGCTACATGCTTCCCCAAAGTTTCCTCCAATAGGGGACACAAAGGGCCTGGAAGGCTGGAGGAGGAAGAAAGAGCTTCCCTGTCCTCTTTATTTGTTGCTCCTAATAGCACGGTTGCTGCAAAAACTCATCATCCTGGTAGTGGCCATTGATTCCAGTACCTAGCTTTTGTGCCCACTCCCATGTCGCTCAGAAGTACAAAAATCCATCCTCTAGTCTCAGAGGTTGGAGTCACTGCTTAATAGATCTCTCCATCGGTCTCCTCTCATTGTACCTCAGTCATAGAGGTGGTAACTACGTCCAAAAGAAGCTATCTGTGCTTCCTCAGCAATTGTTTTGTATAATCTGCTTCTTAAACATATGCTTAAGCAAAACTTTATACTCTATTTTGAAATAGCAGATATGTTTCTATGCTCCTGACTGGATGCCTGCTGACAAGGTTGTCTATACAATACTTATCAATTACATAGTTACTACAAAAAAGTTATTATCATTCTATCTGAGCCTAAACCATGGTTTTTTAAAGAAGCTGCTGCTTTTTTTCTCTAGTGGCTTAAATGAAAGTGATTCCATTGGATTAAGAAGCAAAACACTGATTACCATTTAGAGTTAAAGAAGTCTATATTCAAATAATTTGTACTCTAGACTCATGTTATTATTTCATTAAATGTATTACAAGAGCATGTACTTGTAAGTAAAAAATAAAATTTAGCTAAGATTATAAATATGTATCCTAAGAAGGCACATTGCCATATCATGAGTGACAAATTACAAAAAAAAATCAATATTCATAGTATAAACTAAATAAAAGTGAATGCATCATAAACCATTATCTAAAACTTAAATGTATATTAATTTATTTTAGTGTTAAGAAAATTGATAAAAATCATTCAAAAGTACATAAATATTTTCCTGTTGACCAAAGTATCACCCGTGGCTGGGTATTATTTTTTAAAAACTATGAATGCAATTTTGTATTAACTGTATAAATAAGCATTTAATCTAAAATAAATATTATGAAATACACGTAGTAACTACTGCTTTGTGTCATATATTCACGTCTCATGAGAAGGTAAACACCTGTGAAAAATGTTTGTCTTGGAGTTCCAGTATGACAGTAGTATACAATTTTTTAATAGAAAACTCTACTTATGAATCAAAATTTCATATTTATTACCTGTGATGAATTTTTTTGGGGGGAAAGACATATTCTCGATTGTACTTACAGTGGGAGTCCCAAAGACAGTAGGTTGGGATGGAGTCTGTTTCTCAATAATGATGGCTTTTTGGGAAAATTACTGTGCCACCAGTAGAGAGGAGGTTTTTTTAAAGGGAGTATCAGCAAAGGGAGGTTAGTGAACAGGTAGGAAGAACCAACTGGGCAAGAACAAAGAACAGTTAAATAGGAAGGGACAGCAGTATTCCAGAGTAGAACATCTTGGGTACAATCAGTTACAGGCAAAGGCAGTTACCATCCTAGAAAGTCCATCTGTTATATTCAGGTCCATGCTCATCATTGGCCAGTTGCCAAGTCTACTTTCAAGGCTGGGGCATGGGTCATGTTCTCATGCTACCCCTGCTGCATATTTAGGAAGAATGCATCATTTTAGATTTAGATTGACAATCTAAAGTATGTTTAATTGTTTAAGAACAAGCCCTTTATAAACCATGATTACTACCTAGATTAGATAAATTTCTTCAGACTTAATTCATATTTTATATTAAGTGTAAGGAAACTTTTTTAATCTTTGAAAATGTATTGATCCCTGGTGGTTTCCAACTTGACAATATTCATGAACACTTGAAAATAATGTGTAGTCTATTGTTTTAGGGTGAATGATGATTTCTTTTTTGAGAAAAGATGTAATAGTAATTTTGAAAACAAAGAATAAAGAATCAATTGAAAATCACATGTGAGGGAATTGGGGGATTGAGTTCTAGATTTTAATAAATTATTAGTTATTTTAATTAGAACATTTGGAAGAATTTAGACTTACTTTCAATAATATAAATCTATTTGATTAAAAGCATATCAAATGATACAAGTGACCATTTTAATATAAATGACTGCTATGACACAGAGTCAAATATAATACAGTATTAAATCACCTAATAAATTTAAAAAAGTATTTATTTATGTAGCATATGAATTTAATTTTTATATTCTTGAAAAATCTAAATCTGTTTGAGTTTCCTAATTATTGGAAAGAGTGCTCTTCAGTAAAAGCTTTTGCTTCAATTACTCACTCTACTGCAGCTGTTCTCCAAATTGTCTAGCAATTTTTAAATGCCCAAATCTTTATTTTTTTGGTTTTAATTTTAGAGGAGACTTGGAAATAATTTCAATTCCATAAGTCAATATGCTTGCTATCTCTTGGATCATGAATCAATGTAAATGTCTACAAGGACATCAGAACCTTGTCAGAATATATAATTCTATGTACATATTCTGTTAGGCTATATAATGCTTGGTATCTGAAGTTGCTATAGACACTGGACCCCTAAAGAATTCTTACATTAAATATCTGGAAAATTAGTTGGAGTTCATATTTATTTTAAAATCAGTGTCTAGCCTGTGACACTGAGAAGTGGCACTAGCCCATGAAGATATATCTCATCATGGACATTTTGAATGAGCATTGAATAAAACAAACTTCAGGTCTCTATCAAAACAAACAATATTCCCATGTTTTTCGAAAGACAAGATTTTGACTAAAGTGGTGATACACCTATAATGAGGTGAGCAAAATATTCTTTTAATTTAGGTATTATGCATTTAGAAATTCCCTTCTATCAGCATGTGGAAGTCTTAATGCCGATCGTTTACGTTTGTTTTTAAACCACTGATTTAGAGGTCGGATAACCAAGAGATGTGGTATAGAATTTGTGGAAGGTATATACCAATTCAATGTTGCTTGGACTAACAAGGGCAATATTTATCCTAAACACGGTGGAAATTTGCTACAGGACAAATGACTATTCTCATCACCTCATCCCCAAGAAAAATGATAGAATGTATAATAGTGCTTCAGTGGAAGGAAAGAAAGGAGCTAATCCTGCACTTGTGTTTAACAGCGGTCTCTCTGTGTGTATACAATTAATGATACAGGTACAAACTTGTTAATAAAATCCTGAATTAATAGTTTCTGACTTGAAATAAACAAAAGAATCATTGATTTTGCTATAAACACTAATGTTAATTCAATGATCTGTGGACCATGAAGGCACCTAGGACAGTGGAAAGACTTGAGACCACAGATTAAAGTCCACATTAAATTCACCAGGCTCTTCATATTTATAAGGAAAGATATTTATTCTTTTCATTGATTTCATTTATATCTTGTGATTAGAAAATATCTTTTCAATCTTGAAAAAATGTGCAAAGCACATTTTTTCACAATAAAGTGCACAATAAAGTGTAGCACAATAAAGTGCTACAAAGCACTTTATTGCAGATTTTTTTCTTTTAGCAAGAGAATAACACTGTGTAATTAAATCAGACAGAAGTTTCATTTACATTGGTGGTAATGATAGGTCTACAAAATTTCTAAAAATTGATAGGAAACTGAATTTTTCCTCACAATAACATTTTATGAGTGGTAGAGATCCTGATTTAGACCTGGAAATCTAATCTGCAATGAATGTGCTGCTGTCTTTATTCCCTTATGAAATTTTGAAGGCAAAGGCTGAAAATTACTGACTTATTGCCTCATGAATTTATTTAAGTTGGCATATATTGAAATTGAAAGCACTATTACACGGGTAACCCATTGTACATGATGATAAGGAAGCTATTACTTAACTTGGCTGAACATCTATCAAGGATTGCTCTTCAAATGAGTCCTGCGCACACTTATCCTCTGCAACAAGGATAACAAACTCAGTTTTTATAAGAGGAAATACCACGTCATAATTCAGAAACATATTCATCAATCTATGTCCCTCTGAGAGAGACTTCAAGATCATGTGAAAATAGCTGACGGTTATTGGTTATAATTTAGGAATAGCTAATTATTTTTTAATAAATCATTGCTAGAATTGCTCAGAGTTGATGGCTGTATCAGTCAGAATATAATAAACAATACGGCGGTGACAAGTCACCTGGGAAACCTCAGTGACCTGAAAAATGGTTTATAGTTTTCCCATGATGTGTGTCCATCATTGATAACTCTAAAGCCTGCTCTTTTCCACCTCAGAATCCAATGTGATAGAGGAGTTTTTTAATAGTATATTATCATGCTAACAATAGGGAAAAGCAAGGTAGCAGAAAAAAAATAGCTTTTAAAACCTTACAAATGACATATCACTTCCACTTTTATTTCAGTGGTCAAAACATCAGCCATTATTCTGATTGTAATGATTACAAGCATAGGATAATCAAGAACAAAAGCTGACTGAATGCTATAAGTCATCCTGCCCTCCTTGTTATTTGCTGTCTCTTCTGTACTATGTATTCTTTAGTCAACATCGATATGAGATATAAATATGTGTGCCTTTGTACCCATACCCTTGAAAATGTAGATGAGAAACTGGAATTTCCCACTGTGTTAGCTGACACAAACCCACTCTCACTTGGTCTTTGTAATTATATAGGTTGAGAATACCTTTGTTGAATATCTATGTGTCTCACTCTTAGGAGCACCATAACTTATTATATATCAGCACAGATCCTTCAAAGTCAAGATGATTTGTCACCATTTTGGATTTATTGTTCATTATGGTAATTATGAACACCTTGCCTTTGATAGTTGTTATCATCTGACTTTAACTACAGGATATCATCTTTTCTTTTGTACATAAAAAACCCAGCAGCCCTCCTACCATTAACTCTTACCAACAATGTAAAGTTACAACTGAACTCCCACTAATGTCATTGTCTTCTGCACTCAATAATCCCCATTGCTTTAGTAAATGAAGTATCCTCTAAGTCCTCCTAGGAGCACAGGCAACTTGTGGAGTTTATTGATAAAATATAATACGTCCATTATAGCATGTCAGCATCTCTGAAGCTCTTAACATTTTCCCCAATTTTCAGTTAAGGCAATTTACTATCATTTTTACCACATGACATCTAGTTTCCCAAACTTCAAGGAGACATTCTAGCTGTGTATCCAAATTAGTTCCTGCTGTCTTTGTTCTTTGTAAATTCTTTGTCCCTGGTAAAATTATAGGAGAGTGTTTCTGATAAATAAATTCCAAATAATCTCAGATATGTTTTCAGGTTTTTTTCAGAATTCTTGAACATATTCTGAAATGCTTAAACATTACCTGAATGCTATAGTCAAAATGAGGACAAAATTGAACTTTTGTTGATAAGCAAATGTACGACAATGCACACTCTAAGCCTATATAAAATTATAATGCAATGTTCCTTCAATAAATATTTTAATTTAATTTGCTAAAATAGGAAGGATATTAATGTTGAAAATTAAAAGTTATTTTGGGAAAATGCAGTGTAAAGTCCTATCAATACCAACCAGACCTTCTAATAAAAGATAAAAATGTTTTCTTTTCCAAGTATGCTTTCTGTTTTCTTGTTTGGTAGCATCCTCTGGCTGCCAGCTTACTTGTACATGTTGTACTATTCGGGCACAGGTACAAAATACACTGTTAATCATGTCTGTGAAAGATTAGAGACAACAAAGCTCACTTTCCAAGACTGGGTAAACAAAATTGACGCACATGGTGGACCCTGAGTAACTTATAATTAACGTGATAATGTCTTTTTAGACATCACCATGATCAAATAGAGTCCTGTGGATTTGATGGCGTAGAGACTATGGTGGGTTTCCTTAGATACCAGAATTTATTTTTAAGAGAAAATGTAGTTTGGTATTCTGTAGCTCCCAATACACGCTGTGATTGGTAAATTTCATTATATGCTGAGTTTGACAGATTTTTGCTGGTGACACAATGCTAATTTATTAATTAAACAGACCAACATCAATCTGCCCCTGATACATCAACCATAATGTTTATGCTTAAAAACCATGTCTGTCATAAAGTTAACCTTGAATTCAGGCAGTGGTGCATCCAGATAGGAGTTTTCAACTGTTCTTTATCTTGTGAAGAAAGACTATCCTTCTCTCTTTTAATTCCAAACACATGATATCACTAAAGGTCTAAAGTTAGAGTGTGTATTTGTTGATCTTTTTAAAAAATGCACAGTTATTGTACTTTATTCTAGCCATCTTTGTAGCAATATAGAAGCACATACTCTGTTTCTGACAGCTCTTTTCAAAGTTAAGTGCTCAGTGTCAAGATATAGTACTGTCATCACTCAAGGCTTCCATAACTTGGGAAGAAACATTCTGATTTCCAAAATTCTGAATATAATAGCATGATACTATGGCTTTTTAATAACAACTTGTTTTCATTGCATACTCTCACACTAAATACCTGATTTTTACTAAATTATGTAATTATGTCAGCATGTTTGTAAGATGTATGTTTTATAGTACTTATTCTTGTAGAGAATGTGATCATAAAATTATATTACCATTATCATTATAATCAACATCATATTATGTATAAATAAGGATTAATGATCTTTTATACAAAATAAATGATATTTTCTGAGAATTTTTATTTCTTATTTGTGTATTTTTATTTCTTTGTGTTGGAATAGATCAACTGTGAGAAAAGAAAATTTTGTCTTTTGAAAGGATACCTATTTTATTTAAAAAAGGTGAACTCAGAATATTATATGACTAAGAAAACTCATGTAGTTGAATAATGAAGTATTTTGATTGATTTGAGTATAATATTAAGCAATAATTAAGAATAATAAGCATTATAAAGAATCTTGCAAGGATGGTGTATTATATAATAATGAAAGAGCACAAATGCGAGTTGTCAGATACACTATTAACAAATAGTCTTAATAATGATGAAAAGTGGGGAAAAACCCTGTCATTGGACAATGATTAGGTGTTATCTTAAGGGAAATCAAGGGTCAAAATATTTTTTTCAAATTTTCTGGAATATATGCACTTACAAAATTATAATGAGTACATAATTATTTTGCTCATCATATGACTTCTACTACGGATTAAAAAGGTAATCTGAAGTAAAGAAAACTGAATTTGATATGTATTCTTAAGAAGAGTAGTTGAATAACTTATAGTTACACATAGTTCTAAGCTATACTTTTTAGGATACTCTGGTCTGTTACATACTAGTTAAATGTTACATTCGAGTTCCTGATGCTTTGCTGAATTTATCAGCTTTATGTCAATCATATTACTAACATTTGATGCACTGGAGATTCTGTAGTAAGGAATTCTCTCAGGTGCACTTACGGCTGCTCCTACAGGGGAAATTTTGAAGGAGTTCGTCTTCAGTAAGTAGTCTTTTACAATTTTGCTTTGATGAATATTACCTAAGAGGTATCCGGAAATTTAAGAAATATTTAAATATAAGCACACATGAAGAATTCATAGATAAATTGCTAGTAAATACAAGGACAGAGAACACAATTGCAGATACAGTAATCAGAGATAAGTCATATTTTTCAACAAGAATAATCACTTAAAGTATGATGCAGAACAGTTTGATGAAAATATCCTGTAACTGCTGCTTCACACTAAAGAAGAAGCTTCATGAGTATGAAATGCAACTAAAGTATGGAAGTACTTTGACAACTTCCTCCACATAGCATTATCACTGACTTACAATGGAATGCACAAGATAATGGCAATTACCATATATATGGCCAAATTTCAGCTCTTGTCTAAAAGACAATTAATATAAGATTTTGACAACACAACTTTATATGCTCAAACTGGAGACTAGCTTCTTCCTGATATTTTCTAATAATTGCCTGTCAAAATAATGTGTTTTGCTGATTTCCTCTCCAAAATAAATTCTGTGATCCATAATAAGGAACTTGAGAGATAAATAATAAGTCAATGATCATATTTTTGTGTCCTTTATAGACAAGTAATGTTGAATGTTCTGAAGCATACAAGGATGTATCACACAAATTTATAATCTATAATCTTGGGTAGTTTACTTAAAATTAGTTTCAGTTTTGGTGGGTCCTGGTGGAGTAGCAGTTAGGTCAGTCACCTCTGAAGGAGCCCAAGCCACATACCCCTGGGTTTGAGCCCTGGTTAAGGGGGAAAACAACCAGTGTGAACAACTAAATAAAAATAAAATAAAACGATAATTTCCATTCTCTCATCTGTGAAATGGGCATTTAATAGCAACTAGGTATTATGTAATAGAAGTGAGAATTCAGATTTCTGGCATGAGCCTTAGAAACGCTTGCTGATGTGCTGTAGGACATATGTGCATGAACGGTCACATAGTACTGTTCATAAACAGAAATATCTGTGTGTTCATCAAAAGAAGAAGGGGCTAACATCTTAAGAATAAAATTTGGGGACTTAAAATCAAAAGAGAGATTCTAAAGTTTTCAGAGAGAAAAATCAGAATACCAAGAAAAGAATAAGCATTAATTTGACTTCATATGTCACTATGAGATATAACCAAGAAATTTTAAAAGAAATATTTCAAAATGCAAAAAAATGTAAAATTGTAGTATCGAAATTTATGAATAAACTTATTCACATGTGAGAGAAAATAATTTTTTGGCATATGCATTAAAGTACAGAAATACTCTTTCAAAAACAGTATTGTGGAAGTAATTACCAGCAAGAGAAATATGTAGAACAAAATTATGAGTCAAAGGTGGAGAATTACAGAGTGAAAGAAACTTATTCAGCTATATGTTTTGTTAGAAGGAAAAGTATAGATATTTATATATTTAAGAAACAAATAGAAAAAGCCTAAACAGAATTATTAGTCTTAGTAAGCTAATGAGAACAAATAGAAAAATAGAAATGCACACAATACAAGATATGTAATATAGGAAAGCTAATAAACAAAATAAATATGATTCAAAAGATATCTAGATAAGAAATTTGAGGATTGAAAAATTACAAAAATCTGGGATTCGTCCAAGACACAAGAAGTATATATGCAATTATTGAACTTTTTATTTTTTTTAATAAAAAAGAGATAAAGTGGGATAACTCATTTAATTGTAACAGCCAGTTAAAAATATGGAAGTCATGACATATATGCCTTTAAATTATAGTCATAAGCTACGAAAAGGCAGCAAATGATAGCATGGAGGCAATTAGTGAAATCAACATAGCTAGTGACAGATCCTTCTCTGACATGACAGATAAATCAGAACAAACTCTAAGGTACTGAAGGTTCAGAAGCCATAATGAATGTATTTTATTTAATTTAAATTTAGACTGAAGATTGAATTTTACCTTGATATTATCCAAAATTTTCTTAGAATGTCAGATATCCACTGCAAATGATGAGCATATTTTCTTTTATCTTCTACTTGAACTTTAAGAAAATCTTACTAATGAAAATTCTTTATTTACTTAAGTAAGGTCAATAAAAAAACTAAAATAGAGATAAAAAGACATCAAAACTACTTTAATAAAAACATGTGCATCCCTGCATCTAGGTCTCTGTTACTGTGGAAGTCTTATTGGAAACATCAGGGAACTCCACTTCTGCTCTGATTTAGGAATTTTTCCTCTGTATTAATTACATGCAAGCAATGTTTTCATTTAGTTATTTAACAGCATTTACAATTTTTGCAAGTCTGCTTTTGCATTTTACTTATTATACAAGAAACAACTAAAAGGGGCTTATATATGCATATTGTGTGTGTGTATGTGAGACAGATAGACTTTGCTGTTAAGGAAACTATTTCACTTTGTCTACAACAATGAAGAGTATCTTTTAAAAAAGAGAAAGAAAATGAAAAACCAAGAAACAAATAGTTGTAAAATATTAGATTTTCATATACAATTTATGTGTAAACTATGAGTTTGGGTCTAAAGAAGTACAAATATTATGTAGTCTGAATGGGATGTTTTTATGTTGTTGTTTTTTTTTTTTTTTTTGGTATTCTTTTACACCAGTGGAAAATAATACTGGGAAATTTAAGTTGCTTCAATAGACTTGTACTAATGTCCATCTCATACAGAGTATCTTCATTGTTAAAAAGTATCTAAGGATGTTGGACAGACTTTGTCTGTTGCCATCAGTTTATGCCAAAACTTAGAAGACAGTTTAAGGACTGCAGCCATCTAATTTAATTCAGAATACTTGCAGTGTATAATTCTAAAGATTCAGACGTGGAAAGATACCATATTAATGAGATTATTTCAACGATCTATATTGAAAAAATACTACTAAGAAGTTTTGCATACTAAGACGATCAACAATGCATCAATTTAGTAAGGATAACTGAATTAGTGAGAGAGAGAGAAAGCAAATTAAGAGACAAGCGGGGTTCTTGACCCTGGTTGAGGGTCTCAGGTCCAGCTTCATGGAACAGAGTCATTTCAGCAGGTGTCTCCAGATCCCTAAACTCTCGAAGCAGGAACCTCCTCCTTCCTGGACCCCTACTCAGTGATTCCTCTACATCCAGGGCCTCAGTGGATTATGGGTGGAGGAGCAGGATCAGTCCCCTTAGGGAAGGATAGTGTCTGGGACTTCAGGTGGGCAGCACCTGCTGGTCATGGTTGTTGTCCCTCTTCAGTCATCCAGCTGTTTCTGGAGAGATATGGGCCACGAGCTTCTTCAGGCGACTGAGCATCTCCTCCATCTAGACTCTTCTCCATTTCTTCTCCATTTCTAAGCCCCATTCTTCCTTGTGGAACAGCTGTTCATATCTGTGACTGATAGGACTCTCATTCAGCTCAGGCAGAGCCTAGAGCCTTTTCTTCAGCTGCTCCAACTCACATTTTAGCTGTGAAGGATCAGGTGTCAGAGATGTTTCCTCAGACTAGAGATATGACACATATCCTGTGAACTCTGTGAGACTTTGCTTCTCTTCCCATACCTGTCGGTCTCCTCCTTGACCTTCCTCATCAAGTTGTGCAGGGAACACATAGATGTCAACTTTGGCAGGAATGCCCTGAAGATTGACTCCTAACCTTGTAGGGGGTGACTGGCACCATTCTCAGCATCCTGCTGGGACATGGGCTTACAGGAGAAGAGACACAGGGATGGCCTAAAACAGGGTCTGGGCCATGGACATGAACCAGATGATCTTTACTCCAGGTGCCTGCTCCATCCTGGTTTCTGCGAGCTTCAGCCTTCCTCTCCCCAACTCCTCCAGGGGTCTGTTTCTCTCTACCCAGGTCAGGGTCTAGCACTTCTGGCAAAAGAATGTTTTCATTCTAGAGCAGTGATCCCACTGTGATGTGGGTACTCAGGATAGTGGAACAGATCCCATCTTCTGCTCAGATTCCCTCTTTTGAACACTTAACTTTTCCAGTAAAAATAAAGCATATTAAAGAGACACTGCATTATATCATTATGTAGATTTAAGGGGTACATTATTGTAAATCAACAAACCAATATCTGTATATAATACATTAAGTCCACCATCACTAGTCCAATTCGATCCTTCACCACATACTTGAACCCTTTTACAAAACCTGTCTGTCTTCTGGTAACTAATTGAATCTTTAAACTAAAAATCTGTTCTTTGTTTGATTTTGTTTTTCTATATACCACACATGAATGAAATCATATAATATTTGACTTCCCTTTTCTTACTTATTTCATATGGCAGGATTCCATCTTTTTTTTATAGACAAGTAGTTTTCCTTTGTGTATATATTTCATATCTTCTTTGTTCATTTGTTTATGGGCAATTAGGTTTCTTCTAGCTCTTGGTTACTATAAATAATTATATAATGAGCAACGAACATAAAAGTACATATATCTCTTCAAATTAGTGTTTTACTTTGGGTCGGGGTGAAGTTCCCAGAAGTGGAATAATTGAGTCTTATGGAGCGTCCTCCTCAATTTCATGATGATTTTCCATACTACTTTCCAAAACAGTGTGACAATCCACACTCCAACCAACAGTGCATAGCTTTCATATTCTCTGCATCCTCAATATCTCTTCTTATTTCTAGTGTATTGTATATTAGCTATTTTTAAAGGCATGAGATGCTATCTCATTGTTTTGCTTACAAACTATTTTAAATTGAAAGCAAATTAATCTGAAATTCATTCTAATAGTCTACGTTTTTTACACTCTACCCCATCACATTTTATATTTTGTGTGTTTGTTGCTTCTAGGTGGAATTCATTCATTTTATATAAATAGTTTTCAGTATTTCTTGAAAGTCATGATGAATTCCTTTAGCTTTTTCTTTTTTTTTCTGGAAAATTCTATCACTTTTTAAATTCTGAGTGATAACATATCAGCATGGAGTATTCTTCCTTAGAAGTCCTTTTCTCTGGAGCACTATGATTACATCAACCCCTTCCCTGCTTCCCTGTGGGTCTGTAAGGACTCTTCTGAGAAACCTGCAGGTAATCTTACCAAGGAGATTCTTTTTGTATGTGACTTGTTTTCTCTAACTGCTTTCAAGACTCTGTATCCTGGTCTATTGTCATTTTAATTACAGTGTGTCTGTTAGAGTTTCTTTTTCTTTTCTGTGGAACCCTTTAAGGTTTCTGGATCTGGATGTCTGCTTCCTTCACCTCCTTAGGGAAGCTCTCAGCTATTATTTTTCCTATTAAGGTTTCTGCCTCTTTCTCTGTCTTAGGCTTTTGTAGCGCCTATCATGTAAATGTTATTCCTTCTGAGTTATCCAAAAAGAATCTTAACTATCTTCATTTATTTTAATTATATATCCTATTTGCTGATCTGTTTGGTAATTTTTCACTGCCCTATTATCCAGTTCACTAATTTGATTAAGTTTCTTCCAGTCTGTTGGGTCCCTGTATCCTTTTTTTCTTTTTTTTTTTTTTTTTAATATTCAGCTATTGTGTTCTTTAGCTCTCCGAATTCTTCTGGGAACATTCTCATATATAATTTTTGTCTTTGCTGTGGCTTTTATTTTGTTTATTCATTGTTTTCTTAAATTCAGCAAGAATCCTCAAACTGTGGCTTTGAATCTTTGAATAGTTTGCTCAAATCTGTAGCTGTATGATTTTTCTCTGGGGTTTTATTTTGCTCCATCAGTTGTCATATACATATATATATATATATATATATATACACACACATATATATATATATACACATATATATATATACACATATATATTATTTAATGCTCTGTGTTTTTGTCTACGGATTAGGCTAAAAGACTTTATTTCTGTATCTTGGTTTAGAATCTTATGTTATGATTTCAGATTGCTGAGGCAGGAGCTCTGACTGCCAGGACCTGGGGACTTTAGATTGCAGGCAAGCAGGCAGGTCAGCAACAAGCCCAGGTAGGGGACAGATATCTTTCTCAGACTGCTCTAGTCACTCTTATGATCCTCCCTAAGATTATAGGCGAGCTGTAACTCCACAAAGAAAGCTTCGAGAGAGAACACTCAGCTGCTGGAGTTGTGCTGGAGTTGCAGGCTCTAACCACTTGCTTCTATTACAGTTGCTTCTTGTCCTGGTAGTCAGGAATGTCCGAACTGAAAGAACAAACAATCCCACTGCCCATGACTGGCACTGCTAAAGATGGAGCCAGGCAGTTATTTTGACCTCAGAACTTGTTCCAATATGGTGTTCTCCAGTGGAGACATGAACTCTAATATGGCATCCACCAGTGCCAGCACCGCACAAAAGAGAATCTGTTCGTTGGAAGGCTATCCCTTTTTCATATTCCTCCTGCTGAAGATTTTGGTTAATAAATGAAAATCTCTCCATTAGGTCTGTGCATGTTTCACCTGTTGTCTTCCTCTGTTCTTTGTCCTGAGATCTGTGCTTATCAGAGTTCTACTATTCTCCAAAGAAAAACCACTCAATTTGTTTCAAAACAGGATGTATGTGGTATCTTTTAGGGAGTGGTTCTTGAGATTCTGGGGCACATGATGTGGAGTAAGCTCCTCATTCCCTGGGAAGAGACTCTCTATCACTGGTGTCCCTCATAATAATGAAAAGTAAGTCTGGCGAGTATTTCAGATTTAGTGTTAAAGTTTCTGAGTGTTCACATTCCACTATTAAAATCTTTTTATGTGTTTATAGTTGAAATTCTATCATTCTATTAGTAAATATTTATTATTACAATGGCAAAATGTTGTATTAGTTAGACACATGGGGAGTTGCTTTTATACACATAAACAATTACCAAAAACTTTCAGATATTTAAAATAGTAAGAAAATAGATTGATATTAAAAATGAATGTTAACTAGGTAACTGGTGAGAAATATATGTGTGTGTATCAGTAAAAAAGCTAACAGGTTTGGTCACTTAAACTTGCATTAGCTTTTTTGCAAAATGGTATAAAACAGAATAGAGATTATATTAAATAATTTCAATCTTTGCGGAATTTTTAGTACAGTAGTATTCATAATTTTCATGAAAGAATTAATAGCTACTTTTAATTTGCAGTTATTCATCCGTGCTAAAAGTTTTTAAAGAGAAGACATTATCTAAAAAGTCTTCATCTATGAGGATGGATTTGAAGTAGATTTTCCAATTCAAATTTTGAGAACTACAATTCTTAAATGTAATAGATAGTAATACCTACAACTCAATTTTGACGCAGAACACAGGTTTGTAGAGTATATGAAGGAAAGAAAAAAGATTGAATGAAGCAATCTCTGCACATTTTCTCACTAATCAAACTTTAAAACAATAACTTTCATAAGAAAGCATCAATATAGCAGACTATTTAAATTTACACTTTCTACTACTCTACTACCCTGACTCTACTTCATCGGAATTTCTAATCCATTGATCCTATCAACTTTCCACTAACTTTCATTTTTTAAAAAATTTTTACTAATTTTTTTTATCAGACTGAAATTTGAGTTCCATGGTCAGTCAATATAATCATTCTCATATTTATATACTTGACTCACTTGACACCTTCTGGTTTTCTTCTATTTTTTTCATGAAAACACATAGTTGATTAGATACAAAGATTTACATTCTGAGTCAATTGGATAGGACTAGATAAAAAAGCATATAATTCCATAGACTTGGTACATTTTAAATTCATGATCATAAACTAACTTAGAGTGTCCCCTAATCATCCTGGACTATCACATGTCCCAGGTCTATTCACTCAACCACTTTACTGGGTAAATATGTCGCACCTTGTCTCTTCAAGTCTGTATATTTCCTCTTACGTTGTTGACTTCCTTCTTGCATTACTGAGAAAGTTGGAACAATCAGAAAGAAACTTTTGTGTGTTTCTTACCATATAAACTCTGCTTCCAATATCTATAGTCACTTACTTTGACTTTTCATCTGTGACCAGTGTTGAGCAAGTCCAAATGTTGATGTCTCCATCCTTTCTTGCTCAATTAAGACATCATTTCAAGAATAATAATTCTTCTCCTCTAACTCTCTCTCTTCTGAATCTTTTAAGGATGAAAGGATGTCATTAGTTCTTCCTTAAATCACAAACAAGCTTAGCTCTACTTTAAAACCAAAACAGAACAAAAACAAAAAAAGCTACTCACTATACCCTCTCTTTTGTGTCACTTAAATTAAAATTTTGTCCACAATATTTTACTGAAATTGCTTTTGTTAAAGTCATCACTCTAGCTCAGGCAAATGAATCTAGAGAATATTTCTCATTGCAGTATTTGACCAGTTAATCATTATCCAATTTTTGATATATATATTTTTTTTTGACCAGGCTTCCAGGACAACTCATTTTTGCTAAATTTAATAACATACTCTCATAATTTGAATCCATCTAGAACTTGTAAAAATGGCTTTCTTTTGAAATGAGGCATTTTCAGATGCAAGCAAAGTAAGTTGAAGTTACATGGATTAGGGTAAACAGTGAATCCAAATGACTGGTGTCCTTATCAAAAGAGAATTTGTAGACACAGACATGGGAAGAGGGAAAGCATTGTGAAGATGACACACACCTGGTGGAGAAGACCATGTGAAGATAAATTGAGTCACAGATTGGAGTGATGCATCTAAATGTCAGGATATGTCAAGAATTGCTGGCAACCATGAGAAGCTACAAGAGAGAAAGAAGATTTCTTCCCTAAGGCCATAAGAGGGAGCATTGGTTTACTGACACCTTGATTTTGGACTTCTAACATCTAGAACTGCTAGAGAGGAAATTTCAACTATTTTAAGGAATATCATTTATGGTATTTTGCTACAGTAGTCCTAGAAAGTATGCCACTCACTCTTTTAGTTGTGTTTCTTCTTCAGTGGTCACACACAGTTATTTTTATTGGTTCTTTGCTTTCCTCTGACCTCCCAAAGTTGAATTTCCTTAGGCTCAATTTTTTTTAAGTATTTTTATCTCCATGTACTTTGTAGAAGAGTGTATAAGATCTCTGATGATATTCTTAGCTCCCTTGGTATTATATTAATGTGTTTGGAGACAGGAGGAGGCAGGAAGCTTCAATGTAATTTTGTTCAACAGCCAGAACTTGCAGCTCATTTTTGCAGAAATATCCTCAAGATTTTGAAGCTTCGTCTCTGCTAACCATTGGTGTGATTTGAGATGGACATAAATATATTTTAAATACATCATTATGTTTGCTCTATTAATAATAAATAGTACAAGAACAGAAATTCATAGATATCTATTAATAGTTTATTGCATTATTCCCCCCAAAAACACATAGACATGCACTCACGCACACATGTGTGTATATATACACACACAAACACAGACACACACAAATACACTGATGTTATATACCAATAAAAAATGAAGAAGAATATTCTTGTACGTAAATATTTTTTCCAAGTAATACTTGTAGTCTCTAACGTTACTGGGAAGTCCCAAAAACCAATTCTGGATGAGGGTTAAACTCTATTTTTAACCCTTGCTTTGAATTTAGCTTTTACCAGGAATTCTGAAAGAAATTGTTTCAGTTCTTTTATGGGGTTTCTAGTGAGTCATTCTTTTTTCCTCATCGTTTCACCTTCAAGTATGTTCAGTGCCCACTTACCACATGTTAAATAAATTGTGGTAATTTTCATCCATAGGGAACATCATTCAATGCATTTAAAGGAACGAAGAAAGCTCTATATGTTATGGTGTGAAATTACCTCTAAAATATGGAGTTGAGTAAAATAAGAAAGGTATAGAGAGTGTAGGTAGAATAACCTACCATTTTTATTAATAAGATAAAAATATAGATATTCATACATTCTAGTAGAAACACATGGAAGCAGTAGCTAAGACTGCATGATTTGTGTCTAGTCAAGTTTTAATCCTTCTTTCAGTCTTTCTTGTTACTCAGTAGAATCTTAAACTGCCTATATAAGTTCATGAAAAAAAAGACACACTTGCTTGCCCCAAAAAAATAAAAATTTTCTGGGATAATTTATACCTATTTTGGAAAAACATCAAAGTTGTATAAAAATTAAACAGAAGCTTTAATAATGTAATCTGAATCATTGGCATTTAGGCTTATAGTGCATTTTAAATTATTATTTTTAATTGTGGAGACATAATTTTACAAATAAAGAACATATTTATGACTTTTACTTCAGAATCAAAATCGAGTATTATAGTTAATTGATGTATAAATATCTAGTCATCTATGAAGAATTTTTATTTAAAACTATATAATACAAATTTTAGAACTCAAAGAAGAGTGAATAATACAATGAACACTTACAGTCATGACTAAGATCTAACAATTATAAGATTTTGTCATAGATTCAGATAGCAGCTCAAAAAAGTGAGGACATTTTTCCATTAAAACATTATTTAAAACTATTGATAGTTAGCAATAAATCTAAAATAATGGTGTATTAGCAATTACATATACAAATCTCTTGAGTACTATCAGAAATGTCTTTTACTCCTAAGTTAATTCCAGTCAGTATATAATCAATGACCACGATTTACTTTTGGGGTTGTAGTTTTGCATTTCTTAAGTTTTTCTCTCTCTAAACCTCTTCTTTCTTATTTTCTACTTCCCCCATGATATTGGACTTCCGAATATTGTCTTGCTCCAAATATTTTGTATACGAGGCAAAATTTAAATGGCACTTAATGTCAAAATGATGGAAACCTCAAATAAATTACTCTCTCTATATACACATACATACATATATACATACATGTTTAATAAAATCTATGTATATAATTTATAACATAATAAAATCATATACATCCAAATATATATACATGTATACATATATACATACATATGCGCATATTTATATGATAAAATCTCAGAAAAGCTCTTTACACATACAGGCATTCATGCATACATACACATATTGTATTTAGATTCAACACAGCTTTGTAAGTCAACGCCTTGGACATCTGGTCACCCTAGAGAAATATGCAGGTCAAACTATCTTGCATAAGGCTTGCGTGTAAAAATGGGCAAATGACAGAACAGCAAATGTTTTAATGCTTTACATTATCTTTGTGGTTGAAACCCTTGAAGGCTTGGAAAGTTACTATGAACTATTTGTGTCTGAACATTGGAAATATTTTTGCTAATGCAACAAGAATTTGATCAAATCTTATACACAGAAATATTGTAATAAAAATGTGAAAATTAGTCAAGTGATATAGTACAATACAATACTATTAAATTATTGCCATATAGATGATAAACACGTTATTCTAATATTTAAAATTAACTTAAAAGATTTTAGATAAATTTTTAGAAACTGAAAAGAATGAAATAATTCAGAACCATTCAGGAATGAGATGACTAAATAGACATAAAAATAGAACTGAGAAGAATGGTAGACAGATATGGAAGACCGGCAATGGACATGTATGATACTTGTGTTTGTAGTTCATTGACATAAGTACCAAAGCAATGGGATGAGAGTATAGTTTTAGACTATCATTCCATTAAAACTTTTCTGAAATGATTCTAATTATAATTAGGCACATTGTAACATGGAATTTTAACTTGAATGTCAAGTTCTGAGACATACCCTAATAAAATTACCAAACTTTAAAGATTTAGAAAACATTTTTTGGGTTCCCAGAATAATGATGAACTCTGACCAGTCATTGTTTTTTTTTTTTTTTTTTTTTTAAACCCTCAATATATAAGGGAAAGAAAATGAAATTAATGTCAGACTTCTTGGCTATGCTGTTTTATGCAGAAGACCTTGGAGCAGTGTTAATCACTTAGAAAATTCATCTGGCATTTTCCATTTGACCACACTGCTCGTAGATCATAGGCAAAAATTATTGGCATTGAAGAACTTCTAGACTATTCTTCCCTTTAGCTGGTTTGAAGAAGTAGCTAGGAAATAAGATTTAGTTATCCAAAAGATGATTGATGAAACTTTGTTATATGGCATGTGTATTGACAAGCATATAAAATATTTAACTCTACCCCTAAGACTAAATAATGGGACTAAGGATGACATACATAATAATGTAAAATTCATGCCACAACAAATATAAGAAGAGAATGGGGAGAATCCATGGAAATTAGAATGTGCTCGTTGATTACCACACAGGTTTAACTTGGTGCTAAAAGATAATCAGTTTTAAATTTGATGCTGGAGTAGTACAGGAATTTATTGTGACTCAGTAGTATCTAAAAAGAGGGAATTAACAATTGTCTACTTAGAAATTAGCAAAATGTATTCAATAAAATAACTATGCTTGTTATGGTTTTCTTTGGTTCTACTTATTTTCATTGCTAATTTTTATTTTTATAATAATTGTATTTTTTCTTTCATTTGGTAAATTTGGCACATTTTAGAATATTGAAAGTGTATCTCACACCACACCCACTATCAGAATTCTGTGGCCCCTAACCATGATCTTGATCCTTCATTCTTTCCCTTTTATACATGTCCTTAAAAATTAAAATGTACTTGGTGAAAATATTTAGAGGAGTGTGTGTGTGTGTGTGTGTGTGTGTGTGTGCATACGTACCTAAAATACAGAAGAATAAACATCAGTTTGCCATTCCTCACTAGAAGAAGTAGGATTCATGAAGAAATGGTTGATTACAGTTTTAAGGCAAAAATCTAGAAGATAGATCTGGAACTTCTTTTTGTAGAAGAAAGCAGATATGCTATCAGAAGCTAATATGACCTAATCAAAGAGAAACAAGAGACCACTACAAAGAGCTAGCAGTTGCCAAAGTTCAGACACTTCAGACATAGAATGAGTAATGACTGCAATTGAATACAAAATATTCAGCATATGAGAACCATGAATTGACTAACAATATTAATGATTGCCATCCTCCTTTAGGTTTTAATTATAATGGAACTACTTTTAGTGGCTCACCATTAAGCATCATTATTTATTTTTTCTATTTATAATCTGACATGAGAATTTGATTTAAAAATTAAAAATCACTTTTTGGAATTTTACTAATACATTGATTAAATTAAATAACCTATTTTACTTTTAACTGAAAATATTATGCTATTTATTATTGTCTGTGGAAGTAGGAAACAACTTACTTATAAAACTATTTAGTCTAGAAATTTTCATGATCTTTTCTGGATTTGAATCTGTCCCTTTTATTTCTTCTCATCTATTTTGTCGTTTAAATATTGGTATAATTTTAAAACTAATAGTGACAACTTGTGGCAAAAAATACTATATTTCATTAAATTTATTTTTATTTACTGTTTGTCCAAAAATGAATGAGATTTCAGATTTATTTATCAGATGCTTGTGATTTATTTAATGTTATTTTACTGCAGTTACAAGTTAACAAAACATTGCTAATTTAGAATGGTTGTTTTACTCTCAATTATAGTATAAAATAGGAGGGTGAAGAAAATGAATTTTAGAAGCACTATAAATATACAATTTTTGACTACTGGTTCAAGGTTCATATTTAAATTAAGACAATTTTAAAGAGAAAATATAAATACATTTTTATAAAGTTTGCTATTTGTGTCATAGTTCTTAAAGTTCTTTTTAAGATTCCTGATGTTTCGAAGAATTAAAGAAAAGCAGCTAAATAAAGCAAAAATATTTATTTGCTATTCTTTTAATAATGCAAAGTATGTTGTGATATAAATAAATCGGAATTATATTTATATATTATTCACCATTGATAAGGTGTTTATTTTAAATCATTTTTTCCCACAGGAAATTAAACTTGTAATGAAACCTCTTGAAAGATTCGTAAAGCAGATTTGTTAATCAGTCTGCTTTCTAAATGTTGAAATAGTAGGGTCATGCTACTGAGAAAATTTGATACCATAGATCATTGATCATATATGGATAAGAATAACTTTATTATTACTTTTCACATCCATTGTAACTTTTCTTTCATTACCATACACACATACATTAGTCACTCACCAAAGCTGGAGTAAATACTATTGTGTAGAGAGAAATCATCTCTATGTTAGAGATTCACTGGAATCCACAGCCTATCCTGAGAATATCAGACATTCAACAAACATTTGCTAATGAACAGGCTTTATGATTACACATTTTTAAGCCTGATTAGAATAACTTTTTCACCAAACAGATATTAATATTTTCCATTCATTTTATCATGCTGTAGTCTCACAGTCACCTCAGCTTGGATGCATTGCTTTCTTCAGCGCTTCTCAGGATACCGTTAACAGGAATACACGCACAATGATGTTTACTCACCTCAAGCTATTACTTTCTGATATTGCCTTCTGATCTCCTCAACCTTAGTAACTATTATCACATTAAGTAACCTTTTACAATTATTAATATTTAGAAAAGAATAACCCAAGGAGCAATTAAATGTGTTGGCCTTCTTGTAGTGTGTAATTTTCTTTTTCCCTATTAAGTAGTGGACTTATACTCTTCAATGACTTTTTTTTATTTTATTTTTTTATTCTCAGGCACTTACAATAAGTGTTTCCTTATTTCTTTTTATAACCTCTGTTAATCGGGTTTCATTCTGTGACTCTCTCTCATGACTTTGCCCTAACAGAGACGGAGTAATTACTACTCTTACATTTTTACCTTGTAACTACCTTTTCCCTGCCTTTTTAATGTAATTTCAACAGTGCCCTATACTCAAGTTAGGGCACTCTAGGCTTCTGGAGGTGATTTTCTGAGATGAGACATATAATCAAAGTCCTACTGCTTCTGTTCATAGCACTTATTGGAATATGTTGTGTACTAATCTTTCAGCACTTAAAAACAGAAATTTGAAGCATTTACTTTGAACAACAAATGAATACCATTATAAATATTTTGCTCATTTTTCCCAGGAACAAGTTTCTATTAAAAAAATACTTTGAAATCCATAACTTTTACTAGACACAGGAAACCTTAGTCATACCATGATAATTGATACTTTTTTTTGTTGATTTTGTCTACATTTGATGAATTTTGTGAAAGAAGCAAAAGTTCAATAAAAAGTTATCATTGTCAATTAAAGCAAATGCTTAGTACCATTCTAGATATTGTAATTTGCTCATATTTACTGAGAAGTGTGTGTATCACAAACTCTGGCAATGAAAATCAAGATCAAACAGTTAATACATTTCAGAGGAACAATACAGACTCAATTTTTCAAGCATTTATTTGTTTTGGTGATATGTATTTAGTTGTTCATCAAGGGTGTTCCCCTCAGTCTTGAACCTGGGATGTATGTGTACTATGCTTGGCCAGAGCCATTGGACTTAACCATTAAGCAACAAGGTGTGCCCGAAACTTTATTATTCAATATGACCAGTCGCATAGCTGGTCAAATGGCCAAATCAGCAGAATGAGAGCTTTATGAAACAATCTATTGTTTATATTCTAAGTCGTTGTTCCCCAAACACCAAGACTATTAATTCCTAGGGATTTTCAAGGTGCTCTCTTGGGTAGTAAACTCCTCATAGGTCATCTTGGTTCATGAAGGGAAAACACACACACAAACAGAGCATTCTCAATTCAATTTTAAGCTCCACTAAAAGTCTATACATTGCAACGTTAATCTAGTGCTTGTTTAGCTTTTCTTCAGTTTTCAGATTCTCTGAAAATTCTATTTGAAACACTGAAAAAAAAAGTCTACCTATTTTCTTTTGGAAAGTGGTAAGTGCAATTGATCACTCAGCCTAAAATAGCATGTGCAAAGCAGAGATATAGGTTTGCTTTGATTTGTGGCAATGTGTATTTTTCAGCTTAATGAAGATTTTACTCTTGGGAACAGTTAGAAAATGCATTGTAGTGTTTTGATGCAGAAGGGCAAAGGGGATCTTGTTTTGTTCAGATAGTTTTGCCTGTTTAATCTTGGACGGTTTCAGGAAGTTGTGTAGAAATAGTTGAATATTCTTTAAAAATGAGCTGAGTTTTCGAAGTCTATTATATGGAAACTAAAACAAGGAAACTTGCTATGAGTGAATTATGGGACATTTGGTGTATTAGACATTTGCAGAGCAACTCACATGGGCAAGGAATGCAATTGTCCAGCAAAAACTTTGTCTCACCAGGCATCTTTTTATATTATGAATTTTTATCATTTTGCGGGAATATAAAAGAATCATGATTGACAATTTAAAACCTAAATATGCTGCAGAATCCACACCAGGGCAGCAGTGGCGCAGAAGAGAAGGAGAGAGATTGAGTGACTGTCAATGATCATAATTGTGTGCATAGCATCAGTAGCTCTGTGCACAGAACAGAGTCTAAATAAAATGTCTCTCTCCATGGGTCTTAGAGTCTGACGTGATCATACTGACAACCAAAAAGTGGCTGCTTTATTTTTTTTCTTTGAAATAGGAATTTCTTTTTCTTTTCTTTGTCAGTCACTTGGTAGTGGCATCTCCCTGACTGACAGAAATGCGTGAGCCATGTCTGAATGATCAGCATCCAAAATAGCACTAAAGACCCTTTGACTTTTGATGCAAACTTTGATCACACAAAATTAATATGTGTCCATTTTAAAACTAATACCAAATAAAATTTTAAATTATTCATAACCACATTATCCAAAGTAATCTGCTAATATTTTGCTTATGTCTTTCCAAATAGTTAACATTTTGTCAATCACACATTTAAATTTAGCGACTTTAAAAAGTTTAGTTGTACTGTGTATTTTTGGTATCCTGTCATTTTTAACTGAATATATAATTAATAATCTCCCATTACTTTAAAGATTCTTCCCTATGATCATATTGATGCTTTTGGAAGCTCATTCGTGTGAATGGTCCAGAATTTATTTGTAAATCATATTTTTAAGAGATACCTCATTTCCTATGGTTCAGAATAAAATATCTGAAACTATAAAACTTTTGGTGATAAGTGAAGAGATTTATTTTATTCTTTTCTTTTTATGTACTATTTACTTAAATTGCTCAGACTTTTTGCTTTTTCATTCTATAATATTATGCCATCTTGTGTGTTTGGCAGTCTTTATTTCAATGAGAATCAGATGTATATTCACATATTTTCCTCATTCAGACAAAGGTGACTTTGTACCACAGTCTTTCATAATTTCTGGCCATTATTTTAGTGTATCATTTGAAAAAAAAAAGAAAATGTATTTATAATGAGAATCTTAGAAATAATACGCATTATTATTTAGTGACTGAGAATAGCTTAAGAAAAGTTCTTTCTGCTCCTACTCTTTATTAAGGAAACACACTACCTTTGTGGAAATGTCTGCCTGAGATCTTGTAAAAACTTTCATTTTGCATCAATACAGAGAAAACTTCAAATCATTTCATTGCTATAAAATAGTTTGATCTTAGAAATTACCTAACTTAATTAAGACTACTTCCTTATCTAATGGTGAATATTTTATAGTATTTTCAAGAAGAAAGATAATAAATCTATTTGCAGATGTTTAAGGAAGTTTAGTGGTATATATTATTTATTAGTATCTCTACACATAATTTTATCCCAGTATATGCAGGTACTTAGAGAATGATAGATAGTAATATAATCAGCAATCCATTTCTGCTTACGATGTTTGTGATGAGGATGACCCTTCACTAACTCAGTTTCTTTTTCTCTTTCCCTTCCATCCTTCCTTTTTTTGGTATCATTCTCTATTGCTCTTTCATTTTAGATCATAATGAGTACAGAAATAGTTTATATTATAAAAAAATACACAGAAGTTATATAGATGTGATACAAACATTATCCAGACATTCTAATTCTAAACCACATTCTTGGTCCTTCCCTGGATTCTCTCTAATAACATCATTTCATTCAATGTCATTTCATTATAACATTGGTGAGGAAAAATGTAGATTCCTTGCCAAGTCAATTGTCTTTGTGGAGTTTATATGTTCTTTCCATGTCTGTGTTTTTCTCCATTACTTGAATTTTCTTCCACAACCCAAAGATGAACTATAGATTCACTGGTGTGTCTAAATATTCCCAGTCTGAGTGAGTGTGTCTGTGGTTGCCTGAGTGCAAGTATACTCTGTGAAGGGAGGAAATCCTATCCCACGTTGGATCCTGGATAGGATCCTCCACCTATAAACTTAAACTGTAATAAGTGGTGTTAACCAGGATAAACTGATATATACAAATTTTTTTAATATTAACTTTACTTTGGGTCTTTATATACAAGTTTGATGATGTCTTTATAATCAGAAGCATGCCACAGGAACTTAACTCTTATTTATATCAATTAGTGAATGGTAGAGCTGTTTTTATTTTAAGTCATTTGGCTTAAAGTTGTAGTTTCCAAGAACTGATAGAAGCCATTATGCAAGCAATTATTATACCTAGTTAATTACCTAGTAATCTTTTACCTCAATCTTATTTCCCAGGTTACTACTGTCAAACATTAATTGTCCAAGTAGTTATGCTCCTTTGATGAACATTTTCTAATGCATTTTCTTTGTAGTTAATGATGTAACACCCTTAAGTGATATTTTTTCTAATATAATATTTTACACTTTATACATAGTTATTTTTCATAATAGATAAGTATTTTTATTTCTTTTTGGGGTTTGATTTTAATATCCTGGCCTAAAATATTTTCCCCCAATTGTAAGTCTGATAATTACCTTCACATAAGAGTGACTAAGGGCTTCCCATTCAAAATGGTGACTTAGGAGGACCCTTGTTTTACTCACGCTAGCAAACAACATGAATGTACAGATATATGTGAAACTTCCCCTGAACAGATCCTACAGAATTCACACATCTGATGAGAAAAAGCTCATATTTAAGAAGAGGCAGCTCAGGGAAGAAACTGCAGGTCAGTCGCCTAGACCTGGCAAAATGTAGATACAGACTGTAGAGACTGCAGACCTCATTCTCCCACCTATGACCTAAGGAGAGGTGATTGAGAATGCCTCCTCCAACTCTAATTAGCAGAATGGTAAATACAGCTTGAAGGAAATTGCTGGCACAGCGCAGAGACCACAGTATTGTGCATGCCCCTCCCCCTATCTGAGGGGTAGGTCTTTAAGCTCCAGTGTGAGCACTCCATAACCTGTGCACACTTCACAGGTGCCCTGGATACCACAGGCATCTATGTATAATTGCCCCCTGCCTGAGGTAAAAGAGCTCCTGAACATGTGAGTCCTTCCCCATATCTGAGGGGAAGGTTTGCTCTCCAAGTTCTGTCACTATGCACTCCACAGCCAGCCCAGAGACCACAGACTTGTGCATGTTATTCCCCCCATCCTGAGAGGCAGAGGTGTGCTTCCTTAACCCAGATGCAATCGTGCTCCTGTGCATTTGTGCATTCCTCAGCCAGCCCAGACACCATAGACAGGAGACCACAGGCATGTGTGCACCTCAATTCCACCTGTTAATAAAGTTGAGTTCTCTGTACCCCTCAGCATGCACATAGAACAACCTAGAAACCACAGGCGCATACATGGCCCTTACTTCACTAGATAGGCAGAAAGTATGCTCCGCGCCCAGCCCAAAGTAGGAAAAGACCTGAAGTTAAAAAAAAAAAAAAAAAGGAAAGTCGCAGTACTGATTTCAAGGCAGAAAGGAAGATCAAAGTCACCGAAGAAAACATGAATGGATCCAAAAGAGGAAGACGTGAAGAGCTCATCATAGAAGAACTATGTGGATATGAACTGAGACACCCTAACAGATAAAGAGATTGAAAAATAGTTACAAAAAAGTCAAATGAGATTCAGGAGGCATACACGACTACCCAAAGGCAACTGGAAGATCTCAGAAAAGAGATAACTGATTATAGGGAACACATTGCCAAAGAGATTGGGATCATAAAGAAAGTCCTGGTAGAACTGCTAGAAAAGAAAGATGCAGTCAAGGAATAAAGGTAAACATGGAAAGCTCAGTCATGTATAGGAAAAATGTCAGAAATTGAGAACAAGATAACAGACCCATGTGGAAGAGGAGAGAGAAAGAAGACTGAGTAAAAATGAAGAAACTTACAAGAAATATCAGACACTATGAGAAGAATAAACATATGGATCATCGGCATTCTGGAAGGAGAGGGGAGAGAGAAAGAATCAGGAAACCAATTTAAGGAGAAGTTAAGCTAAGAGAAGTTAGCTGAGAAGTTCCCACATCTATCACAGAGTAACCATGGAGGTTCAAGAGGCAGAGAGAACACCAAAATTTATAAATTTGTATGTGTAAACAGACCTACACTGAGACACATCATAGCAAAATTAGCACACATGCAAAAATCAATGACAAAGAAAAACTATTCGAAACTGCTGGATGAAAGAAAATCATAACCTACAAATGCACATGCATTAGTCTGTCATCTGATTTCTCAATAGAAACCCTACAGGCCAGGAGAGAGTGGAATGACATCTTCAAAATACTAAAAGACAATACTAAAACTACCAAACAAGAATACTCTACCTGAAAAAATTATCATTTAAATATTATGGAGAAATGAAAGTCTTCAGTGACAAAGAAAAGTTGCAGGATTCTATTCAAAACCAAGCCATTCAAGAAATCTCAAAGGAGTCCTGCAACGGGGAAAAAAAAAAAGAAGATTCACCAAACTTTGAGAGTGGTGATAAACAGGAAATAAAAAGCAGCAACAAAGACGAACAACGAGAGTGAACAAAACACCACTGCAGAGAGGGGAGAGGGGGTGTATCCTATATAAATATGACATGACATCAGCTTTTAAAAGAAAATCGTAGAGCAAGACAATTAGAGTTAACCCATGGGACAGCCAGCCACCCAACCCAAATCTAAAGAGACAAATAGCTGGGAAGCAGACAAAACCAAGAGATAGCCCAAATTAAACACGTAACCACACACCTGAGGGAAGTAGAACGTGAAGAACAATCAAAACTAAGAATTAGCAGAAGAAAGGAAATAATAAAAATCAGAGCATAAATAAATGAAATTATAAACATAACCATCTGAAAGATCAATGAATCCAAAAGACAATCTATGACAAAAGTGGCAAGAGCATATATATAATGGAGGAAGGAAAGTCTATTCAACAAATGGTGTTAGGAAAATTAGAAAGACATTTTCAAAAAAGAATTAACAAAAAACAAAACACAAGACTACTCATTATCGTGAAGTACAAAAATCAATTCAAAATGAATCAAAGACCTAGACATAAGATCTGAAACCATAAAGTACCTAGAACAAAATGTGGGGGAAATACTATATGACTTCAACCTTGAAGAGGTCTTTGGGAGATGAGCAGTAACAACAAAAGAAACCATATCAATACTAAACAATCAAGACTACATTAAACTGAAAAACTTCTACACAGGAAAAGAAATCACCACTAAAATTAAAATACAACCCATGGAACTGGAGAAGATATTCACAGAATGTATATCAGATAAAAGTTTAATTTCTAAAAAATGCGAAGAGTTCACATACCTCAACAATAACAAAGCAAATGACACAATCAAAAATTGGGCAAAAAAGCTCAATAGAGATCTTTCTAAAGAAGCACAGATGGCTTACAGACACCTGAAAAAATGCTCTACATCACTCATGAAATAAATGCACATAGAGAATACATGATGCCATCTCTCACCAGTAGAATGGCCTATATGTAAAATAATGGAAATATCAAGTGTTGGGGTGTGTGGAGAACAGGGAACACTTCTACATTCTTGGTGGGTATATAAATTGGTGCAGCCTCTTTGAAAACCGTGTGGAGATTCCTTAAACAAATTAAGATGGATTTACCATTTGACCCAGCAATCCAACTTCTAGGCATATGCCAGAGGATGCACATTCTAAAATCAGGGAAAATCATCTACACCTATATGTTCATAGCAGCGCAAGTCACCATAGCTAATACCTGATAACAACCTAAATGCCTGTAAACAGATGATGGGAAAAAGAAACTGTGGTATATATACTCAATGGGATTCTATGCTGCTATTAAAAAAATGAAAATTGTGCCCTTTGCTACAATCTTAATGGAACTGGAGGGGATTCTGTTGAGTGAAATAAGTCAGAAAGAAAAAGAAAAATACTCACATGTGGAACATAATGAAATGAAACAAACACATAAATGCCAACAAAAATAACAGGGCTTAGGACTGGTTATTGGGTAAGAGGGAATGAGTGGAGAAGATGGCACTAAGGGGCACTGAAACTCTGAGGGTGAGTTTGGTGTGAAAAATAGACTGAAATTCAGTTTCAGTATCCTAAATGGAATTTAGCATTATGAAATAAAGAATTAATAAATATCACTATGAAAATAGTGTGACTAAAGATTCCTATTTACAGAAGTAGAATTTTCTTCAGGTTCCTTGAGGAAGACAGAGGAAACTGACTGCGGCAAATATTGGGTTTAATATGAAAATTGTAGAAATACATTAAGAAAAGGAAATATATTAAGAAAAAAATATATTAAGTAAAGCACTTCCAGGATGGAAAAGCAGAAATGCCGCTCAGCTTGAAACTGGAAAACCTGGGTTCAGTTCCCAGAACTGCTACTTACTCAATTATGGAATTATAGAAGGCACTTAACCTTGTTTAGCCTTTTCAATATTGTGAAAGTCACTTAGCCTTTTTAACCCCAGTTTCTTTATTTATATACTAAAGACAAATAATCTCTATTTTAAATAACTATTTTGAGAATTGACTAGGGTGTTATAGGTTTAAGTGGTTTGTATACTGGAACTATTTTTTTTAATAAGCATTTCTTTTTTAAATAGTGAAAGGAATCTGAGTGCTTGAGAAATAGACATAGCACAGAGATGAGCACAGAGTCCAGATGTGGGATAACATTGAAAATCAAGTCCTCACATAAAATCCATCTGAAGGCAAAATCATGCTCATTTCAACTTAGTAGTCAGCATGGGGGAAGATGAAAACAATGAATGTACTCTTTAACGCTATATTAGACACAGTTACTCATATCACACTATTAAATTCTTGGACAACTCAAAAGGTTTATTATCCTCATTTCACAGATGATTAAATAGATGCAAAATAGGTTATCTAGATAACTTGTTCAGTATCACATAGCAGATGAACAGGTGAAACTAGGAGTCGATAGTACCCAGATTATCATAACAAAAACATGCTCTTTTTATCATAACACCACTCCATATAACCAGAAAAAGCCATGCAAACATATATTATCATTTACAAATATCTTTGGTTCTTCTATTCGTGGATAAGATAAGTAAGGGGGCAAGAACTTTGATCTTCTTTGGAGTCAAATTACTAAGGAGAATAGGCTCTTACTAACAGAAATGCCCAAATATTAACACTATTGATGTGCTGTTTTCACAAAAATATGTGGAAGGGATAAATTGCAAGAGTACCTTGAAAACTTAGGGAAAAAACATATTTTATAATAAAAGGAACACTGTCTCAAGAAAATTATCTGAGTTGTTTATGCTTGAAGTTGATGGTAATAAATCTTTCCTTGAGACACAGCAAATCACCTAAAATATCTCTTCTGCAAATGGTAACCAATATCTCCCCACATACAATGAGATAGATGAGGAACAATGAGAATCAAGAGGACAAGAGGGAAGCATACAATAAAATACTAGAAATATAAAAATTTCCATGAATACCTCAGTAAGAAGGTGAACTCACTTAATTTTTCCAAATTTAGATTGCATGGGATTCCTTTAAATTAAAGCAGTTGAAAGTTAAAAAAAAAAATTACATAAGAAAAATTAATTTAGGTCACAGTGAATTCAACTTATGAGCCCCAAACTTTTTATTTGCCTCAAACTGTTGAAGGCTTTAGCTCGAAAGGAAGCACTCAACTCTGTGGGTACATCATTGCTGCATTTTAACTTCTCCAGCTGCTGGAAGCTTAAATACACAGTTCCATGTCTGAGAATGTGAAACAAACATATGATATGAAAGCATTATGATGTGTGATTACTTTGCATGTGGTGTGTGATAAAGGTTAACAGACTTCTCTCCATTTGACTTTTTAGCTTTGCACACGCATTCAGGAAATGTTGCCAAAAATCTTTCCACTTGTTCCTCTATTTCTAAATTTATTCCTTCTAAGAGGTGAATCTTTATGTGCTCTACTCTAATGCAAAGATCATGGTTATTATACCTTTCCTAGGATTTGCAGAAAACATATGGAGAGCAGATTATTTAGGTTGTAAAAATTACCACTTCAGACTTGGTTCACTTGACTTGTCATCTTTCCTGTCATCCAGTACTCTCTTTTCACCCACCATGTAAACATCACTTTGGCACAAAATTTTACTTCTAAAGTTGATGAGCTCTCATGGGTACATTGTGTGTGGAAGTGTGCACAAAAATGCTGCAAAACGTGAACTTCTGTTCTGATGTGAGCAGAGAGGAAGACCTGATTCTTTAGATTCACCAAATTCTACACTCATTTACTTTTAATTGTACTGCACATATTTTCAAAGACAAAGGATTTGGTGTAGAGTGGAGCACAGGCAAAATTGACATGATAACGACAATGAATGAATTTGAACTATCAGCCAAAGAAAAGATAGATGAATACAGAAATAAACTATAAGCTCAAAGGCCAAAGACAATATAAAGCCTTCTGGAAAACAAAAGGATGATAATGTTCTGGCTAGAGAATCAAGAAGACTTACTGGAAAGGAGCAATTTGAAGGAAGTCTTTAAACATACTTTAAAGATGTGCTGTGCTTTGAGAGCTTAAAAGGAATCAAATATTACTATCACAGGTACAGAGGCAAAAAATGCACAGACAATTTTACTGGGTTGCAATTACAGTTGTAAAATGAGGGTATGTGAAGTTCAATTGCAGGGAAAGTGTTGGAAAACGCATTTAGGGCATATTGGTAGAATACTCCAAACGACTTACTTAGGAGATGATTTTTTTTTCAGGCAATCGATACAAAAATTTTTAACAACAAAAATTAGATGAGACATGTGATTTGTAAAAACTTTTCTTGCAATAACATAAATCATAGATTAAAGACAGGGAAGTAAGAGGTGAGAAGGTATAGAATATGTCAATAATCCAGAAAAGAAGCAATCAAAGCATACATTTATATAATTGTGAAAGAAACCAAAAGGAAGACATCAAAGCAAAAGTAACACAAAGAAAATATGCATAATTACACAATATGCTAGATTCAAATACATTTTGAAGGAAAAAGAAATAAAACATTTGATTCGAGCTGAACGTTTGGGGTTAGGGTGGAGGATCCATGTAGCTTTAGTGAGTAACATTATTTGAGATCAAATCAATCTAACTCCTAGGTTATAGTCTTTCTAATTTAGGATGAAGCAGGAAGGACAATGGTTCAAGGTGGCTGAAAATAATACAGATAACAAAAGGATTGTTAGCCTTGGAAATGGGTGATGTATATTTTTCTGTCAGTAGAGGAAGGAGAGAATGAATGAAAATATGCAAATATTTTTAGATGGGTTTAAATAATTTTGAGGGGCATAGAAGTAAATAACCTAGGTCAGAATAAAGTCCAGGGTGAGGTGCTTCTCTAGTTGTGAAGGAACTCTAATTGTGGCTGGAAACAGAAGAGTGTAGTTAAAATGGAGAAAACTCATTTGGGAGTGGGTAAGAGCCTACAGCATCACTTACAAGGACTTACAGCTGCATACTCAAGAAGAAGTTCACACCAGCTGTGGAATATTGATCTCTCAGTCTGTCCATATCAACAATTTTGCTACATCTCTGATGAAATTTAAATACCAACTACACTAAAAAAGTCACAGTAGGTTCTAACAATAAGATCACTTTCCTGTTTCTTAGGAGTAATGTTTCTTTCATTTTTATTTTTAATTGTCCCTTTTCAAATATTATTTAGATGTGCAAGTTCCTTCAAATCTCTTTTTTCAGGAATGTATTTAATAAGCATGTATACTTCTCCAGGTTGAATGATATGATTCTAATATTACTGTTATGTTGTTTAAGTATTTAATATCTATATTTCCTTCTAAAATAGAGGTAGTAATCATTATTGTCTACTATAATTTATTGATGAGTACATAGGTGCTGAGCTGATTTGTTTCTTTTTGTATATAATACATATTTTTATTTGCGTAGTGCTTTCACTGACAGAGAGCTTTAACATACATATAATTACAATCTCACAACCACCCTGTAGCAGGTATTGATTTATAGTCATTTCATTTTTGACAAAACTGATTTGTAAAGAGGTTAGATAATTACCCCAAGTTGATGAGAAGAACCACTGAGCTTCATACTCCTTCTCTTCTGTTCATTCAATTAATTAAACTGCAGTTTGGAATCTATACTGTTATTTGTTCTTAGTAGACTACATTCTTCCTTTGATTTAATTGGATAGCTAACTTATTCTTAACTACTAATTAGCTGATTTCTGTCAAAAGTCAACTAAGTAGGATTATCTCCATGTTCTTAAATAATTTATATTTTATTTAGGAAATTACAAGTATATCAATCTCCTTAATAAAGAGGAATATGACTATAGCACAGATTCCTCATCCTCTAGTATTTTTTACTCTCATTCCTGTATCATACTTGCATCAAGAAAAACAACAACAAACTATGCTTAGTTAAAAAAGATTTCAAGTCTTAAAGATACCAAGTGACAATTTTTTTTCATCAAAATCATTAAACAAAATGATCCTGAACATTGTTACAGGAAATACAGCAAATATGTGGCTAAAGTAATACTGCTACATTGAAAACAAATTTATAAATCAAAACAATTTTTCTTGCATATTGTATGACCCCTAAATGTACTTCTCCCTATATACATCTATATACATCAAAGCTAAATTTGCGCATTAACACAAATGTGACCTTATCCAGCACAAAATATTATTTATACAAGTTACTTCCTTGGCACATAAGAGATTTACTTTTGAATTCTATTAAAATAAAAACTATCATTTTAAAATTCATTCCAAAATATTTGCTTCTCTTTTTAAAACATTCTCATGGAATCCTATTGTTACTTCTTTTGGGAACAAGGCAAGATAATTGTGTCACTATTTTCTAACAAATTGATGTTAACCACTTAGTAGTCATCAAAATTAGCTTTTTGTTTTTAGCAAAATTTCATTATAGTCTGTTCAATTTTTCTCCTTTTCTATTGCTTAAATTTCAAGACTCTTGGTTTAGAATAATGAAGACAAAAAAGGACATCCAAAATAGTATTGATTACTTAATGTCCCCAAATTTGAAGGGAAAGGCATTCCCTCTTGAGCCAAAAATTGATTTGCTTTTCATGGAATCTACTTTAAGAGCACTAGAAAAGAGAGATATTTGCATATGCTATATAGTGTATGAAATAAACCTTCCCAGTTTATCCAGGATTGGATTCTTTGTATCTTATCTCAAGGATATCCAGATCATATGAATGCATGATTTAGAAATAATTTAACTTTAATTCCTAACATTTATGTAACCTTTTATATCATCTGACATCTAGGGCTTGTTTTATATTTCCTTTAGCATTAGTCAAGATGTTCTACACCAATTGATCTTGACCACAAAATATTTATAGTGAATGGCCCTAGGCCAATAATATGCCTTTTGCTTAATAAAATTGCACTCTGAATAGTTTAAAAGGTGCCTGTATTTAATGGCAAATATAACACCGGCTGTTCCTTTTCTGTGCCAAGTTGCTGTCTAGTTCAAGGTGTTAAATAGCATAATGAGTTTGGTCTCTTCTAATATTGAAAGAAAATAGACCCAAGAGAACTTCCACTGAGAAGGAGTTTTACAATGGGAGTTGACAGGTAGTTGTGAATATGACTTTTCCAAAAGAGGAGAGATTCTAACTTTTCAAGAATGTGCTCGTTCTCCTAATTTATGAGTTGGTCAGTAAGCTCTGTCAGACAGAATTGTCAGTAGTCTAAGATGCATTTCAAACACTGACATCAAAAGATGTTAATATTTATCTTTTCTGATTTTGCCTCTATGAACAATGCTCTGCTTAGAGTAGCTGACTTGGTAAAATAGTCTTACTCTGAAAAAATCAATTATATGCAGAAAGTATAAATTAAATCCTTCAGAAATTGTAGATTGTACTTTCAGTTTGGAATTAATGAGTGATGCTTAGTGGTTATAGATTTTTTTGGGGACAAGTGTAGATTATAGAGTTTGACATGAGTTGAAAGTAATTTCCATAAACATGTATAGTAACACTAAAATAAAAATTCTCTGAAGTCTTGTTTTTTAAAATTTTAATTAACTTAGACAGTTAATAGACTACAGCAAATGTCATAAAGAAAAAAGTATTTACTATTGCAAAATAATTCTTATCCTTTGTAGACAATCATAATCCACTGAAATTTACATTTTAACATATTTAATAAACATGCTTACTTAATTTTTACATGAAAAGACAAACTTAAGATCAAGAAGTCAGACTTAATGTAGGGAATTTCCAAAATTAATGACCCTGGTTAACCATAAGAATGATTAATAATTTGTTTGTTATTGTTATTAGCATCAACTTCCATTGTAAAATATATTGTTGTTACTGCAAAACATTGTTTGCAAAGATGATTTGGAATATCAGATGATTTTTTTGCATCTATAATTTTTGATTAAATATATTTAGTAAGAAATGAGTTCCACTAATTTCACATTTCATTGCAAGAACTTTCAGTATTTCTTATGATAAAATCCACTGAGATTACCCAAAATACTGTCTGTGAATTTAGAATGCATTTCCTACGTTTTATGTAAAGATAACTTAACTCACAGAGTTATTTTGGAGTAGTCTGTTCACAATTCATTATTTTGTTTTCATTAAAGTTGAGTATTGTGCCCTCATGGAGCAACAATTAAATCCGTCAATCCAAAAGGAGCAAGCCATATAACCCAGGGGTGGGGTCCCATGTCCAGTTTCACCAGTGTGAACAGCTAAATAAAAATAAATAAAATAAAGATGCTTCTTCCTCCTTTCTCTAAATAAATTTTTAAAAATCAAGTCTGATAATTTTATTCTGACACCTATTCTGACTAATTTATCAAACAAAGAAAATAGAATAGGCTTTTCTTAATTTCAAAAGTTGCTTATGTCAATCAAATTTATCAGTTATACACAGAAACACAGACACACGCACAAAAGTCTCGAATTTTGTTGACACATTAAAAACTAGAATTTGACTGTTATTTATTAGACAATTAATTGTATGCAAGTATATATGCTATAAAATTCAACGAAAAAATCTTAGATAATAATTAGATGAGAGTATCATACCGTGTACCCTTAGAAAAATACTATTTCAAGTTTTTTATATACAATGATTTCATCATAAAAAAAGATAAAATTTAAGTATTCAATAAACTGGAGTCAAAATTGTTTGAAAAATAAGAAATTCTGCTTTCTTTTCATGAAAAATGGCTTGAGTGGGTATCTTAAATGAAGAATTAATATAGATTAGGGCCAATTTCAAGAGGATATTTTAAATTGTGCTAAAATTTGAACTATAATCTATAGGACAAAGAGAAATATTGTGTTTTTTTTTTTTGTAGGATATGATATTTCCCTGGTAGTCAGTGAGAAGGACCATCTTTTCATGTGTCTGTTGACCATCTGTATATTCTCTTCAGAAAACATCTCAAATTCTTCTTCCCATTTTTTATTGGATTGCCTGTTTTTCTGTTATTGAGTTTTATGAATTCGTTGTATATTTTGAATATTAGTCCTTGTGAGAAATTTGGAATGCATATGTCTTCTCCCAGTTGGTAGGTTGTCTTTTTGTTTTGGTGATACTTTCTTTTGCCATGGAAAAGTTTTATACTTTGATGTAGTTCCAGTTGTTTTCTATTTAATTTTTGTTTTCCTTGATGCTAGAGTTCAGTCCCCAAAGACCTCTCTAAGGCTGATGTCTTGTAATGTTTTTCCTATGTTGTCTTGCAGGAATTCTATTATTTCCAGTCTTATGTTCAAATCTCTAGTCCACTTTGAGCTAACTTTTGTGAATGGTGTTAGAAAGTGCTCCAGCTGCATTCTGTTGCATTGGTTGTCCAGTAATCCCAACGCTATTAAAGACACTTTCTTTTCTCCATCCTGTGTTTTTGACTCATTTGTCATAGATTAACTGATTGTGTGTGAATGAGTTTGTTTCTGGTGATTCAGTTCTATTCCATTAACTGTGCCTCTGTTACTATTCCAGTACCATACCATCTTGATCACTACTGCTTTGTAGTATAGCTCTATGTCTGGAAGTGTAATCCTTCCAGTTCTTTTCTTTTCTTTTTTTTTTTTTTTTATCGCTTTTGTTGTTTGGGGACATTCTCAGCTATTTTAAGTACAATTTCTGCCCCCTTGCTCTCTCTTCTTCTGGCACTGCTTTGATACAAATATTGCTTCGTTTGGCATTATCCCATAGGTCTCAAATACTGTCTTCATTTCTTTTCATTCGTTTTTTCCATTTGCTGCTTTGCTTGAGTGCATTCCTCTGCCCAATCATCTAGCTCACTGATTCCATTGGAGGCTTCATGACTCCTACTCCAGGGTCCCTCTGCTGAGTTAGTCAGTTATTGTGTTCTTCATTTCGTTGACATTTTGCTTCACTTCTTTTTTTGTTGTTGTTATTCTCTTTTTCTTCCTCTATAATTTTCAATATTTCTGTGAGTATGTTTATTAATGATGCCCTAAATTTATCCTCAGGTAGTTTTCATGTCTGTCGTATTCAGATCTTTCCCTGAGGTTTTAATTTGGTCCATCATTTCATGTCTATTTCTCTGTGTCTTCACTCTGTTTGATATTCTGTGCATGTTTATGTGGATGGCATTGTGAAGATTATCGACTTGCATTGAATAAGCATGGATCTTGATTTGAACACTGGGAATTCTTAAGTTTTGTGGCGTCACCTATGATTAGATTTGTTTAAGTTCTTAGTTGGACCCTGAACTGGGGCCCGAGAGTTCAGCCTATGGTGTTGGAGTTTGTGAGCAGGATGCAAAACCATCCCCAAGAATCCTAGCCCTAAATAGTAATGACCACCTAGTCACTGGCTCCCACTCAGCAACCTGTCTGCAGTTTCACCTCCACACATGGGGTGGTACTACTAGTGGGTAGGGTTGAAGTTTCCTCCTTTTTGTATTCTCTCTTCTTCCTTTAATACTGGAAACAGGTTTTCTGATGTGTGGTTCTTGTGGCTTTGGGAAATATGGTGTGAGAGCTAGACATGAGGATTATCCTAGCTGCCTCCTGGTTATCGTGCCACCCCTGTGTAATTTTCCCTCAGGGGCTCCACTCAGTCCACCAGGGCACTGATCCTTCTTCTATGCTACACCAAGATCTTCTTCCAAAGCTCCATGTCCCATTCCCACTGGGCAGCTCTCTGCTATTGGAGTAACTCTCTGGACATCTCCATTGAAGTTCCATGCCCCACACCCCCCAAGTTCTGTTTTCCCGTTGAGGCTGGGGATCCTGAATCTGTGATGTAGCTCTGACCACTGATGTTTCTCTCTACCCTTTCTGGTGATGAATGTGGTTGTTGCCACAGTAGCATCTGGATCAAATTTTCCTTAGCATAGTTGATTTTTATTTTGCAGTTGCTCTGTGGGCAAGAGATGAGATTTGCTCCTACCAGGTTGCCATCTGCACTAACCTTCCTGCTCCTTTCTTTTAATCATGATTTTATTATTTAAAGAAAAGTTGCAGGCACAAATATAGGTGAGTAGTCAGGCAGGAAGGAAGATGCATTTTATTGTATTTTTGTTTATTTTTTCACAGTAGTTGTTTCCCTGGACCCAGGACTAGAACCCAGGAGTATGTGACTTGTATTTACTTTGGAGGTGACTGATTTGACTGCCATTCCACTAGGGTGCCTCATTTTGTGTTGTTTTCAGATCTTATTCCATCTAATGTCTTCGTCATATAACAATTCTGTGGAGTACCTTTTCCTACACCTACTGTGCATGAGGATGAATTCAACTTAATCACAGATTATTTAAATGCTTCTTGTGAGTTCTTTCATGTGTATTAAAGTATCTCCTCCAGGAAGGTATCCAGGAAATCAGAGTGTTATCATGAATGAAAAATCTGTGTTTTTCTTTCACATTTGGTCAATGGAATAAATTAAATATACTGCTTTGAAAAGTGTGCTTTTTCAGTATAAAATGCTCTAAAATTCGATGTACTTAATAAGCTATTATTTTCCTTTATAGTATCTTTCACAGTTCTCATATTTTGTAGAGAATTCCTAATCCCCAAAATATATCTAAAGTCACTTGAATTTTTATTTAATTATCAGTTTAATGTTATTTCAAAATATAGTATACAGTGTAATATTAGTGACAGTTATTTTATTTTGAGCAAAAACATTTGGTATGTAATTCATTTCTTCCCCTAATTAAACTCTGATATGTTCTTTGGCACATTCTAAATATCAATAATATATTTAAATGTTAATAATATCACTAATGTTTGATCTATTGCCATTATGCAAATATGACATTATATAAATTATTGACATTTTGTACTATAATTTATAACTGAAGATATTTTCATTATTCATTCTATCACTGCACTTTTATTTCTGATTAAAGATATTTATGTGTTTGTCATTACACAGCATTCTATACATAATGAAGGAGAAAATGAACAATAATGCATTACTTTAAACAAAAATATTAATATTTTGTATGTAGTTTCTCAACATATATTTATATGCACAGTGAATTATGCACATATCCATAACTCCATGTATCATATATATCCCTTTGAGAGATATATTTACATTTCTATAAGTGTTTCATACTGATGGATATTTCAATTGTATCTCATTTTGTCGTGGATGTTTTTACACATATATTTTTGTACTTACCATTATTTAATTGATAGAGATTATCATAAATAGAATTTCTAACAATGCTTGTTTCATAATTGTGATTTAGGAACAAATGTTTACTTTTGAATATATGTCCAATATTTATTAATAATCTATTGCATTACTTTATTATAATTTTTTGTAATTATTGTATTGTTTTTCTTTTTGGAGTTAACTACAATGCTGCTACTAACAGGCAAAAATTATAGCTCATCTATTTTATAATCTGTATCTATTTGTATTTCTAGTGTATATTATTATGTGTATTCATATGCATTCATTTAATTTACATGTTCATATTGTTTTTCTATTTTCTACTAGCAATATATTTTTTCTTAATGAATGGTAAAGCTGCTATGGTTGACAATCAAATGCTATACATTTCCCAGTTTGTCATTTGTTTGCTGAATATGATATTTTCTACAACAAATAATTTCGCTTTTTAAAAAATAATTTTATATATTTTTCTGGTTTTAGATCAGAATTTGAAAGCTTTAAATACCTGTAAGACTTGCTTTGCTTCCATTTTAATTTTCTTCTAGAACTTTTTATAATATTATTCATCTTTCTTTAGAAATGAAAATGAGCTGTATTCGGTTATAAGGAATAAAGTAAAGTTTTAAGTCTTTTTCACAATGCTTAGTCACTTTTGCTAATGCCATAATTTCCCCACTGCTTTAAAATATTGTATTTGTCATACATTATTTTAAAACTTATTTCTTTTTCTGGACTCAGTTCTGTTCCAACAAGCTATATTTCTATTTTTGTTCTAGTTTGAAAGATTACATTTATATTAGGTCCTTAAAATATTTTAATATCATTGGAATTATTTTGTCCCAAGTAATAAGTTTTTAATGGAAGAACTTAAAGCTTAAGTCCTCTTTCCCAGAAGATCTGACTAGCTTGGTTTCTTTTTTTCCTACTTGTGCTTATAGAAATTCTTTATCTTGATTGAGACTCCTAGACTGTTGGGGCAGAGAATAGATCAAGGTCGAAGTCAGAGCTGGCAGATCATCAAGGATACCAGATCCAGAGCATGCAGCAAAGGTTGCCATGTGAAAACACTGGGACAGTGTGTCTGTGACTATTCACTAACCAAAAGCAAGATAGATACAGTTATGAAGTTAGAAAGCAAAGGGCTGTATAAGCAAATCCAATTTAACTATAAACTTGCTTGCATAAGCTGCTTGAAGCAATGCTGTGTATGAACTCAATAAATAGGTGGAAGGCAGAATGGTCATGGCTCTTCAGTGCAAGAGACTGCTGGCCCCCTGATCCCAGCTTTCTATCATGTCACTCTCTCTTGAGTCTCTCAATCTGTGGTACACTGTTTTCAGGAAGCAATCCTGGCACTGGAACTTGTGTTTTCCCAGAACTTGGGAATTCAAGATAACATAATATAACCAAACATTTAACTCAACTTCTACAAACTTGTATAGGAGGTTATCGAGCATTACCCAAATTATATTGATTTCTTCTATTGATTTCAGTTGTGAATATTTACAGAATGCATAGCTTCCAGTTGTGAATATTTACAGAATGCATAGCTTTATCAGAAACATCAGAGGGAGTGAAAACTGGCCTTCAGAGTTCAAGCTTTCCTACCCAGTGCTCTGGTCACTATTAGTAGTCCCCCAAGTCACATCAATAGCCATAATTTCCTGGTATAATAAATATATAGGACCCTAAAAAATACCTCACGCTAAGAACCTTACTTTTACTTATGTAGTTATTTGCATCGTATAACATTTGAATAAATGTTTCATTAGGGGTATTTGCTGAGTTTTAGAAATACTTTAAATATATTTACACTAATATATTTTTGTCTTTTAACATGCCCCTGTGGAATTTACACTTACAGATTTGCTAATGTGGAATCAATCATCCCTGCTTTGGTTGGCTAATGTATAATCAAGTTATGATTTATTATCCTTTCAATACACTCCCATATTTATGTTCATTTATAATACATATAATTATTTACACAAAATAAAATTATTTATTAATATCTAGCACATCTTTTGCAAATAGTTCCTGGTGCCTACTATATGGAAAACAGGTTCACAATACTGTGGTTTCAGCTGTGTCCTCATGCAGTTTCCCTTCCAGTGGCCAGAGATGTTCAATAAAAATGCTGAAAAAAAGTAAAATAAATTCACACTGTGATACAGCAGTTAAAATAAAATCGCTTTATTGGGATAGGGAGTGCCAGGGGCAGCATAATCCTCAAAGGAAGATCAGTAAGGACGTGGAGGGGTTGCCAGTTGTGCCTGAGTGTTGAGAGGTATTTGACCTTACAGAAATTATAAGAACATTCCAGGGAGAAGGCAAAAACAAAATAAAGTGGTTTTTAGATTGCAAAGTAATTTTATGAGTTTGTTAATGGTGCATGATTAAAATATTTGGGGAAATTTTAGAATATTCTGTTTTATAGGATATTTTTCAGTGGAGTAGAGATCATTGACTTGCATTTGCCAGAAAACTCCTAAGGACCTGTCTCCATCTGGTTCAGTAGTTCCTTGATACTTTTTCTATTTCATGGCTATTGGTTAGCTCATAGTCACTTTGGAAAGTCATTTAATACAATGTTTTCAAACATTTAATACTAGAGGTTGTTTTCAAACTTATTTCTATTATGTATGGATTATTTTCTCATGATTTATGATGTACTCTCTTTGACAGTTCTATTTTGCAATTACGCTTGTCAAGTAATTTTCTTTATTTTTCTCAGAAAGTGTTGTCAAGGTTTGCTCTTTTTGTTTATTTCTAGTTGTCATATTTCACAAAGTATCAAACCAAAATAATCTTATTTCTCTTTTGTATCTTAATTTCTTGATATTTCTTTGAATATTGTCTTGTATTTATTTTTAACATCTTGATAATATTCTAACTAAAAAATAGGCTAGCCTACAAAAAAATATCTTTTAAAACAACCTAAAATTATATTTTGATATGTAGGACTGTACCAATAAAAAAATTTGTCTAACTTTTGACCTAAAGTTGTTTCATAAAAGGGTTAAATATTTTAAAGTTTGTAGGATTAATATTTTTATATACATACTAGTTCCATCAGTTAAGTATCTCATGTCCTATAATTTGTAGAAATTTCTCCCAGATGTTAATAAGCAGACATTTTATCTAAAGTTTTCAAATGTGTATAAATATGAAACTTTTATTTATATCTGCAGTCGTATTACTGAGAAGTTAATAATAATTTCCTTATGAACTATTAACTTGATACTATTGATTAATTCATTCCTTCATTTATCGATAATTTCTGAGTCTCTATCTTGCACTAGTCACTGTCCTAAGAAATGGGAATAAAACTATGAATAAAAGAGGTAAGAGTTTAGTTTCATGCAATTACACATATTTATAATACAGAAAAAGAAAAATGTGCATGGAACTAGAAAGTTTAAAAAAATGCACATTAATATTCCACAAAGATGACCATTTACCATGTTGGTGAATTTAATTTCAGTTTTTCTTAATACATTTTAGAATTAAAGATTTAGAAAATGAATTGAGATTTGTTTCCCTTTTAAACACAACAAGCCAGATTCTGAAGGCAACCAGATTAGACTTTAAGGGTCTTACAGTGGGGCAAATAAGAAACCAAGGCTATTTGACCAATGTCCTCAACCTTTTTGAAAACTAGAAATAATTCAGATTTTCTTTGTTTCATGCTTTCCATTAACTGTTGCTTAACAGAGAACATTTCAGATGTTTCTCTTTGCATTGCTGTCTTGATTTTCTTTTTTTCAATTTCAGCAGAGTGGCTCATAAATAAACATGTTCATGGCTCAGGTTGGGAGTGACAGTTTATTCCTTCTATTTTGATGGATTGTACAAGATATCTACAGTTCTCTTCTCTAACTAAACATCCATGCATGGACTGTAAAATTAATCATAACATGGCAGTAAGCCTAAGAATTTGGAACTGCTTCTCTGTTGGTGACTCTCAGTGTCAACATGAGACTTTCACTTCAGTAATGATAATTAACAAAACCTACATTTCGGAGATTTATCCTCTAACTGATGTGTATAGAGCTTTCTTTCATATACAATATCGCACACACTCTATGGTCTAGAGGTTTTATTTGATTTGAAAGTGAAGCTTTCCCTTTGGTGATTGAATTTTTATTGATGCTTTTAATAGAAGCTTGTTGTGATATTTTTCACATATTTGCTGATGACCTTGATGTCTGTGTACACAGTCTGCACTGCATCATTAACGACTGGCACCCAACTGTGGTAATACCCTTCTGTGAAACCCAGCTGCTCTGCACCTTGAGAACGATTCACCCCAAGCACAGGGGAAATGAGAGGTAAAGCAGAGTCTGTGTAGATATCACTTACCCCCAATACAAGGGGATGTCACACTTGTTCACATGTTTACTCTCTTTTTTCATTCTTCTTCCAGCTGAGCCCTTTCAACTCACCAGAAAGAGGTTGGTGCTTGATATCTGAAGGTCATGAATTCTATTGCACCGGTGAGTTTCATGGATGTGATTAGCAGATGACTATATGCCTGTATTCTTTGTATATAGGGTCACAGATCATTAAACATCACTTCCATTAACATCTGCTTCTGTCTTTCAACAATAATGTATGAGAGCCAATGGAATATCTTAACAAGAGAAAGGTAACACAATATTGACTCTATTTTACAGGAAAATATCTGCACACATACTCAGAAAATATTAATGACTATGCATTAGAAAATCATCACAAGAGATTTTTTCCACCATATATTAAATTAAAAATGAGTTAATGAGAAAAATTTTAGAGTCCACAATCTTGAAATCCTGCTAATATTGCTTTCATAATATTACTCTTCTCTTTTTCTTAACTGTATTCTATTGCAGAATCTTTATTGACAGTGCTGGACTAGTATGTGGACTTTTATTTAATCTCCACATCTGCAATATGGTCTAATGTTCCTGTGGCTTATTGGTTTGTTTATAAAAATTTTTCTCATCAGCCTCCTACTCTGAATTCATCCCCTTAGTAGCATAAGGAATTCAAGTCATTTTAGACTGATACTCAAAGTTATTTACAATCAGAACCAAATCTCCTTTTTAACTATTATTTCCTAATACTATGCTATATATGCTCTCTCCTTTAACCAAGTAAGTCACACCTATGCGAAAGCGTTGTACAATGTGTAGTGTGCAGAGTCTAACAAGCTTGTTGCTTTAGCACTAGTTTTACCTCATGATGCATTTTTAAAATATATTAAATTTTTACCCCCTTCTTTATTGGGATAGTGATAAGTTTGCTGGATAATAAATTAGTGAAGGACATGGATGATCCTCTAATATAAAAATTCAGATTAACAATAATAGTTTGGCAAATTCTCCTACCTAGTAGTTTCTAACCATTTTTGTTATTCAAATCTAATCTCTTAATCAAATTATAGTACTGTTGTTTTTTGTTATGTATATTTTTCATGATTTTATCCAGCTACTGCGAGTTCTGTCCTCACGTATTTTCCCGTGTAATCTACACCTTAATTTTGCATTTTGAATGCTCTTTTTTTGTACTCAGTAATAAGATTGGAAGCTATTGACAGGGGAATCCTGTATATCAGTGCTAATTCTCTTCTACAATGGTAATTTCATAATTTTCAGTGAATTTATTATAGGTTTATTGGTTAATTTATCTACTGTTACATTACTGAGTCAATACCATACATCAAAGGGCTGTGCCTTCATGACTATATTAAATATAATTTAATATTTTATATACACTAGTAGTCTCAGTTCAATTTCTATTTTAATAGAGGTAAATGAAATTTGCTAATTGGAGGCAAAAATGTCAAAATAGCCAAGATTTGACTTCTTTCAATTTCAGCTAAATCTGTTGCATTTTACAGAAACTTGTCGAACTGAAAACCTCCACCTTATTTTATCCAGTCAACTGTGTAAGGAACATGCTAATATTTGCATAATTCTGAACATGTTGTATTATTGCTCCAATTTTACAAACAATAATTTTAAGGCTCAAAGACAGTTAGGAAATTGTCCAAATGTGGAGAGCTGCTGTGATTGATTGAAGTATTATTCAACAAATTGTTACTCAAACCCAAGCTCCCTTTGGGAGATGTAGTACAGTCTGTGCTTTGTTTTGACTTGTCTACATGACCTTGACAATGGAATATCCACAACCGAATATTATATAAGCAGAACACATAATAAATATGTTGTATAGTTTAACTTGTTTGATATCTTGTTGTGTCCTGGGAGGCCACTGATCCATGGAAAATGTACCTCAGTCTGACCTATATAATTACTATATAATTAAGGATCAAGCCCATCCTGACCTTAACTTGAAACAGAGCTGCTCAGCTAGTCCTTGACACCACGGAGCTCTGAGAAAAACATGAAATGGTTACTGTTAGAAAGTTGGAGATGGCTTGCTAGGCAGCGTTAACATACTAATAACTACCAAATCCACTAATGATTGTGCTGAATGAGCTCTGAATTAAGATTTTTTTCAAAATCTGTGTACTTTCCACTATGCCACAGTTCATTAGGCAAAATGCACAGAGACGTGCTGGGGTGCTACTCAAATTCACAGCTTACATGATTTCAGACTGATAAAGACAACATTGTACTTTCTTTACCTTGATATGAGAATACTCCTCTGAAAACCTCTCTTATTGTCAAAATAAATGTCATTAAAAATCTATCCTTAATGTAATGTCAATCTCATTTTTGGCATACTTTTTGTATAGTGAGGAAATCCAGACCACAAAACCATTATGTCAAATGTCGGTTCTTACATAGGTATACCTCTTTAAGCAAATCCTGCTTGAGGTGAATTCATTACCAAGACAGTATTAAATCAAATATAAGGTTCAGGAGCTGATTTTGTATTAACAAATGGTAAATGGTAATTTTTCAGAGCTAGAGGGAAAGCTACTTTAGAAAGTTGCATCACATTGGAGAGTGGATGATTACCAAAATATTAATTACCAAGTGTGGTATGTAATTGAAAATGTGATAATTAAGTTATCATTTTGACAATTAGCACATTATTCACTGCTTCTACTATTTGTATGTTCTTCTGATGGAAATATGGGTAACTCAGATAGATTACTATTGCAATTAAACTGATCAGAGTCAACAGTATTTAATTAACGTGTTGACTAGGAGTTTGTAGTTGGCATCTAATTTTGCCAACATCTCAGCATATTATTTATCACTTCAAGATTTAATTTTGTGGTCATAGAATTCTTAAATAATAGCAACCTTACTTAAAAAATAGCAGCAGCCTTATTAAAAATTACTATTTTATAAAGTGTGACACATTGACATTTTTTGTTAACTGCCACTCCTCTTTCCTTAAATGATCGGAGTAATTTATAGTTATTAAAGGACATGGGTGCAATGATGGTTTTCAATAGTTCATCGTATTCTGCTCTATGAATTCCTTGCCTCCAGTCCCTCACCATGAAGTGGAATCCATTTCCCCTCTCTTGGAATCCAGGTTGACAATGTGACTTGCTTGACCAACAAAACGTGGTAGAAGTCAACTTGCACCAATATCAGGTATAAGACTTAAGGAACTGGATTGTTTTAGTTTTGCTTTCTTAGCATCCAGCTTCTCTGTAAAGAATCTTGAGCAAGACTTCTGAATGATGCAAGATTACAGAGAAATAGCCCAGAGAGGGTACCGACCAGACCAGAGCTCGTCTAACCTTTCTGAAGTGCTGAGCAAGTGAGTGAAACCATCTCTGACCTTCAGATCCCAGTCAAGACACCCCATACAACCCCATGTATAGCAGAGAAAAAAAATGCCCCTAAATTGCAGAAAAATGATGAATAAAACTATAGTGTTCTTTGTTTTAACACGAGTTTTGGAGTGGTTTGAAGCAATAGGTAACTGAAACAGCGGTATAAGACAGTCTTCAGAATATTTTTAAACCTTTCCTATGTATGATCTCAGCTCTAATAAAACTATTTCTCCAATATCTCCTTCATCACTTTAGAGCAATTAAAATCTTGCTTTATGATGCTTTTTTCTCATTTATTCCACTTGTATCATTGAATAGTTTATTAATAAAATTTTATAATACACAAATATACATTTAGCAGAAAAAATTGAAATCTGTATATAAAATATAGATGACGAATCATAGTATAATTTCATTGATTTTTTTTTACTTTGGCCTTTAATAATATATATCAAAAAGGAGTCACTTCATAGTTTTCAGTGCCAGAATATAATAGCTATTCAAACTTTAGAAAATGTTCACTTCATTGGAAATTTTCAATATTCTTTGAATAGATTATTTTATACCAATTTTGCCATAATACAGAATAATTAAGTACTCTTTCATAACGACGCTTTTAAAAATGACTTATAATTAAGTATAATTTGTTGGTAAGTAACAACAAAAAGAATACATTTTAAACTTGGCTTTAACAGAATAATTTCTTTTCTTCAAAGTGTGGGCATATACATAATTGAGAAAACATTTTTAAAAACTCTTTACAGACAATAGCAACAACAAAAGTAGTCTTAATATATTATCTTTAAATTCATTTTTTCCTGACCACTGTGTCTAACAAACGAAACGAAACTGCCCAGATTAAATAGACCATGACTACGTTTCTGTACGTACTAATTCAACTGAGAATCATTTTACCTACATTTTCAAGACTAAATAAGTTCCTCTTAAGCAGAAAAGTCAATGACAAAAAGGCAGTAGATCAATATTAAAGCTAATTTAGTCAATGTTTGGATATCACTTTGAATCAAAACTCAATCTCCACCATATGAAGATAGTAGAAGACTGGAAACTTAAATTGATCATTTAACTCTCCTGCTTTAATATGTATACTAAATAGAAAACATGGTGTTGGAATTCTTGACTTGAATTCCTAGGTGGATATAGAATATTTGGAAACTCAAGAGGCATAAGAGGACTAAGGGATGTAATGAACTTCAAAATCAGAATCTGAAATATTTAGCTTTGACTCTGACAAGCTTAAAAATTAAATGACTGGAAATGACCCAGGATTTCAAATGTCTCATCCTTTTTTAATAATCATGATAAACTAAAAGACTTGTGAAATTTCTCCTTCATACAACAAGATGAGAAGAGGTAGAATCAAGTACATTTATTATCATTATAATAAATGTTAAAACATGCAGATAGTTTAAGAGTACTGGGATACTTTCAAGCACTCTGAACCTTGGTCAAAATTTGTATATATAGTCGGGTTTGAGAATTTAATTACCTAAACAACTGTCTCCAGAATTCTAATTTTAGGAAAAGAATTGTCTTTGTTTGAAAAAAAAAAAGATGTTTTATGTGACATATTCTTTTAAGAAATTGTCTCAAGAGCAAAAGACAAGAAACAGTTAATACCTGAAGCTGTTTCTTTCTATTTGAGAAAGGGACTATATACAAGCAATATCAATCAATTTAAGTTTGTATATTTCACAAAAAGCTGTATGAATTAATTAAATATAGCTAGTAAACTATCTTAATAACAGAGTTTATGCTTTTTAAACCAGAGCATGCTCATTTTGATCAAATATCAATATTGATTTATTTGTGTAGAGTTGTAATTTGGAAATCCTAAGTAAGATGTTTCATAGAAATGATGCTTGGGTAAAGGAGTCATGATGCTCAAGTCGATGTCCATGTGGATACCAATGAGCATTCAGAAATTTCATTAGCACTGAAGGACAAGTGGAACTCCCTTCCTTGATTCACTTGCTTCTTGCGTGGGAAGGCTTATCCAGTTTCACACACGTTGATTATTTACTAATTAGCCTTCTCTGTGAAAAAAAATTTGCATTATGATAGTTTGGGATCTTAAATATAAGTTGCTGATAATTGTGTTTTCATAAAATAATAGGAATTTTTAGATGAGAGAAATATAAACAATATGTGATTGTCTCATTTTATAGAATTGCAAAGTATCTGAGTACAGAGACAGTAGGTGGATTTTCTAAGATACTACATTCTAGAAATAAAACCAGAACAATACACCAGATACGTTAATTCTTACTCCTTTGTTCTTTGCTTGCTCAGTGAGTCCCTTCTCTACTCAGATAATGGCCATGATTTTCAGAAGATATTTGAGGGCAATATAAAGTCATCAAAAGAAGACATGAGAAAATGGCGACTTTGATTATAGAAATTCTTTCATGCTTATCATGTAAATATTTGTACAAATAGAAATTATAAGCAATGTTCTCCTGAAATACTTAGAATTGCTGCCCTCTCTGTTGTCATTCTAATTTTACTTTAGTCTGCATCAGCTCAATCATTTTATTTAGTAATCATTTGACTCTTTTAATTCTTGTTTATTTAGTAACAATTGCATTCTATGTATCTAAAATATTGAGAATTTTATCTCTAGATATAATGAATTCTTTCATCAAAAATTTTGTCTCAAAAAAACTGATTAAAATAAATGAGTCTTATTTTGTTATTCCAGTCTTATTGTTTTATTCATATGTTGAGCGTGTGTATCCTTTACATACATATACATATATATGCATAATGTCTATGCTTGCATATCTTTCTGTATTTTATCTATGTTTCTGTATGTGTCTTTCTGTGTCATCACTCTTGCTTTCTACCTATGTGTAATAGTTTTATGAATCTGTGCAACCAATTATTTATGTTTCAGGAAAATACTCAAATGATTATGTAGACTCTGGATTAGGACTAGACAAAATGATATCTTCATATAGAGCACATCTGTTGAAAAGATTTAGTGCCTGGGAGAAAGAATGCTTGAGAGAGTGGGGAAGATGTCAAGAACAACAAGGAAAGTCTAAAATCTGAGATTGAAGCTAAAACCTGTGGGTAAGAGATGTGAAGATTCCACAGCAGACATACTTAAGGATATTTCAAGAAAATTAATTTCTTATAGCTTATTTATAATTTTCCCTGGGCAGTGATGCTCTGGAAACTAGCTTTACATTGTCCAGGCTTTACATTTTGCCACATATGAATTAATGAATTGGTGGTATATAGAAGGAAAGGATCAGAATTAGACCTGGAGGTGCAAGAAATAGAGACGGACACCTTCTTCAGAAGTAATCTGAGTAACGAACAGCTGGCAAGTGCCTGACTGAATAGTGGAGATGAGACCTACCTACTTTTCCCAAATACACTAGAGATTCACCCTTTAGGGGAGATAAGAGTCTGTCTGACACTTGGGTTATATATAACACATGACCATTGAGGTGTCCTGCAGAACCAAGTACTATAACCAAAATTATATATAATGTATAATATCTATAATTGCTTCATTTTACAATTGCAGCTATAGATTTCACAAAAATTTAATCATTCTCACACTATTTTTCTATTAGGTGTAACTTCATAAGAACTCTGTCGTAAGAAAAGTCTAGTTTATATTTCATGATATTTCATATAATAATAATGTGGTTCCTGTGTAACTGTACAACTAAAAATAGTACTATATCTCTATAATTGCTAGCACAGTTGATAGTCTTTGTGAGCTAAGCAGGAATGTGTCTCATTCCATAAATCATTTACAACTGCTGCAGTGATCCAACAGTTCATAATCTTAAGCAAATAAAAATGAACATATGTCTATTCCCTGGACAAGTGCAGGCGTTTACTGAGCCTCAGCTCTTTTTCAATTTGATTTTTTGGGTTAAAACTGAAAAAGAAAGAACATGTCTATTTTGGTAATGCTTGATATTTTTCTAATGTTCCTTTAGATCTTTATCTCTTAACTAAGTGCAAGAAAACTCTAAATATGGGTAATGTGACTGCCCTAAAGCACAAGAAGCTCAATCTATTCCCTTACATGAATTAATGCATTATCTTTGACAAAAGCAGGTTTAGGCAAGTATAAGATTTACCTCAAAATCATATTCCTGGGTAAAAGCAATCATCATAGTATTTGATCATCATTATTATTTTAAGAACAACCAGGCCCCACTAGAGTTCCTGGGAAAGAGAATTCAAATGCTCAAAATAAAGAAAGCCAAATCAGAACTGGTAAAATTGTTTTTTTCCATCACTATGTGGTTATAGAGATAGGAGATGATAACAGAGTATACCTTTACAATGCCATATTACAGTATCCTAATTTTTACCTTAAAATTTTGGTTAAAAAATATTTAATCTCTATTATTAGCTATTTAATTGTGTTATATAACTGAATTTTAAAACTATATATAGTACAGAAATTTTGTAATGCAAATATTTACTTAGATGATTTTCACCCTATTAACTGACCAAGGGGACTTTGAACCCTGTTACTATTTAATCGGCACTCTTCTGCCTCACTCATAGGAACTGAGGAAAAATATTCAGTTTGGTTATAGGATTGTACCTAAAATCAATATGGCTGGCACATGGTAGGCATCAAATAAATATTTGCATTAGACATAGGTAGTATTTGATGGACAAACCCTTATTCCAACTTAAAACATCCAATTTTTTTCTGTAGGAATTCACTCCTCCTTTCCACTCAGTATATTCTGAGATTGACCCCACCTCCCAACCTAGAGCATATTACCCAGACTTGACTCCACATATTTTACATATGCCTTTTCATAGTCAAAATGAGCATTTATCTTAAACTAAAATGATAAACACTTGATTATAGGATGTCAGATGTCAGTTGGTATTTTGAGGGAAAAACTTACTTTCTAAAAAAATTCTGGCTGTAAAAATGATATGTCTGGAGAGACCAGATTTCTCCACATCAACAGTTTCTGTTTGGGAAAGAGTTCAAGTGAGGAAACAAAGGGGGAGAGGATGAGTAAGAGAGCAAGAAACAGAGTCCTGTTAAAATTAGCTGCATTCCTATATTCTGCCATGCCTAAATGCAAACACACTTCTGTATTTGTCAGGCATTCAATTAATATTTTGAATTTATGTTTATCCAAATTGGGTAATAGTTACTTTAAATGGAAAGAAGTCTGATTATAACAGTTTAAATTATATCATATTTTCCCCAAAGTGAGTGTGATTTCCATTCATGAAGCAAAAATCTGCCACATAGGGTACTATACTTCTAGGATGGGTTAGATAACTTTACATAGATTTTTTTAACTGATAAAATAAATATACCATAGAAAATGTTGGTAGAAGACTAGATTTAAAAAATCACTAGAGTTTTTCTAGTTTTTTTTTTCTTCTTAAATGGGAAAATGTAATAGGTAGTTGCTAAAATGATCTCTAATGATTCCTCTCTTGGTATTCATGTTTTTGCATAATCTTCTACCCTTAGGTGTGGGCTGGATTTAGTGACTTCTAAATAATAGAACCCTGCAGAAGTGATACCACCTCTACAATTAGATTATAAAGAGACAGAATTTTCCTCCTGAAGATCTTTTTTTGATCTCCTTGGATTTCTCACTAAGTATTGAAGCTGTTCTGTTAAAGTGTCCATGTAAATGAAATTTCAGTCTGGTTGTTACCTGTCAACTCTCTAGGCTAGACTCTAACTCTGATTTTAGGTGAGCAACAGCTTCATAAGAGAGGCTGAGGCATGGACACCTAGATAAAACACATAGATTCTTGAACAAAAGAAATGTGTGGCAACAATTGGATATTGTTTTAAGTTGTTAAGATTTGGAAAATTTTATTACACAGAAGTAGATAACAGCAGAGAGATTCAAGACTGATTCAATGGAACCAAAATTTCTGTTGAAATTAAACCTATCTTCATCACCAATTAGCAAAAAACAATGAAGTGAAATTTGCTTTGTTTCAGTTTTACCTGAATCTATGGGTACTACCACCAACATGAAGTACTTGAATAGTTATCTCTTCTAAGAAAACTCGGAATACTCAAAATTTCAGACTTTTTTGCCTTATATTATCTGCCTACTATTATGTCTTTCTAAGTAGCATTTTGTAGCTGAGGCAGTAGAATTCACTGCTGTGTTACCTGTAATCATTGCCTTTAACAGTTTCTGAAAATTAATTGCAAAGAAAATTCACTACTGTTTATGTGAACAAGTGAAATGAGGGTTGCAAATTTTGAAGGCTGTTCAGGTAAAAACTTGCTAAAAGTTTCCTTAGAGGCTTTTTATACATATGTATGTTTGGTTACATACATTTATTTCTGGGGTTGAAATTTCATAAATGTCTTCTAAATTTTCTTTTAAGTTCATATGTGCTGAGCTTCTTAACTTTGATTATCTGTCAAAGAATTCAGAGTCCTAAGATGTAATGCTGCTAAAATAAACTGTCTTGGGACAAAGTAGTAGCAGGAAGAAAATATAAATGTATACTCTGAATAAAATCATATTTCCTTTTGACATCATTGAAGTAACTATTTATTTAATAGAGTTTATCCCTAACTTGGTGAATTTTGATTCTGTAGTGTAAGTCTTTATATGGTTAAATTCTTTTTTATTACATTTTTTATTTCTTTGTTGGTTCTTTTATTTGTATTTTTCTTTAAAACCCAAATCATAAGCTGTCTTGATGAGAGAGTGATTTACCTGATTGCAGAAATCTTATTCTTTTCTTTTCAAGTAATGACATTCTAGGATCTCATGGAATAGAGATCTAGAATGATAAGAAACTTTCAAAAATATTCATCTTCTCTCACAATTGTTTTGCTATCTGCTCTGATAGGAAAGTTCAGCAAGAAACCAAAGAAAGAATCAAAGACTAGTCATGATAGCAGACATGCCTCCCATCCTTTGAGTTTTCCACAAAATCTGGATTCTATTAATCCATAAGCTTGTTTTGTTTCTTGGATTTTTGTCCTTTGACAGCATTATTTTGTCATTTATTGAACAATATGGATAAATCAAACTAGAAAGCATAAAAGAGAGATAGAGGGAAGATGGAGAGGTAGATTCAGAGAGGGAGAGTGAAATTTCCAGGCCTGTATCTCCCTACCTGTGCTTAACAAGGCAGAATTTTAGGCATTCATCAGGCTCTTCTACATAGCACCAATGGGAAAAGTAACTCCTCTCAAGGGGAAGAAAAATTGGGAGCATTGCATAGAACAATAGGAATTGTTAATCCATTACTTCCCTCTTGTGAAGAAAGCTGAAATCTCCTTTCTGTCAGAGAGTGTTCTGTCTAGCGAGCTATTCCTCTATTCATTCCATAGTGAATATCAAACCTGAGTAAATATTCAGATCACATGGAGATCCTGTGAAATATAGATTTGTTTCAGTTGGTCTAAGGTGAATTAGGAGATTCTACATTTCTAACAAGTTCTAAGATGATGTCAGTCCACGGACTACATTTTAGTCACAAAATTTAGAATAGCTGATATTTTCAAAACTCTCTCTTAGTTACTGTGGGAATATAGGCAGGCAAATTTCTCAAGGAGCCTACAGTATATTCTGTCAATCTGTGTGTAAAAATAGTTCATGGATTAATAAAACTGATAGCAATTAGTGTGCTAAAGGTACAGACAGGTCTGGCTTCATGAGTATGTGAACTGTGAAGTCTCACAGAGCCTGGTGCTTAAAAGGACCCACATTTGGTTTAATGATCTGCTTTCAACATCTTGAAATTCTGATTAAGTTTTAAACCAGAGGCATTTCCTTTTCCTTTTATACAGGACCTCCCACAAATTGCATACCTAGGTACAGATAAGATTCGATGGGGCATGACATAGGGCGAATCACCTCCTACTGAAAGGAATAAGAAATAATTTCAAAAGGAAGAAGTATTTGAGCTGTGGCTTGAAGAATGGGAAAAAACTGAACAGAGATATATGTGGTGAAGTAATGGGGAGAGCAATCTGGGCAGAGTGATTGGCATGATCAAAGGAATGAAGGCTAGAAAGGGTGGCATGTGGGAGGAATGGAAAGTAATGTAGTTTGACTGGAACATAAAATCCCAAGCATATGGGAGGCACTCAAAAAATTTTTGCTGAATGAAGTTCTACCAAATGAGTGCCCCAGAAATCAACATACTGTCTGTATTACCAACCTAGGAGAGAAACAGTGATGCCACCATGTTAGACTGTACCAAGTACAGTGGCCAGTATTTTTTGAGGTTCAAAAGTGGAGCTGGTGGAGAATGGAGATTCAGATAAGGTTTGTTAACAGATATGCATCCTAGTTCTGCAAAATGGTGAGCTCTTTAACTTGTCACCAAATCACTAAGTGATTGGTGGTAGGTGATGATTTCCTTTCTTATTGAAATGCATTCTCATTTTCATTCAGTTGAAAAGATCTTGCTTTATGTTACAGGCATTTTAAAGGAAAATCACATTGAAAAAAAAAGATATTTTGAACATAATTGAAATTAAATTTAAACCATTATTATAATATATAATTAAAAAACAAATAGTAATGATGGATATATGAATAGTAAGATTCATATTATATTTAGGGAAACAAATACATGCGTGTCAGAGGATTGAAATAACAAAACATAGTGTAAGGGCAGTATATCACTTGTTAGTTTTTCTCTTTACTACATGAGAATAATTAATAGAGCCCTTACTTACCTGTTTTTATAAGAATGAAGTTAGAACACTGACATATTCATTTGGGGAAGGCATGGAACATACTAAGGCTTGTTTTCTTTAGAATTACATTTGGTGTCCAAGTTAATAGCTGGGGCAGTTTTCATGCATGACTACAGTGAAACTTTGTTCTTTTGTTCTTGAAGTATCTCTAACTTTCCTGGGATTCATCCTCAATGTCCTCACCTTCCATCCTTGCAGCGACAGATTAAGTGGACAGGATAGGAGAATACACTGGGCATAATCACTCAGTTAGTTCCCACTTGAAATGTTAAAAATATGAGCCAGAATCTTCAGTGTATTGCCATCCAATACCATCTTGAGGGCTAAATCTGTGCCAAGGTTCCCCTTGAAATCAAGAGCAAAAGCCACATCAAACTGACATTCCCATGGTGGATCTCACAGCAATGACAGAGTCCCTTGATCCTTAAATCCTCTCTGTAGGTCACCCCATATCTGCTTTTGCAAGGTGTGATTGGTAATGCAAGAATATTTTTAAAATATCTTACATGAACTAGGCCCTGTGCTTTGTTCATAATATATTAACCTAATCACCTTTTTCTTTTATCTTATAATTGCTTTCATTACAGTTATTTGCTCTATCCCTAAACTAACTTCTCAAAATAAAATACTGAAAGGTAATAAAATGTATCAAAAGTTTTTTACAAAACCTGAAACATTTAACCTTATAGTTTCTTTTCTTTCTGAGGAAAATGAGACAAAACAGCTGAAATGAAGCGAACATTTAAAAAAAGTTATTCTAGAAATGTCTGCCCAGAAGTTGTGTCAAAATGGATATTTATAAATCACAAATTAGCAGATGAAATATGCCTACATTGCAATTAAGATTTAAAAAGTCATATTTAGAATGTCGGTTTATTAATCTTCAGGTTTTTCAATCAACAAGAATTGTTCATGTCTATTGGGCAGAGTATTATCTATCCAGTTAGCCAGACTTTGCTCATCTAGTATAAACACAGATATAGTAGTTTTATACTAAAGTACAAACTTGGTCACTTGGGTCTGTTAGCTCTTTTTTATATGGTGTATACCAAAGGTCTTCATTGTTCCCATTCATCATTTGCTTTCTAAATACTATGTTCCTTTAGTGTCATAGAGATTAAGTGAAATTCCCCAGTTGAGAAAACAGGTTGACTTCCTGGTGCTGAGAGTCTCTGGCTTTTGAACTGAAATAAAACAGTTCTGCATTTGTTTAGACTGTCTCACTTACATTCTAAGGTACCTGGGATAGTCACTCTTCAGAAAGCACAGTCCCTGACTTGAGAGACGTTTGCATTCACAGAGGACAGACTAATGTCACTGAATTGGCAAGTCTCCACAGTCAGACTGAAGTGTGAAGTGTTGTAATTAATTGGGACATTTCAGACAGAAAACCTATTAGCCAAATAGTAAAAGGAATTGTGGGATGGGGTTTCTCGCTTGAGTTATTCAATAATTACTTTCAATTTCATTTTGGCTATGAAAATGTGCCAGTGGATACCAGATTTGTGTCATTTGGGTCTAAGTGAACCCAATGGCATTGTTGCCATAGTGAAAGAGTTATGATGAGTGTACTCAAATGGTATGTGAAAATAGGGGATTTAAATTTTGTCCTTCAATCCCTGACACATGTAGTTACCTTTCTTCCCTCCATTAAATGGTCTGTATTTTAAGGACCATTATCAAAAGAAATATGTCTAAATTAAATAATTACTGTTATATGCATATGTATATATACACACATATATACATATATAATGTTTGTGAGACAAAGCATAATGATAGCATACCACAGAATTAATGATAGATAATATATTTAATCAGATCAACATTAACCTCTTAATTTATCAGAGCATGTCTACGGAAATACAAAGAAAGATCAGATCATTTTTAAGTAATAAGATAAACATATGTAACTTGAAAGGAACCAGATTAATCACTTGAAGCCTGATGTTCTCACTCATGAAATATACTAGCATGGGGGGGATTAAAAAATATTTAACTTGAAATACATTCTGTTTAATCAACTACCACAATTCTCTAAAGTATGGATGTTCCTTATTTCTAATTCTTTAAATAGCCAATATACCTGAGAGTATATCTGATTCTAAACTTCTGGATTGAACTGGTAAAGTAGGTGGGAGAAAGAGGAGTGGCTGTTTCTCCACAGGGCTCTGATTTTAGACCAAACACTTATATAGACATCAAAGAACACCCCAGGACAACAAGAATAGAACAGCTGCAAACTTCCTTTGATCTCTGCTCAATGACCTCTTCATCACATTTGGTAGTCTTCTTAGTCTGGGCTATTTATTGAATCCCTATTCCTTCTAGGAAAGCTACTGCTTATGGACTAATGCTAGTTACCAAAATGTTTTTCGCAGGGGAAAGAATTGTACTGATGATCTTCCCCATGAGCTGTGTGTGTTCTCTATGCAATTTAGCATTGAGAACTCTAGTTTTTTGACTGCTCTTTCTGACTTAGCAACATCTCAATCTATTGTAAATGAGTCGCAATTAGAATAAAAACTTAGATATTTCAGAGTTTATCATTATAAGCTGCTTAGGTCTTTTTTTTTTTCCTCTGATGGTATACTCTTTTTAGCATAAATTAACTAGAGACACAAATTCTAAAATCAGACAGTTAAAATAATAAAATATTAGTTAAAAAATAGAACTGAAATAATTTAATATCCCCATGTTCTGTAGAAAAATAATTACAATCACTGTTAAGATGTTTATACAGTTGTGAACCTTCTGTTCAGTGTTCACACTTGTTATTTTGTGATCAATTTCTTCACAACTGTTAATATGACTGACATTATAGTTATAGACATTTCACTTACTGCCATTGGTTTCCATTCAACCTAGCAAAATTGGCTAAAGAGTGACTACAGAACAGGCATTATGTTTAGGATTCTTTGAAAACTTTTAAATGAAAAGTAAGTGGCCAATAGCAGAGAATTCTCCAGTGGGATAGACACAGACACCCAAGAATAAATTCAGATACACAGAAAAAAAGGTGATATGCAATAAATTATTAAACATAATAGAAGATAATTTATTCAAATTTATAGAGTATTAGTTTAATGAAAATGTGGGCTATGAGCAATTCAGTACTTTGTTACAAAAGTATCTTCTGCAGCTAGCATCCTGGATACCTGAATAAATATATGCGTCTGCTTATTCTAAAGTACAGTAATATGAAGCAAATAAGTATCTATGGATTGTGATGTCAATGTGCTGTAATGTTAAATTTTCGCTACATCAGTGCTTTAGGAAACATGTTTGAAAGAACTGAATGTACCGTCCATTAATTTCTTGGTTCATTTGTTTTTTGTTGCTATAAGCACTTATGGTAATAGAAGATAATCAGTAAAAGAGATGTGTTATTATACATTAATCAATGCAATCAAACAGTAAATACATTTACTTCTCAATCATAAAGTGCTTTATCCTAAATGAAAATTAAAATATAAATCATTGTTGATCACTTTCTCTGGTGTGTTTCAGGCTTGTAAAAATGGATATGGTGTTTAAGAAGCTGGCAAACTACGTGAAGTCACTGTTTGATCTTCATTGCTTCCTGAAAATCTGTCTAGGTAAAGATCAGAGGTCTCCGTGACCCATGCTTCTCCTTTATAGTACACAAGGCCCTAGTAATTCTTTTTATTGACTGTTTTCACTGTTAAATACAACTGTATGAGGGAAGAAGCTTCCTCACTATTGCATATGCAGAACTGTAGTATCACATTTTATGAAGAAAAAGTGCATAAGAAAATTATTTCTTTCATAAACAAAGAAAAAATGTAGTAGAGGATATAGAGAATGCTTTAAACGTTATACCAAAATTATCTTTAACATATGTTTTGGGTTTTTTTTTTTTTAATGGCTAGTTTCTTCTCTCTATGGCATAAATGTACTTTTAAATTACTATGGAATAATATTCCACCTTGCATAGTTTCACTGTCTCTTTATGTGTCTGTTTCTCTTAACTTCTAGATATTGCTCAAGGATTGATGAAAGAAGATTTTGGAAGAGTGCGATTTTTAAAATGGGATTCTCAGGGCTAGTATCTGGAAAAAAAGTGTAAAACAGGAAACAGAGTTAGAAGGAAAACCTGAACCATTGTTGGGGAGGATTCATAGATAGTTAAAGCATGGTTGCCTTACCTGAGGGTAAGATAAATTAAAAGAAGTAATTAAGACCGTAGGACATAGGTCTAGAGAATGTAAAAAAGGGAGGAATCAAAAGTTGAAAATAAAGAAGAAAAATAGTTGGCATCCAGGTCTTAAATTTCCAAGGGATTTGCCTTTTTATTAATATCTAATAAGCTAAAGTAGGTGAAAGACATCATATCTGGTTTAACTATTACCTATAGGAATTAAGTCTTCTCTTTGAATTTCTAACATTTTATACATTGTTTGAGTATATGTAGATATCCTAGCATTTGTTGAATAATGGATGAGTCACTGGACCTTTTAAATTCAAGACAACTTTTCTTTTGGTTCTACTGGATTCTTATATCTTGTAATGAGTATGTTTCTAAAACAATTTAATACTGTGAGAATCATATGATACCAAAGTAACCAACAATTGCAATTCAGATATCCTGTATGAATAGAAATTAATTGCATTAAAATCCTATTTCTCATATGTTTATATAAAAACGAATATACATTTCCTCAATAAAGAAATAGTAAGTTTGGATTTATTTCCCAACTTAATTTCTAGGCTTAAATTTTATCATGGCAGTGATATAATTTACTAATTGATAAAATATATTATTATATGTAGTCACTTTTTGACATTATAGTGGCTTATCACAAAATAATTAGAATGTAGATTATGCTATATAACTCATAACAATATTATTCTGTTTTGCTCTTTCTAGTACTCTCACTTCCAGTGAATGTATCACTGTAATCACCTTTATCTATCATGAATAGCATAATCTTTAAATAGTATAGATTGCATAATATTATATGAACACACATCATATTTATATAACTATCATTTTGTCAGGGCTATTTTCTTTGTAAAATTGATCGATAATCAAGACATTGCCTGTAAAAGTTAGCTTAAAATTTTCCTTTCAAAATGCTGTTAAGCACTAGCAAAAAGGATAAAGACTATTGCAGATAGTAGAGCTAGAGGTGTCTGGAAGAAGTCAACACAAAATGACATCACTAGGGCAAAGAGTATTACAGAGAAAGTTCATTCACAGGATAACCTTCTGGCCAGCTTGAGGAATGGTCTCAGAGTAGAGATAGCCACAAGAAAGATTCTAGCTCTCAACAACTTCTCCACTACTGCACACTCTCAAAACCTTGAATCTCCATTGAATTATTAAAGGTTAGGCTAGAGAAAGAAATAAAATAATTTAACAATGCTACTGTACCATACCTAGGAGATGGTAATAGGGAACATCTTTGGATATGTGATGAGGGGAGTTTTCTGGATATTAGAGGCCAAATGGTAGCATGGGAGAATCTAGTCAGATGCAAAATCTGGTGACTGAGAGGCTTAGACCTCAGTCAGGGCTCAGTGCAGGCTTCGCATAACTTCAGAAGCCGACCTTTTCACTTAGTTTTCCATGTCGAGAAAGAAGGAATAAAAGAACAAAATAAGAAGAGACTGAAGTAAATATAGTAATGATTTTAAAAAAGAATGGAAGAAGTTTTACATATATATGCATATACATATGTGTATATATATAACAAAGAAATTCTTAAAAGATAAAAATATATATTATTTTTAAAGTCAGTGTAATTTTAATCACAAAATTCCCCTCCTCAGTTAAACTTTAACCCTTTGTATTTAGGAAAGTTCTATTACTCACCATTTATAACTTTAACATTGTAGATTTAATACTAAAATCTCTAACTAGGATGTGTTGAGAGCAGTGGTGGTTGACTGGTTGTGCCCCTAATGTTTATAACACCAAACTTATTTATGTCTTCAGAATCTTTTTCTGGGCAGGTGGATGGAGGCATAGCAACCATTTGTTTTATCTTTACTTATTTAGCTTTCTATTTTTCAGTGTTTTTGGTTTTTCAGTGAGGGATAGAGAAGTATAATCCAGTGCTTTTCACACAGAGTTTGCAATTGGAAAGAGGAAAGAAGAAACAGAGCTTAACAGAAGCAAATAATCCCAGGGATATATGTCCATGAACATGTTTTGCAAAATGCAGATTTTACTTAAGTTTACATTTACAAAATGTTTCAGTTATATCTGCAAGGGCTTTGAGTAAGAAAGAAATCTTTTTACTGAATGAAACTAGTGGTCCATCTGGCTAGTCAAAGATCTTTTCCAGGGGGCTATGAAAGGAAGTTGTAGGGAGAGCATAGGTAAATATCAGGTAACTTTTAAAAAATGTAAATATGTCCAAAGTTTGAGAGTGCCATTGAGAAACTTAGGAGTCAAATGAACCCACAATCTAAATAGCCAGTACATCTACAGGCTTCAGACATTCAGACTTTTTCTCAGAGTGGGGTTTAGGAGAAGTTAATCATTTGATTTTCTTTATATTGACTTCCTCTTTCTTTGCCATTCCCTCTCATGTCTTTAATCACCTGTGTCACAAGACATATATAAATAGTTTGGAAGTGTTAAACTCCAAGAGTAAAGCAAAACGAGAGTTAAAAGCAAATGTTTAACCAATCATGTTTAAACAAAAGCTAAGGAATGAAGAACTTATGCCTCACAGTCAGCTATTCTACATTCCTGAGAAGTCTTAATCAGTTTTCATTCGGGTGAATATTTCCACTTTGTACTTCATTGCCACAAATAATAAATGAGTGTACATTTTTTATTGTGATTAATCCCTAAAAGATCTGAATTGGGAGACAGAAAGAAAATACTGTGTATCTAAGCTTTTTGTTTGTTTTTTAAAGATCCATCCATGAAAAAAGAGCCAGGTGTCAGTTCCCTATAGGGGAACTTGTGGGGGTCCTGTAAGGTGAAGTCTATTCACTCCATTTTTTTTTTTCTTTAACAGATTCTGTGGTGCGACTGTTGTCCTGTTCAGGTCCAAGATACTCATTAAGTGATACTGAAACATCCTCGGAAGACAGTGAATCTTCATACCAAACACCATCAGTCAAATCCAAGATCCTTCCATCTCTCTGCTTGTCACAGTCTATTCTCCTGATTCGATCTTCTCAGTTGAGTTCCCAGCCTGTGCAGAGCCACTTCCATTGTTTTCAAAGGTAAGCCTAACTATAAAATGTTTTTTGGTCTTGGAAAACGTTTATCCTTTTTTTTGTATATAGCCAAACCAATACCAACTTACAAAGAGTTTTACTACCTTTTGATTTTTATCCTTCATTGTTAATAATGACTAATTCTTCTAGTAGGAGCTAACACTCTGTTTTGAGTAGATGGCTCTTTCAACCATCTTGAATATTTTAAATTAAGTTAAAATGTTTTTAAAGTGCAAGCATTGCTCCGGGGCTTTAGGCCAATATCCATCAATTGCTTTGCTCTTTCGGTTGAGTGCGAGTCTCATCCATGACAGCTTTCTGTAAATTAGAGATAAAGCCTTACTCTGCCTTTCTAACATTTTCCATGCAGCTTGATAACTTGTGCATCCTTTCTTTTCTGAGGCCAAAAGAGAAGAAAATTTGCTAGATTTACACCTTCTCTCCTTCTAATCTATTATTTGCCTTATAATTACATAAGCTTTCCTTTTTTTATTCGGAATAAGATTAAAGTTACAAACTGTGCTCAGATGCATACTGTTTCCCATTAAAGAACATGTGTCTTTTTATTAGATAAATGATTTTTAAAACCACTTTTAAAACAGAACAAGATTAAGAAACTGAGATACACATTGATTTTCCCATATGGCCTTTGTCTTAGCTTTGGGAAGTTATTGAAATATCTTATCACTTTATCTCTTCTATTAGCACATACTGCCTTATACTTTGTAAGGAAAACTGTGCAATTAACTCAAGGTTACAATTATCTTTTCATTTTAAATTATTGTTGCTCTACTGAATATAAAAAATATAGCTTCTCTTCACTTAAATTTGGCTTTTGTGTCTATTACTTTATTAATTAGAATACATTCTAGTCACTGAGCATAGTTATATATCTTTCACACTAATAGTTTAAAAGTATAGCAACTTTTCCAATCATGGTAACTTTTATTGCATTTTATATAAAATTTACATTTCTCTGGGTTTTACTTTCATATTATGTTTATTTTTAATTTATTTTCGTGTATTTTTTGGTTTTCATAATAAGGGAGTAGTAGTTTCCAGTGACTGTTAATTGGTGCTTGTTATATTTGCCAAGATGGATTAACGAGAGTATTTATTTTTCTTTATTCAGGATGTACTTTGACGCTTTGGATTAAATGAGTGATGGCTGAACCACAAAAGGGAACCAGGTGCGGCTCAGAACATAGGAAGATACAAATCCTACATCCCATGACCTTCTGGACTCTGTATACACATCCCTTAGTTCCTTAAGTCCTGTTGTAAGATTTATACGTGCTCATATCTCGTCTCCACTCAGTGTCATCTATGAATGATGTGCAAGCACCTTCCAGTCTCCTTCTCCAGTAACTGGAACAGACGATGAACCAGGCAGCCCCACACCCACTCCCCATTGGACTCCACAGTGCAGCCTCAGCGTCCTTTGAGAAGCCCCATGCCAGCCACACCTGGCTGTGATGCACTTTTCTTTATATGTCGTTTCTCATGTGTTTTTCATCTTTTTGGAAAGTTATACCTACTAAAAGTATTTTAAAGTGCAATTTCGCCAGGCACTGTATCAAATGCTTTACTAAAGTGCATATATTCCATTTACCGTATCCTTTCATCTTCTATTTTTGTCTAAACTAAAATGTAGCCCTTTGCCTGCCACCAGATGTGTATACATCCCTGTCATTAGCCAAAAAGAAGTCTGCAGTTCCCCACAGCTGTGGTAGCTTCCCACCCTGCCCTCTTAGTCCATTGTAGAATCTGTCACTTTTATGTTGTCTCCCAGTGAAGCAAAGTCCCTAATGAACCCCTCCTCCTAACTGCACACAACTTCCTGGAATAGCTCCCAAGAAAAACCCTAAAAATGTGTCCTTCAGCTGCACAGGTTTAAGTCCTTTCACTTCCCTCTTGCACACAACCACACACACACACACACACTCACTCAAACCCCAACCTTTTATCCTAAAGAAACATTCATCCATTTATTTCTAGAATTTTGTGATCCTGGCTAAAAGCGATACTGTCATTACCCTCATTCTGGAAGAAGCCCACAAACCCTTATAACATACCACCCTCTATGTTTTAAATTTAATATTATGAAAATTTAAAATTGGTATCAGTACAGGAGATAGGAGTGATACAAATTTTGGGAACTGGTTGTGCAAAATAATGTATGTTCAGAAGACTGTTCATCTCAATTGCCAGTTTCATAAACACAGAGAGGAAATTGGTTTAATGGTGTAACATGGATACTGAATTTAGAATGGAGACTTTATTTGCATATTTCTAAATATCTTTGTAAAGAGTAAAACTTTAGTCTATCGGGTGTTTCTAAATAGTTGGATTTCTGATATTAGCTAGATATTTGATATTGGGAAGATATTGTAAACAGTTGCATTTATAGTGTTCATCAGACTTTCTAAGCGTTTACTGAAAATGAACATATTAAAAATGTTTTTTTAAAAGGGATGTGAGAAATACTGATCAAATTCAATAGTGCCTCATCTCAGCACAAATTCTGTTTATCTCTTAAGTGTCTGTGAAATCTGACACTGCTCCATAGGCAAGCTAAACTAAAACAGTGCCCAGAATACCATCCAACATCAAGGGACATTAGGCTTCAGTTTCAACAACCTTGACAGATGTGCACATCTCCATTATAGAACCAAGACACACATATGAGTAGATGCCCTTGCCCTTGGTTACTTCTGCTTTATAAATGCAGGAAAACTGTTTAATTAAATGATGGAATTGAATGGGCTTCCCAGAAAGAAATGAGCCACCATTAAAGGTATTTAGATTTGAAACATTGAGAGGAAAACACATCTATTTAGTTTAAGAAGTAGTTAGAAGGTCATGTTGTCAGAAAAATCAGTGACCTGCTGTGAGTCTTTTTCTAATTTTAAGCTGTGATGGATTATCTATGCATAGGCAGCATGCACTTGTAAACCAAAGCACAGATAGGTTTGATATGATACAGTGGTTTTAAACTGTGCTTTAATTTGCAGCTATTTGAACTACTTCCATTTTTTACAGATATTGAAAATTGGAAATGAGTCAAGCAGTAGCATGTTCCAACATATTGCTCCAAGTAACAGCATATCGCTTCACCATGTACAGTGAGTTTGAAAATTAATAACCAAGTAAAAGACACAGCTAAAAAAAAAGTCACAAAATAAGAGACTAAGGAATGTTTTTATTTGAAACCTTGTGGTTGGGGAGGGGGAGTGCTAAATAGAACAGTGACATTGGTCAAATTCATATCTTCTCTAAGCCTCAGTAGTCGTATCTATTAGATGTGAAAAATATCACCCATTTGCATATTAGTGCTTTAATATGAAGTGAAATAACAGATATTGAAAATTGAGGAGATCCTTAGAATGCCTAGGTTGCATATCATTTTCATAACTATTGACTAGCACAATATGGTTTAATCAAAATCAACATTTTCGTGTATGTTTATTAAGTATATCTTTTGCTCTATCCATCCATTCATTCTTTTATTTATCAGACATTGGTTTTGTCATATATATGTTAGCCATGCTTCCTTTACTTGTGGATCTAAAATTTGATAGGGGAGATCGGCGTAATTATAAAACTTATTGTAAATAAAAATAAAAACATAGAAGTTTTTATGCTCCATTAGGATATTAACTAATCCTTTCTGGTAGAATTAAGAATCACTTCATAGAGAGCGTGATATTTAATTTTACGTGTCACTTTAATTAGGTCACAGGGTTCTCAGAAAGTTGATAAACATTATTCTGGGTCTTTTCTGTAAGGATGCTTTTGAATGAGATTTGCTATAAATTGTTGCCTTAAGTAAGCAGCTTGCTCTCCCCATTTTGTGTGGGTCTTATCTAGTTACTTGAAGTCCTGAAGAGAACAAAAGGACTCACCCTCCCCCAAGTAAAAGATAATTCTCCACTTGACTGCTTTCACACTTCATCTTCAATATTGCTTCTCCCTGTCTGTGGCCTCAAACCTCCTATATACCACTGACCCACTCTGCAAACTTAGGACTCACCACTCCCCATAAATAATGTATGAGCCAATTCCTTATATTAAATCGGATAGTGTGTGTGTGTGTGTGTGTGTGTGTGTGTGCGCTTGTGCTTGCTTGTGCTTATGTGTTTGGGTGTGACTGGCTCTGTTTCTCTTGAGAACCTTAACTAGTACAGAGCATGTTATTTATACTAAATATTAAACTGGGAGTGACAGTTTGAAAAAGGAACAAAGTAATTAGTTTTATAAGGAGAGAAAGCAGGATGTGAAAAAATAATATTAGGTTGTGTAGAAACTTCAAGAATTTTAGTTTGAGCTAGCAAATTTGGAGGTAGTATTGGTGGAAGGATGGTATAGAGACAAGGGAAGAGTTGGTGTGTGCAATCATGGAAGTGCCTTGTATGCCATACAAAAAGCATTTGGACTTTAACCTATAGGAAATGAGAAGCCATTTGAAGATTTAAACAGGAAAATAAGATGATTAAATTTGCATTGTAAAAGATTACTCTAGCTGCAGTGTCAGGTATGGATTAGAGAGGGTCAAGGCTACTGGCAGGGAGATTATGGAACCAGTATAAACCAGGATAATGAGGTCTTGCACTAAGTCAGTAGTGGTAGAAATGGAAACGAGATGGATATAAAAGATACAAAAGAGATAGAATCAACAGAATTCAATAAATGGTTTGGCATGAAGGATAAAGAATTGGTTAGATAAATAAAGCAAGGTGTGCCGCATTCAGACTTGGAAAACTGGATGGAACTGATATTGTAATACAGATGGAGGATGCAATTTGGGAAAGATGAGAGTTAGTTGTATTTTGAGCATGCAGTGCTTATGACATTTGTGATAACCCCAGAAAAAGATGCCTAACAGGCAACTAGACATAAGGATCAAGAGAGAAATCAGAAGTCAGGGCCAGAATTTATTAAAGGCAGGGATTTTGAAAGCTAGATATGAAAATTATTGGTGTTTTGAGATAATTCAAGAAATCAGTGAAAAGTTAAAAGGGAGATGACTGAGACAGAACCCTTGAAGTATCGAGAAAAATGAACCCTCAATTTGCTGAGGATTTATGAACTTAGCATTGAAATAAAATGTCCTTTATAAGAAGTTCCTGTAAAGATAGCAGACTCCAGTTAAACTCTAGCCATAATTTGTAAATATAAGTATATTTTGATGCTCTTTTGACACACTGTCATCTATCTTCAACCTTATTATTAATTATACCTGTAGGGTCAGTATTGGAGTTAGATGTAAATACTTTAGAAATCTTGGAAAAAGAACTGGCATTGATTTTAAATTGATCACTTAAAACCTATGCTTACTGAGATAAGCCAGGAGGAGACAGACATCATATGATATCAGTCATTTGTGGTATATAGAGACTCCAAGAAAACAAAAATAGACTTTAAAAAAATGAACTAAATCAAACAACAATAGACTTTTAGTCAAAGAAAGCAAATCAGTGATTGCAGGATGAAAAAGGAGAGGGTGAATGGGCAAATTTAGTAAAGGGTGTTAATTATGAAGTGAAGGAAAAACTGAAATTGTGGTGACCTTGCTGTATTATATAAAGATGTTGACTTACCTCTATGTCTATCTTAAACCTGTGTAATAATCTAGTGTTCCCTCAGTAAAACTGTTTAAAAATAAAAATAAAACCTGCGTGGTATTTTAATGGCGAATTATACAGGCAATGCATCATCATTTGTTTCCTTCAAGTATCCTTATTTGGAAAGCCAAAGAACTTAAAAATAAATCAATGTCGGGTGCACCCTTGTGGTTCAGGAAACTGAGAAGGTGGCTTGTGGGCCTCAAAGTACAGGGACCCTGGATCTCAGCCTGGAGTTGAGGTCTTTCCCTTCCTCCCTTAAAAATGTTTCTAAAAATTAAAAAATTAAGCCAGCAATATTAAATGAGATGATCTTGAAGATTATTTCCAGTACTAATGGTCTATGATCATATGGTAAGCATCTCTCTAATGTTCTTAAACTTGTTTCTCCTCAGTATTGCATAACTTTATTGTATGGGAGCAACAATTTGGACATTGTAAGAGGTGGAAGGGAAGGCAGTAGGAAGAGGAAGAAAGGAGAAGCAGCAGCAGAGACAAGTCATGCATGACATATATGTGTGTGTGTGTATATATTTCCTTAGAGAAAAATAATTATTGATACCTGTGTAGAGAATATGTGTGTAAACAATAAGTCTGAAAACAATCAAATAAACCTAATATCAAATGAACCTAATTTCTCAACAAAAATAGCCCATCACCACCAAAATAACCCTCTTTTCTTATCTAAGTTAGTATATAAGTATATATATATATACATATATGTATATATATATGTGTATATATATATATATATATATATATATATATTGCCTCTGGATCTCTGAAGTGCCCTCAGGTTGAACGAAAACTGTAAATGCCCTATTAGTCACTAATGTGTCAGTTGCATATGAAACAGTCTCCCCTGTTCCTTTAACTCTCTGCAATAAAAATGTAATGCTGATTCATTATTAACCAATCAGGAGCCTAAGATTTCAGGACACCTAAGATATTACACAAAACTTTTTAAAAATCAACGTATTGTATACTTTTAATTGGGGGGATAATTAAAAGATAATCACTATTCATATGGGAATACAAAAGTTCTTGGAAATTATAGTTTAAGATTTTTTTTTACTCTTTTTAAACAGTCATTTGTTGTTTCTTTTCGTAGTTTTCTACCAACTTTCATATAGCTGTTTTTTTTTTCTTCATCTATTCTCTAAAAAATTCTGTCCATACCTCTCACCTGTTCCCTTTGCCTCCTCCTTCCTGAGGAAGGAGTCGGACCCCAACATTGACGATACAGGCAAATGTAACACTCCTTCACTATTCCATCACCCAGGAATTATTCAGGCTCACTTCTCTTTCTATTTGCTTTCCACCTGATCCCAGTTATCCATTTTCTTAGTTCATTTTGTTCCTTAGCATAAAGACTGTTGTGCTCTTTTGAGAACTGTTTCTATGATTCGTTTTTTAAAATAGTTCTTAGTATTTAAATAGAACGCAGGTGATTATTATTAGAAGAAACATATTTAAGACTGTAGCAGAATAGAAAATATGGAATTGCCACTTTCATGAAAGAAAGATTGCACTAATTCAAAAAAGAAAGGTGTCTGAAATCATGTGATGTTTCACTGAATTGAGGAAAATTACAATTTACAAGGTATTTCTGCTCAGTTTTAAGATAAATAAAATCTTGGGTATGTCATGTACAGAATGGACTACAGTTGACAATATTGCATTATGTATTCAAAAGTTGCTAAAAGATCTTGAAATTTCTCATTAAAATAATGTATTATGAATACTAACTAAACTTGTTAATGATTTTGCAATATGTAAACTTATTAAATCATCACAATCACATTGTACACTTCAAACTACTACAACGTCATATTCAATTAGATCTCAGTTTTTTAAAAAGATAGATTCCCAAACTATCATGAATCCAGAAAATGAAGTATTTCTGATTTCCCCGATTTCAAATCATTTCACATTCAGGAAAGATTGGGTTAATTTTATTCCTCCACTTAAATTTTTTTCTATTAAAATTTGTCTTATGATGGGAAGATATTCTAGACCTAGGGACACACACTCACGCCGCAGTAGACATAACACAGAGAAGATGAGGGGATGATAATTTTATTTTTCTTAGCTTAATAGTGAACTAATCCAATTTGCTGATGCAATTTTGTAAGGTATGCATAGCCACTTGAACAAGGAAAATGAAATTAATCACTGAAACCTCGGTAGGAAGAAACGACCTTCAGCTAATGCTCCTTTGAAACAGAACATTGCAAACTTATAGAAAGAGAGTAAGAAGAGCCTGGCGGAGCAGGCACTGCTGTGCTTTGTCGAATGCCCAGTGAAGCCTGTGCAGGTTACTCAACCCCAATAGAGTGAGGTGGATCGTCTTACTGTTTCCACAGCTGCTAGGGTATTAAATTCTGACTGCATCCAACACTGTGATCATCGTAGTGTGTCTAACTACACACCAGTCACATGTTGAAGCGGAGGCTGGCACAGGACTTTTTTTCTGTGGGGTTTCGATAAATAAAAGTCCTCTTGTTCTCCAGTGATCTGTCAGCCTCAAAGTCTCCTCACTGACCATCACTAACCTTTCCTAACTTTCCACATGTGAGCCAGATGATTTCCTGTTAGAGCAATTTTTTAAAAGGATTATTAACTCTGTCATCCTCAAAATCAATGGTTTACTGATTAACAGAAAAAAAAATGTGTTTTTGTTTTTGTGTTTTTAAAGTAGGGGATGGCACTCGCCACTAACTTAGAGATTTAAAGAGATATTAGCCAATAAAAGAAACAATGAAGGCAAATAGCTGGCATCTGATTGTTACCACTCAATCTCTTGACCAGAATTTCACATCTTGCCACAGTAGAAGACCAGATTATGTTGTGACTTTTGCATTCCCACAGAAAGGCTAATACATAATAATTACAAGAAATGATATCTTAGCCACAACGTGGTGGAGTAGCAGTTTGGTCAGCCACCTTCAGTCCTCTCAGTCCATACACATCCCAAAGACCTGGGTTCTCATCGGAGGCCATGACAAAAAACAAGATGAACAACTAAATAAAATAAATAAAGTACTTCTTTGTCCTCTCTCTTTCTGCCTGCCTGCCTACTCACCTTCATTCCTACCTGTAAATTTTCTTTAAAAAAACAAAAAGCTGTAGATAACATTATTTTTAAAAAGTATGCCACTATTTTAGTACCATCATTTTTTTTTTTTATGATTTTTAAAAGTTGTCACAATGTGTGGGAAATAATTGTGAAAATTTTTCTAGTGTTTCTAAAGAGGTCTGATTGTTATATATGAAACAGTGCTGAAATTAGTTCAAGGAATCTATGACAGTTTCAACAGAAACTGAGCTTTCTATTGTGTGTAAATTAATCTTTCAAAATATTAAATATAATATTCCAAAAATAGAACTCATATATACATAATATATTTACATAGCTATATGTTTTAGTTTACATATTGTATCTCATTTTTTACAATAATATCTTCTTCCTAATTATTATATCCCAAGAACTATGAAAAGTCAAAGTGTTAGATGTGTTTGTACAAATTATAAAAATACTTTTGACTTTTCTTCAGTAGTAGCTTTGTGTAGATTTTGAAAGGGAAAAATAAGAAACATTGGCAAGGAAAGCATTTTAAAGAAAAATATATATAAGAATGCAGAGAATAATCACTTTGTGAATAACCACCTATTTCATTCTTTTATAGTTCTAAAAATCATTCTAAGGAATAGAACCTACTAATGAAACTTTCAACTTTCCAATAATTATTTTTATCATAACTGCAAATTATAGAAAGATAAACTTCACAAAGCAAAATAACCTACGGTAATACCAGGGTTAGCATACACATATTTTTAAATACAAATTATGCTGAATTCACTAGCAAACAATTATTACAACACTGGGAGATAAAACCAAGATTTAAATTGCCATTAGATGCTATGTTGCACTTAGTGGTATGTAATTTGATGCCATGTTTTTTGCAGTAATTGCCCTAATTTCTTACAACTATTCTGTGATGCAAATTAAAAGCAACTCTTCCTTTCTCAAGCAAACAGAAAGAACTGAATGCATGATGATGCTTGCCGAAAAGCAATAGGACTGTTCCTAATTGGAGTAATAGGCAGAATTCACAGTGTCTGGTTCGTAGTTTTATTCCTATTTATATAGAGTTTACAGTGTCGCTCATCATGGAAAAGTTATACTCCAAGAATTAAGAGGCCATTAGGAAAGAATAATGTACAATCGAGTGTCAGATGTTTGATAACAGAGGGCTTACAACCATTTAGGTTTTCCTTATAGGCAATTTGAAATAATAATAAACTGATGAATATTTCTGAGTGTTTATAATATGCCAGGAAATATGTTAAAAACACCATGTTAGCAGAATTAAAATTATGTATTTTAATTATAGTAACAATACGGGAGCAAATTCCTACAATTCCTATCTAACATAGAAAAAAATTAGATCTTAGGTTAAGAAATGTCTCTAAGGCCATACAGCTATTCTATGACAGTCTTTCTGAGGTCAATATCCATGCTTCTAACCACTATTTTAAGTAAAGGTGAAACTAACCCCCCCGGTTAACAAAACAATATTTGCACTCAATATGAAAACACAATACAAAATGTAAAATAAATGTTTTTAGCATTCTCTTCAGAATTAAAATTTCAGCATTGCTGCTGATTTTTTCCTTTTATTTCAGATCCTCTCCTCACCTCATTTAACTTGACTTTCAAAGACATAGGCTATGCATTTTAACTATAACATAGATCTTAGCAGCTGCTTCTGGAGGGTATTATTAAATCCATTGTGAATATAGCTAAAATACATTTCTATTATAAATATCCCATGTACAGAAAATAATTATAAGGTAGGAGGGGACAGGTGGAAAGCCAAGTCCCAATATTTAAGAGATTGCCTTATGCTTTTCGATGCCTCCACACCTACCCATATCCTTGGCTACTCTGAGTTTAACATCATCTGGCTTTGTTCTCTGCCTGTTTCATTCTAACATTGCATCTGTGTCATTTCACTTAATTCAGTTCTATCACTCTCTCTAAAATCAAGATTTCCACACAAAATAGACAGATTTTTATTTTCTTCTGTGTCTTCTACTGACATCCTGGTGTTTAAACAATGAGGTCCTTTGAAATGATTTTTAATGACTAAATAAATAAGGGATTATAATATGAGGTAGTGGATTTTTAACTTGAGAGAGGTTGGAATACATAACTTGTAAATTCCACCTGTAATTATAAATTACAGGTCAGTGTAAACAATGGCCCCTGTATGTTTCTGAATTTGGGGTTTAACATTAAGAATATTGCTACTTTTTAAATTTATTATGAAAAGCATAAAAAACACAAAACATAATATATATTGATGTACTCCACTCAGCTTAAGAAGAAAGGCATTTTATATATGATTAAAGTCTTCTTTTCTTCCTGTTCCTGCACAGACCTCACAGCCATCTGAATTACAGATTTGCTATATTCATGCATTTTTATATATTTTCACATACCTTAATGTGTATATGAAAATCTATAATACTTATATTTTATATTTTGAAATTGTTTCTTGCTGCCTATTTCTATAAAAATGAAGTCAAACTACATTCTCCTACTTTTTTATTTACTCTACATTTTGTATCTTGAATGTCTGTGTGTAGTTGCAATTTATGAGATCTGAATTTGAAAGGAAAGAAGCAAAGCGGCATAGATTGGGTACTTGTGCATTCAGAAAAGTCAAATGAGTTTTCCATCAGGGGTCCTCTGCTGTATTTGAAGTTGGGTCTTATATACAAGTGGCTATGGGTTAGCACATGGAAGAGGGAACAGAGTCCATGAAAGACAAGAGGAGCAAGAGAAGAGCCACTGTGGACTCAGTGACTTAAAAACAGGGCAACAGAAGTTAAATCTCTTTGTAACTAATAAGCTATTGACCCCATGCTGAAAGTGGGAACACCTTGGGTGGTAATGAGAAATTAATTTAGAGTGAGATCAGAAATGAATGTGCAACCTGAGTTAGTGAGAAGGAGTTTGAGTATGACATGTTTGGTGATGAAGAGAAAGTCATTATGTAGGGATCTGAGGAAGAATATTATAGTAATTGTAAGTGGAAAATCATATCGGAAAAGATGGAGAATCCTGTCAGGGAGGACAATCACTTCGAGTGCTAATTAAGGTAGAGATCAGCCCTGGAGAGCAGATGCCACAGTGGAACGTGTATCAGGGCCAAGAGAGAGAGATAAAACCAAGGGACATTATAGAAAAAAAATAGGCACCGCATCTTGATTAGTCTCCCATTAGAATGAAGAAAAGCTTATGATTAATATATACATCATTGTTTCATACATAAAAATGAGAGCTTTTCCTTTTAAACTGAAAATTATGTAAATTAGGAAAACTATCCCAATTGATAGAACAATTTGCTGGTTAATAACTATCCAAGTATATAGATGATTGGGAATTAAAGGAAGTTGAAAGACTGAATTTTTTATCCTCTCTCTTAGCTCTCTTAGGACCTTGAGGGGATTTGGGGGATTTATGGGCATAGAAGAGCAAAAGTAAACGAAGAAAGGAAGAAAGTGAAAATGCAACAAACTCTTTGAGATGGATTATTTACTCAAAGGTAATCTTGAGACTCTGAGAAAAAATGAGCTCCCACCTCTACCCTATCAATGCTAGCTAATCTGCAACTTTACTTTGCTTTACAGAGTTTAACTCATTTATCTGTAGCCAAGTTAGTCCAACTGCTTCAAGCATGACATTCTTGAGGTCAAAGTCTTGGTTTTGATGCTTCTACAGAATAATTAACTTTGCACTAACCTGTGGTCACAGCTCATATCCCTGACTGACAAGTTGTCTTTCTTCCTAAGTAAGGACCAGATGAAATAATAGCACTGTGAGAACAATTTAAAATCACACTCAGCAGACAGAGAATGGTAATGTCACATTTATTTATAAAAGATGTAGTTCAGAATCCTGATCTTCATTGGGTATGTTTTCTTAAAAACATGAAGCTTGTTAAAAAAATTTGACTGCTTCTAAATTAGCAAACTGAGAAAAATGCATTTAAAGATAAATATTATAGTAATTTTACAATAGCATTGTCTACCATATAATTAAAACAACTATATTTAGCATAATCATTACAGTAAACAAAACAATGGTTTACATTATAAACTTTTTCCAGGTTAGCATGATTTTTTTTTTTCCATTTTTAAATCAATGTTAGAGTTTTACATAACTTTTTATTAGATTCCCACTTACTTTCCTTTATTTAGATCCACAAAGTCATCAGCATTGCTCAAAGAAACTGGAAAATCTAATATTCATACTAAAGTAAATTTGGGTTTAAAGATTATTTTCATGTTTGAATTTTAGGTAAGAGGTGTCTTAAGATATTTTATTTTTTATGTAGATACATCATAAATTGTTGGGGTTCTTATTTGTTTTATTTTGTGGAAGTTCTTGCCCTCATAGAATTCTTTTTGCTTTCTAATATACTTTTTAATATTTGTTTATTTCAATGTCAGTCAGTATACTCCGTATATTGCTCTTTGTTATAATTAATGTGTTTTACATCTTACAGAGTTAAGACAGTTCCTATTTAATCTGTTTGGGAGCTTCACAAACACAGTGAAGAAGTTAATATGTGGTACACTTTGGTTGAGTAGTGGTTTGGTCAACTGCTTCTGGTCTAAGCACAATCCACATATATCCCAAGGACTTGAGTTTGCATCCCAGGTCATAGAAAGCAACCAAGATATAAAACTAAATAAAAATAAAATAAAATGCTGCTTCCTCCTCTCTCTCTTGCCTGCTTGGCCTCTCACCTTCATTCCAACATGAACCTTTCCTTAACAATAAAAAAATCTAACATGTAATATCTTTTGTATTTTCTTTTCTGTAATAACATATTTACGAGTATCACATTTCTCAGAAATTGGTTTATATAGTTTTCTTATTTTCATGAATAAATTGTTGTATATGGAATATATTTTTTCTTCATATAATCTTGTCTCATAACTCCAGTCTCTATTACTTGTGTATCTATCTGATCTTAAAATGAAACAAACTTTTTAAAAGTATTTTATTATTATCAGAGTTTTTTTCCCATTTCTGAGGTCTCTAGTGAGGGAAAGAAAACAAACCTAATCTTAACCATGTTTGTGAATCTCTTATTTTATTACCAGTGTTACTTTTAGCAGTATCTTTTAGCCCATACTAAGGAGAGCATCTGCCTTAGATATGATAGATGTGGCAGAATCAGAGAATCTAGGTCTTGATAAATTAGTGCAGTGGTCAGCAAACACATACCAAACGTTTTAAAAATAAATTTTATTTTCTAGTAGTTTTAGCTTTACAAAAAATTATAAAAAGTATTTATTACATTTGCAAAAAATTGAAATAGTAAAAATGATAGATATATTAGAGTCTCCATATACACTCTACCTAATTTTCCCAGTATCTTAAATGAATTTTATTGATAAATTATTAACCAAAGTTCATACTTTATTTAGATATCCTTTGCTTTTAACAAACGTTCTTTTTTAAAAAATTTATCAGATTTAGTCCACTCTGCCATATTACATTTAACTATCATGTCTCCTTAGATGCCTCTAGGTTGTGACAGGGGCTAACATTTTTCATTGTTTTTGATGACTTTGACTGTTGTAATATATACAAGTGAGGTATTTCAGAGAGCCCACAAAAGTAAATTGTCTGATGTTTTTCTCATGACTTGACTGAGATTATGCTGTTTGGAGTGAGATCAGAAATCAATTGTTATTTCCATCATATCACATAAAGGTACATATCTTCACATGGTTTATTACTATTGTTGTTGATCTGGAATATTTGGCTAAGGTAGTATAGCAGTCCTGAAATAAGATTGTTTCATTTTAACATTCATGAACAAAGTTATTCCAGGTCAGAGCCACTATCTGTGTGGAGTTTGTACATTCTCCACATATTTGCAAGGTTTTTCTCCTTATATTCTGGTTTTATATTACATTCCAAATATGTGCATGTTAGGCTCATTGGTGTGTTTAAATTGTCCTAGTCTGAATATATTTGTGTGTATGGCTCTGTGATGGAAGTGTCCTGTCCAGGATTGGTTTCCACTTTTTGTGCCATAAGCTGCTAGGAAAAACACTAACCGTCTGTGATCCTGAAGTGGAACAATTGAGTTGGAAAAGGAAGGAAGGAAAAGAGGGAGGAAGGAGGAAGGAAGGGAGGGAGGCAGGGAGGAAGCTGTTGAAATTTAGCACTTGTTTACATTGATTTTGTTTTATGTCATTCATTTACTATCACAAAAAATCTACTGAGAACATTGAGGACTTATTGTATACTAGCTTGGTATGACTGTTAGAATAAAGAACCAAACATTACAAGTCTTAAATGACAGAAATATATTGTCAGATTTTTTTAAAATTTCTTTTACGGTTTGTTGAGAAGAATCAGTTCCATTTCTCTTCATTCACTGCTGGTGGTTCACTGGCTATCTTTGACATTCCTTGGCTTGCAGATGTATTATTCCAATTTCATCATTCATCCCCTCACTTGACATAGAGAGAGGAATCTAGACTTACCCCATTAGTTTACACCTGTGAGAATAATTATTATCCAAAAGACTGAAAATAACAAATATTGGTGAGAAAGTAGAAAAAGGGAATTATTTCACACTGTTGGTGGGAATATAAATTTGTACAAATTTTATGGAAAACATTATGGAGATTCCTCAAAAAACTGAGGATGAAACCTCAATATGTCTTACAGTTCCACTTCTGTGAATTTATCCAACAAGCGCAAAGATACTAATTTTCAGAGATACAGGCACCCCCATGTTTACTGAAGCATTATTTACAATAGCCCAGGATTGGAAATGACCTAAGTGCTTATTGTCAGGTGAATGGAAATAGAAGATGAGGTGTATATACCAAATGGAGTACTGCACACCCCTAGAAAGCCAAAAAAATGCTGGATATATCACTCATATGTGGAATTTGAAGAAGCAAAGCAATAAGTAAACGAAACAAAAACTCACTCTTAAGACATTGACAGTAAATCTGAGGTTACCACTAGGAGAAGACACAGGGTGGGGCAAGAGTAAGACGTGCTGGGGGGACCAATGCACAATCGTGGAGAACTTTGGTAACTTGGTGAACGTGGTGTTTTGTCATATCCTTGACAAATGATGAATGTGTACATGAGGGTTTATGTTATTTTGCAGATAAAATGACCTCAATAATTATTAGAGACAAATTACTTACCTCTATAGTTGGAAACAAAAGTAACAATAATTTCCTGAGAGTCCTACACGTTTTCAACACCATGCCTCCTGTTTCCTCTCCGCTGAGTGTGAGAACAACCTGGACTCATCTAAAACAAGCATAACCACTGCTTTTTTCTATTCAGAGGTTAATTTTACTAGAGAAATTTGCTCTTTCTTTCTTACCTCACCAGTGTTTTCCTCAGCACTTTCCCTTCTTGCTACCATCTTAAGTCATAATTATCTCTCATGGATAACTGCAACATCCTTCCAACTGGCTTCCCTAATTCTCCCTTTGCATTCTTATAGTATAGTCTCAACAGAGTTGCAGACAAGATTCTTTAACAAAATCCATCAGATTGTCTCTTTAAAACCCTTTAATAGGTCCCCCTTTTTCAGAGATTAAAACCATTTGTCTGTAAGTCCCTTGAATGACGAGCTCTTCCTTTTCTCTCTGACCACATCTCTACTACCCTTCACCCTACTCACTGTGGTCTAGCCAGAGCCCTTTTTGCTATTTCTTGAACACCTCAGGCATATTGGTATCTCAGAATCACTGCTCCAACTATTATGCATGGTTTATTCTATTAATCGCCTTCCGTACTTTGCTGATACTCACTTTCTCAGTTTGGTTTCTTCTTTCCTCACTTCTTAAAAATGTGACCATCTACTGATCAGGTAGTTCCAATTCCAAATGTTCTGCCTCATATCAATAACGTTAATCACTTTTTAACATGCAATATACCCATTTATTTCTATGTGCGTCTTCTGTGACTTTTCATTAGAATCTAGAGAGCCCATGAAGCAAAAATTTTTGTCCGTTAAGTTTCTTTTATATATGGCCAAGGAATCAACTAAGACATTTATAGATCTCCAACATATTTTTTAATTAAGGCAATTTACATAATAGTGTTTAATATTTTAAATATTTTCTATGTGCTAAGTATTCTTACAATTGTGTTTTTATATTAGCACATTCAATCTTGAAAACAAACGCATAATGTGGGCACTTTTTTTTTTTTCATATTTAGCAAATTAGGAAACAGGCCAATTTCCAAAGTTGATAAATGGATAATTCAAAATTGTTGGTTATTTTCTTGTTACCTTATTTTGTATTTTGAAGACTAATATAGCATTGGTATTTTCTAGATATATAAAAAATTGAAAGTTTCCCAGAGACTCCTCCAGTCTTACCTTGCTCAATAATTCTTCATAAGACATGTTAGCTTGAAATCTGTGATTTTTTTCTTATACTGAGTATTTAAACACTTATTTTCTATTTATCTTTTGTCTATCCAATGAACTTCACTGGCCACAACTTGAAATATAAATACTACAAATTTTAATATAGTTCTCATTTATTAATGTCTTATGGATATATTGGGTGATAAATATTTGAGTTTATCCTACTTTAATAATAACATATATGTTTTTGTGTGCATTTTTAAAGTAACAGCATTTTTAGAAAATTAACAGTTGTTAATACATTTGCTTCTATTCTTTTCAGTGGAACCATAGCATACTAAAGGACTTCACCAGGGTAAAAGATTTTTCTAAGCAGCTCCTAAAAACATGTCAACTAAATAATACAGGGTAATTATTTCGCTCTATTTTTAAAGATGGCACCTAGAGGTTAAGCAATTTTCTTGAAAGCAAGAATTTACATACTGTATTTTTAATTAAGCATCTTAAATTACCTATGCAATTTACTCCTAAAATTTTTATGAATGTACATGTGGTTCAAAAGCTAACAACCTGATGCTTCAGAAGGCAAAGAGTCAACAAATTTGTGAGAGGAAATAAAAAAAAAAAAAAAAACCACCAACAACCATTAATCTCAGTCTTCTAAATGGTCTAATGATATGTAATTGTAGCCATCAGATGAACTGAATAATGAGGGTTAATTAGAAATCAGCACAATATAAGGAAAAGTAAAATTTGGATTAGTTAAAATAATCTTTGGGAATAAAATTCTATAGTGGATTAATGTCTGAAAATTAGTTGGTGTATGGACAATTATTAGGGGAGTTTTAATCTATGCTTTCAGGTGTGTGTGTGTGCATGTGTGCAGTCATAAAATAGGACAAATTTATCAGCAGCAGATTTTATAAAATAATAAAAATAAAGCAGTTTAGCAAAATGAAAATTGACATAGTCTTTATCGTGATTATAGAAGGTAAAAATAGCAATTCATAAAGATAATGAAGTTTGTAAGGACAGAAGGTGATAGTGGCTTTTATTTTAATTTTTTTGATCCATTTTTTTTGGTATCAGAATTTTTTTTAATTGAAGTAACTTTAATTTTACACATTGAAAGAAGCACATATGTATAGACCCCCCATATGTGCAGTTACCCCATTCCTCAGATATATATCAGTGCAACCTGCCCTCTACCAAATCAAGTGTTCTTCAACATTGTGAGGTGGGATCTGCCACCACTTGATCCTCCCCCCATTGCATTCTCAGTCAGTAAACTGAGTTTTATTGAAAGTGTTTAAGAGTTGGTTTTGTTTGACATGTTCTTTTGTATAGTCTATTCACATTCCTCCTATAAGTGAGGTTATTGGATTCTTTCTTCTTTTGACTATTTCCCTCAGCATTATGTCCTCTGTATCCATCCATGTTGATTCAAATGAAAGGATTAAACCTCTTCTATGGATTGTGTCGTATTCTGTTTTGTATATATACCACAACTTTATCCATTCATCTGATATTGGGCACTTAGGAAGTTTCCATTTCTTAGTTATTATGAATAGGACTGCAATAAAAATAAGGGTGCATAAATTTGTGTGAATTAGTGTTTTGTGGTAAATATGCACAAGTGGAATGGTGGGATCTTAAGGGATTTTCATATTCAAATTTTTGAGGAATCTTCATACATAGAGATTGTACCAATTTGCCATCCAACCAACAGTGTAAGTGCATCCTTTTCTCCACATCCTCCACATTTGTCATTCCCAGACTTTTGGATAATAGTCATTCTCTCAAATTAAAGTAATATCTCATTGTTGCTTTGACTGGCATTTCACTGATAACCAGCAAGTGGGAAAATCCTTTCATGTGCCTGCTGACCATGTGTATATCCTCTTCAAAAAAATGTCTCTCCAATTCCTCTTCCCATTTTTTATTGTATTGCCTATTTTTCTGTTATTGAGTTTTATGAGTTCTTTGTGTATTCTAGATATTAAGTCCCTGTCAGAATATGAAATGTTAATGCCCCACTTAGTAAGTTGTCTTTTTGTTTAGTAAGATGCTTTCGTTTGCTGTAAAGATGTTTTTAGTTTGATATAGCCCCAGTTCTTCATTTTCTTTTTGTTTCTCTTGATGCTGGGGTTGAGTCCTCAAAGGTCTTTCTAAGGCTAACTATGTCATGGTATGTCTTTCCTATGTTGTTTTTCAAGAATTTTATGGTTTCTTGTTTTATGTCAAAGTATTTAGTCCATGAAGTTAATTTTTGTGAATAGTATTAGAAAATGATCTAGCTTTATTCTTTTGTATATGGTTGTCCAATTATCCCAAGACCATTTACTGAAGAGACTCTTTTCTCCATCATAAGCTTTTGGCTCCTTTCTTGTAGATTAACTGTGAATCAGTTTCTGGTGATTCAATTCTATTCCACTGATCTATTCCTCTGTTATTCCAGTACCTACTGTTTTGATCACTGCTGCTTTGTAGCACAACTCAAAGTCTGGGAGTGTAATTCCTCCAGATTCATTCTTTTTTTCTCATAATTGCTTTGGCTATCCGGTGTCTTTTGTTTTTCCATGCAAATTTTATGATTTTTTTTGTTTGTTTGTTTCCTGGAACTAAATCTGTGTGACTTAATGGGAATTGCATTAAATTTGTATATTGCTTTAGGTAAGATGCCAATTTTAATGATGTTGATTCTTCCCAACCATGAGCGGGGAGGTCTTTCCATATCTTTGTGTCATCCACTATTTCTTTTAAGGGCTTGCAGATTTTGTTTATAAGTCTTTCACCTTCTTTTTAAAGTAAATTCTAAGATATTTGATTATTTTTACTTCTATTTTAAATAGAGTGGTTTCCTTGATGTCATTTTCTTCTCCATGCTGTTTGCATATAAAAATGTGACAGATTTTAGTGTATTGATTTTGTAGCCTACCACTTTACTGTATTTGGTGATTAGTTATATTAGTTTTTGATAGTTTTTACAGTTTTATATATATACATATATATATCATATCATCTGCAAATAATGATTGTTTTACTGCCTTACTTCTAATATTAATTATATTTATTTATTTTTCTTGCTTGATTGCTCTGGCTAACACTCTTTGTACTTCCTGAATCTTTAGGAGAACTTCATTCTTCAAGTTAGGGAAGTTTTCAGCTATTATTTCTTCAAATACAATTTCTACACCCTTTTTTTCTCTCTTCTCCTTCTGGTACCCCTATGAAGTGAATGATGCTCCTTTTGATACTATTTCTTAGGTATCGAATGCTGTCTTAATTTCTTTGCATTCTTTTATCTCTTTGCTTGTTTACTTGACTGCATTCCTCTGGCCTATTTTCTAGCTCACTGATTCTACTGGAGGCTTCATTCATCCTATTCTTGAGTCCCTCTTTTGATTCTTTAGTTTTGCTATTGTGTTCTTTGATACTGTATTCTTTGATATTTCTTTTATATCTTGTTTCCTTTTCACTCTCCTTTTTTGTTGTTCTCTTTTTATTCATGTATTGTTTTCCTTATTTCTATGAGTATGTTTATCACTGTTGTCCTAAGTTAATCGCAAATTAGTTTTCATACGTCCGTTGTATTCAGGTTTTGTCCAGGGAATTTGATTGGATCTGTCATTTTGCGTATATTTATCCATGTCTTTGCTCACTTGGCATTCTGCTTGTGTTTCTATGGACTGGAGTTCCCTTCAATGATGGCCTTGCATAGGGTATCAACATGCACCAAGTCAGCCTGGATCTTAGATTGAACACTGGGATTTCATGAGTTTTGTGGCATCACCACTGGTTGGATTTGTTCAAGTTCTTATATGGTCCTACTGCTGAGGCCTGAGAGTTCAGCCTACAGGGTTGGAGTTTGTCTGGGGGATGCAGAGTCTTCCTCCAGCATCCTAGCTGTGAACTATCATGACCATCTTGCTGTTGGCCCACTATCAGAAATCAGGCTGCAGTTTCATCTCCAACTACAGGGTGGTGCTAGTGGGTAGAATTGATGATTTCTCCCTCTGGAGATTCTCTTCTTTCTTTAAGCCTGGCATTGCGATTTCCAGTTGGCAAGTCTTGTGGATCCAGTATAATATGGTTGAAGGACTAGGGGAATCTCCTTAGCTTCTTTCCAGTTATCATGGTGCCTAGTGCAAATTTTTGACAGGCCTCTCTTTCAAATCACTAGGGCACTGGTCCTCCTTCTACCCTATACCAAGATCCTCTACCCTATCTATGTGTCACTGTTCCACTCAGCTCTCTGTTGCTTTTTTGGCTCCTAAGTGGCCTTTTCTTCCCAGAGGTCCCCACCCTCCACCTCAGTCCAGATTCCAAATCTGCATTGTAGAGGCGAACACTGCTTTTTCACCTGCCCTTTGAGATGGTGATTGCTGCTGTGTCTCTATAACCTCTGAGCCTACTTCCCCTCAATGTTTGTTTTTGGAGAACAGGTGAGTTCAGAGTTACTCTGTGGGGAGGATATGAGTCTTATCCTTCCCAGGTTGCTATATTGACAGAAACTTGATATGGCTTTTATATGTATAATTTATAGTGTTAGAAACTATTTCCATTGTGGGCATTATTTCTTCACTGAATTTTCTCACATGTTCTGTGGTGGATAGCTTTCAATACTGCCATAATTACCTTCCTTCCCCACAGGCATATATTTTTTTCTCACTTACTCCTGGTATAGACTTAGTGAATTGCTTATCCAGCAGAATATTGTGGAATTAATGCTCTTGTGCTTACAAGATAACGTCAAAAGGGGTCTTTCTACCTCTATCTAGTCTTCTTTAATGTCTGATTTAGGGTTGTTTCCTCTAGAAATCAGCCATTTTCCTGTGAGAAGTTAAAGTCACGTGGAGACATCATGTTTAGCTATTCTGGTAGACAACAAAGATTAACCTCCACATAATAGCATCGACTGCCAACAATATTAATGAAGAATCTTAGATGTCTAGCTCAGTAGATCCTAAAATTAAGTCCAGTTTCAGCTTCCAAATGATTGTAGCTTCATGAAAAATCTTGAGACAACCAGCTGAGATTAGTCATTTATGAAAGTATAACATCATAAATTGTTGTAAAAAATAAATTGTTGTTTGAAACCACTGAACTTTGTTTTGTTTTCATGGTAATAAGCAGCCATAACAAAAGTTAGTACCAGAGTTGAGTGCTGCCATCACAGAACTTAAAACATTTGGCCATAATTTGAGATTAAAGAGCAGGTAAAAACTGGAGGGATATCAAGGAGATTGTGGCAGACTTTAAAGGCACTGAGAGAATTTCATTTGAGGATGAAGAAATGTAACCTAAGCAGCAAAATATTTGACAACATTGTCACCGAAGATAAAGTATGAAATAGAAAAATATATAATGAATTTTGATTCATATTTGAGGAATCATAAAAGTGAATTAGTTTCAGAAAGTCATATGTGATTAGGTATATATACATATATATAAACCTGAATTATATGTATTAATGTATTATAGAGAGAGAGAGAGAGAGAGAGAGAAAGAGAGGAGAGAGAAGAAGAGAGAAGATGAAAAGTTAAAAATTAGGTTGTCCCATTCTGTTTCAGGAAGAATTTCTAGGAAATATAACAGAAATTAGAATATGTGCCAATATATATCTGTTTCTCATTCTCAGGCTTTCAATATGAAAAAAACTTTTTCAAATAAAAAAACAAAGAAACTCAAGAAAAAGTTTAAATACAAATTTTTTCCTATCAAATGAGGCTTCAAAGCAGCAATATTCAGATTGAAAGTGGCTATCTGAACTATTCTTAAGGTTTCCAAAATCTCTTTTATATCACCGCAGCTATGTAAAATCACTTAAAGATACGCAAAAGTATTCTTTCTAGACATTTGGAATGTTTTTCTAGACAAAAAATTGTATATAAAATCTTAATGGTGCTGTTCTGTAGCAGTTTCTCAGACCTAAAAAGAAAGAAATTTTTGAGTACGACTAAAGTCAACTAATTTGAACTCAAAAGGATTAAAATGAAATCACTAGCATTTTAAGGCTATTGGACTAACAAAAAACAATCATTTTAGAGTGAAAAAGGCAAAGAAAGTTCAAAATTAACTTTGAGGCATCCAGTCTCCTAAGGGTGATAAGCAAGATAAGAGCTACCTCGTAGCAATCACATGTCATTTTTAATAGATAGCATGGATTTCAGAGTCATGAGTGCATAGAACAGAGTCAAAAGACATAGAGAGTCATTACTATGGAGGAGAGTTTAAGCTAACAAGATAACTGGTGTTATGTGCTGACTTCAGAATTGCTATGGACTAGTGATGGATAAATGCCTCTTTTTCTTTCATCTACTTTTGAAATAAGAGTGTCTATAGTAACTATCCTCTTGCTTCTATTTTACCATGGGGATAGAAGAGGTGGAGAAATCATTTTTATAGTTTACAACTTTTTAGATTGAGTTTAGTCATACATGATGACCTGAACTTGAGTAAAATTTGAATGCTGAGAATCTGAATTTAGAACCACTGTCATAGGAGGTAAGTTTTGATCACTTTGTTGGAGAATAAGTGGATGTTGCATGTGGAAGGGACATGAATTATGGTACCCACAGTGAACAATATTCTTAAAGATACTCTTCATCAATTCATTTTTTGTTATATATGCCCACTGTTCCTCACAGGATTAAATTTTGTATTCCCCTAAATCTGGACTGAACTTAATGACTGGTTTTACTAGTAAAATATAGCATTATGGGGCTAAGTTAAAAGTCTTACAGTCCACTTGGGTCTCTTGAAAATTTTACTGTTTGAATTCATCCTCTTGAAAGTACCCATCACACTACAGGAAACACAAACCATATAATGTAACCACGTTATTGGAAAATTCATCTGAGCATTAGTCAAGAAACATAATGAGTTATCAGGCTATGAGAATTAATTACTTTGAGCACTGAGTCTTCACTTGACTCCATCCCCAACCTCTTTTTGACTATAACGACATCGAAAACCTTAAGTAAGAATGGCCACAGTGAGCCTGACTGCAAACAAAAAGATTCTAACAAAGTAATATATCAAATCAGTGAAATTTTGAGATGCAACAAAAGATAACTGGGATATGGCCTTTGAAACAATTTGCTATCTATCTGAGCTTTGAAAAATGAGAACTTGTTGATATAATAACATATTTAGAACTGACTTTTGAGTTTGTGTCACTATAACTTAACTATTTGCTTCTGGAAATTCATGTACAGCAAGATAATGTTTAACATCAACAAATAGCTTCCTGCTTACTTCAGAAAATTCTTTCGAACGTTTTTGTATCTTATGGACAAGAATCTCTCTTATCAGGACAGTAAATTATTTACCTGGCCTAAATTTCAGTTATTAAGTGCTATTTTGCTGGTCAAGACTCATTGTAAGATATTTGCCTTGATGTGTTCATCAATTGTGTACTATCATATCATGCATTTTGTTGATTCCGATCAATTCCTACTTTAAAAGCAGCTTGATCTAAGATACTGAAACTTGATGTTTTTCTTGAGTCATCTTCCCTTCTGTGACAAGATTAAAGAGTTTGTCGAGGTATCTATATATCAAAATGATGGTCACTCTTAATGTACTAATTCTGATAACAGCATTGTTGGACTAACAGATTTTCTAGAGGCTTAGAATATGAGCAATTATAATTTTGAGTTCACAGTTACTACTGGATATTACATTGATATGTTTTCTGTCTTTTCTTCATTATTCTTTGCAAAGACCCATAAAAGAATAATTTGCCAAGTGTCCTTCCATACTGAACTGATGTTGTAGCTTTAGCAATACAATACTTATAACCAACTTATAAAGAGGAGAGCTTGAAGAAGGCCAAGAAGAGGATTCTCTTACAGAAGTTGTTTGATTGTTGCAGGTACTCTCTCTCTCAATACTACTTTATACAAATTCCCTCGAAAATAATATACATTTTATTAAAGGGAGAATTAAATATTTGTTGACAATACGTTAGGTTATGTAATTTTAATATGTAGCTATACATATCTAAGTGCTAGCAGATTATTTCTATCTGCTGGTATAGTTTTTATCATAGCAAATACAAAACAATAAACATGAATTTACCATGATTATCTTCATCTAGGTCCTCAAAAACAAGTTTCAGGATGAAAAAACTGCAAACAATGTTGCTCCCACAGTTATAATGAGAAAAATGTAAATATTTATTCATGAGAATGATCAGAGCAAGATAGGGAAGCAAGGAGAATTTATCTATGCCAACAGCTTGTAGGTGTTGCTTGCTCTACAGGCAAAAATCACTGCCCACCACTGTGGGGCTTTCTCTCATATGCTATCTTAAGTTTCTTGAGAGGGGCAGCTAACACTCTTTTAAATGAGTTGTAAATGGAATGATAAATAACATTGCAAGGGATAGATGCTAAGTTCTGTCATCTTTCCAAGATTCTTTGCTATGATGAAGAAATGGCTTGTGGGGGAAGGGAAAATGTTCTTTAGTATTATATTTAATATGAACAAGTAGAGGTTTCTGATTGCTAGAAGAGTAGTAGGAAGGTCTCATTTGATTCTAACCCTGTATACAAACATGTTTAATGGTCATGAGAGGTGAGGCATCATGGCAAGAAAAATCACACCATAATGTCCAGGTTTATGCGGTTGCCCTAAAACGGAGGTGAGATCAGGATATCACGATCAGTCACCCTTAAAACAAAGTCAGCATGGATTTATCAGGCAGTTTTAGTCAGTCATCGGGAGACAGACACTCAGGTGGAGATGTTTTCTTTGGTGTAGGCATGTTTGAATGTTTAAAGGCATAGTAAAAATATTCTAAAAGAAATCTGATCTCCTGCACATAGTGCAATGACTGACAGAAACAAATCCAAAATTCGGCTCAATTTCTATTTTGATTGACTCACTTACCACTCATACTAATGAGCTTCATGAAGGAAATGCCCATAATCAGGTTAAATACTATTTACTTCAGTTTCTGTGAATCTGAAGACAATGTCCGCCATTAAATAAAATTTTTATAAGACAGAAATATTAAGAAAAAAATCTATTGTCTAGTTAAAAATAATCAATAGTCTCACATACAGATTTGACTCAGACATTGGACTCAGAGATGACTCTACAATTTTGGTACTTTCAAAGAACTTCAATTCTTATGTTCAAGGATCTAGAGGAAAAGGAACACTGGGTAGGTATGTGTGAACTTCTGGGGAATGGCAGCTAAGAGTTGGCAAATGCAGCAAGGAACTCAATAGAGATGCTGGAGAAACAAAACAAAACACCGCCTACAGAAATAAAGAGTCCTTCAATGTTTCCATCACTAGAGTCGACATACTTGAAGAAAAAGCCAAAAAGTTTGCAGGTAGCTCAATAGAAATAACCAACACGGAAGCACAAAGAGAATAATTAAAGGAAAATATAGATAGAAAATCCAAAACCAAAGGATAATATCAAATAGTCCAACAGTGTATTTTTTTATATTGCACTAAGAGAATAGAGAATGAGGAATTTACTATCTATGAAGTAGTAATGACTGACAACTCTACAAACATGATAAAATAAATCACAGCATGGATCCATAAAGTTCACAGGAAACTTTATGGGTTTCATAGAAGCACCCAAAACCAATAACATCTAGACACATTAGAGCAAAAAAAAAAAAAAAAAAAAAAAAAAAAAAAAAAAAAAAAAAAAAAAAAAAAAAAAAAAAAAAAAAAAAAAAAATGAATAGAGTATTTTGAAGGAGCCAGAGAAAAATAATACGTAATGAACAAGTCGGAAAAATCAAGAATTACAGTAGACTTTCAGTTAGAAACAACACAAGCTGGATGGAATGAACTGACCTTTTAGTATTATTGAAATGAGTAGTATCTTAACCTTGAATTTCATATTCATTTTCTACATTCAGTTTAAAAATGATTCAAAAATTTAAAAAAAGATTTTTTAAGATGAGAGAGACAGAGAGGAGAGAGAGAGAGAGAGAGAGAGAGAGAGAGAGAGAGAGAGAGAGAGAGAGAATCTTAAAAAGGCTTATTCCCTTTCTCATTCCATTCTTCCTTTCGTTATTTATGAAAATTGAGATTATAGTTTTTATTAGAGTAGTGACATCTTTTTTTTTTTTTTTAACTGACTTACCTCTTTTTTCTGTGGAAATGGGGACTGATAATAAACATTGTAGGACTGACATACTTAACTCCTGCTCCTCCATCATCAGTTAGTTTTTCTCTTGTTTGCAATCTCTTGTAGATGTTAACCAAGATCAGAAAAATAGTTTTTTATAACCTTGGAAAACATTTCCAAATGCCATGCAGAAGAATTCTCCTCCTGAAACATTGGCCAGAAGTGTTGCATGTCAAGTTTAAAATAATCACTGGCAAAAGGGAATAAGAAAATCATGTCCCATTTAGACAAATAATGATTCCTTTTTGAGTCTGAGAAGAGTGAATATCTCCTATTAAACCTAGAAAAACTTTACAGAAGTCTATAAAAATTAAAGTTAAGAAATGGGTAATTTATCTTATATAGATTTCAACTATCAGATTTAAGAGTGCTTCTGCCCTTCCACAAATTCTTTGTCTAAGTTATTTCAAATTCCCCTTTGAAACATGAGAGAAAAAGAAGTTTTTCAGGATAGAGTGCTTGGGGTCTTAATATGTAGTACAAAAATTGCCCATCCAGTAAATTAGCATTCAAGCCCATTTGATTTTTGTTGTCAGTAATGGGTTGAAACAAGGCTTCTTTTCAATAATAACTTGTCTTAAAACAAACACTGAGAAGATATGGAAGTAAAGACTGATGTGTCTTAAAAGAAAATGGTGACCAAATCATAAAAGAATGGAATGGAACAAAATGTGAAAGACAAGCAATAGGATAAGCTAAAGCTGCACAATAAAAGATTCAGAGGAATACAGACAAAATCAGAAGAGCTTTATGCAGTTTTTGCACCTTTTTAGAAATAGAAATGAATACTGGAACCATGTGGAAACTTGAGGGTTACTGAATCTAATTATACCAGGTAGATCACCTATAAAGCCTAAGTGTACACAGGAGTAGTGGCACATATATACATAGCAGTTTCATACACCTTGTAGATTCTGGCATCTCTCTCACCCCCTCTGCCAGCACAAACACACACACACACACACACACACACACACACACACACACACACAGGCCCTATAAAATCTATAATTATATCTCTTAGATATTTGAACTGAGTGGAAATTGCTTTATAATTTTATTAAAAATTGTCATGCTTGCAAAATATTGCATTAACAAGGCATATGATTTATTTACACATTACCATGGCACATTTGCCTTCCACAACTACCCTTACAATGCATAGCATGCTATATTTGGCTTTGTGGGTACACACACATTTAAAAACTCCCTAAGGAGTTCATCAAGAAACATTTATGATCTAATTTTTTTCTTCTTCCAAGACTCTTTATTTTTGCTCTTCTGTTGATGAAAATTTCTCACTTTTTAGTTTCCATTAAACTTCTATTCATGTGTATTGTTCACTTATCTTTCTTACTTTAGTTGTTTTTAAATTTGACAAGCTAAAAACCCATTGCAGAATTGAAGTTAATACCTCAGAAAAGGGCATGACTTTAGAATTCATAATTTTTATTACATGAATAACTTATGCTTTAATGCATCTAAATATACAAGCAATTTATTGTTAAATAGGATAAGTTTTAAAAGGGTACAATAACCAGGGTTTTGAAATTCGTTAAATATTAAATGCCAAAATGTAATTAACTTATCTTCATGCCTCCAGAAGCTTTTATGGTAGAGCCTTGCTATTGTTTATTTTTTTCAAACAAATAAATGCTTGGGATATCTAACTTAAATTTTTCTATAGATTTTACTTAAACAAGGGCCACCTTCCAAAAACCTAAATCACTGAAAGTAAAGCTACAGTGTAACTCTCACATTAATCATTTAAAAAGGAAATTTGTATTAACGACCTCACAATTATTATTAGTCATTATACGTGATACATGTTGCTCTTAGCAGTGATCTTAATCTTAGCCTATATAATCAATGATTAACATGTTTGTCCCTGCCATTAGAATGTGTACCTAGGAAAGCAGTTGATACATGAGACTATTAAACCCCAAAGTTTAAAGAATGAATGGCGGATAGATAAATAAATAACATAGATAGCTTAGTGCAGCTATAATACATTGGGTGTTGTATACTATGATTAATATAAATATAGTAGAGTCTTACTTTTAAAGTGAACAGGTGAAACAAGACTTCCTTTCCCCTAATGCCAAAGGAAACTTGATTAGCCTTATATAAATAGGTGGGAAAACGAAGGCATATTGTTCCTTTCATCTACTTCTACTGCATTTTGTGTTATAAGATTTTAATATTTCCACAATCTCTTTTTCTCTGAATTATATGCATATGGCATCTCTTCTCTTTTTTTTTAGATGCATTATTTTCTTTGATATCTCATCTCTTACACCCTTATATTGTGATGGTTACATTGCTTTAACAGAAGCAGATCTACATATGTCAACATGACATGGAAATGATGGACAGACTGAACAAAATCTGGATAAATTGACTCAATTTCTGTATAAACTTTACCTACCCATGATAATTATTCAAGGATTTTATTCCATATAATTTTAATTTGAGCTGTTTTAATAATGTAGGATCTATGTACTTTATTAGGAAAAATATGGTAGAATTTTGTAGGAATATCCTTCTTCCCATAAAGTATTTATTTAATTATACAATTTTCTGATAGTTCAATTGCAAAATGATAACTGACAAATATTTTTATTGGTAGTTAATATCTTCAATTATGATAAAAATTTAATTTTTCTTTACAATAAATTCTCACTGAAATATAATAAAATTAGGGTAAATGTATGTATAATTAATTTCAATTCAGATATATTTTCATGATTGTTTTTTGTAAATATTCAATGTTCAAAATATAGATACAAATAAGATTTTTCTGTTGTTTCATATCTCTTAGAGAGTCAATAATAATACATTTATTGAATTTCTATCAATAGTGTATAAAATTTGCATTCTGCCTCATGAGTATACATTTATGTACATATTTATATGTGAATAATACTTACTGGCATGTAATTTGTACACAAGTAGGTGTCTTTGCTACCAAGCATACCTAAGTAATGTAAGATAAAAGAAAAAAAAGGCCTGTTCAGTTCAATAAGTTCAAATCCATCTGGTGGCAAAGAGAAATGAATTGGCAATCTGAATTAAGAGGAAGAGACTATATTCCAGTGCACTGAGCCAAGGCATTATTTCATTATTTCCTTAAATGTAAGGGCTGAATAACTTATTTCATTAAAAATGATGGTGCAGTAAGTTTAGAATCTCTATTTGCATATTACTTCTGCATCTATGAATTAACATTTGATGTACTCTCTTAAGTCAATTTGTGCATATGCACAGACGGATTCTCATTAGATCTACAGCAATCTGCTGCCTGAGATCCAAAAGTCAAAGGAAAGCACTTTCTTGAATGGCTTAGAAGAAATCTTCAAGATTAATAAAATGTTGGTTGAGCCCTCTGGATTTCAGAATTAAAGATGAAAGAAGAGAAAAGATAAGAAAAGGAAAAGAAATGTATTCACCGTCAGGTTCTTCTGTGTTGAGTATACGGGGCCAATTAAATATTGCTCCAGAGTAGATCACACAAAGCTCAGAAGTCACAAAAAGTGAATAGACTTTAAGTATGAAAATATTCCTTAAGAAACAGTAGTGAGCTTCTTCAATGACTTGTTTGGAAACAAATAAAAATACAAAGGGAATGCTACCACAACCAAAAGGTAACAATTTTTTAAAATACTGTTTCAGTGGAAAATTAGAGATTTTCATAGCCTGGGAGTCTAGCCCTTGATTGAAAAGCTTACTCTTTTCTTAAGGAAAATGTACCTTTCCTACCCTGAGAGCCCCATGCTGGCTGAGAGTTCCCCTTTTGCACCTAAGGTGACTAAAAACACTGGTTTCATTCTTATCTATGAGTAATAGATTTTCTCAAGCATATTTCTTTTAGGGCACCCACTGAACTACTTTAAGCATTGGATGGGAAACATTAAAATAGCTCGGCTTCTAGAAAAAAAAAATAAAAATAAAAATGCATAGCTATTGTTTGGTGAGTCCCAGCTTCTGTCAAGGTGAACTGTTTTTGGAAACCTTGTTCAGTTCTTTCTAAGCACAGGATGTGGAGGTCCGTAGCTGGAATTTCATTTTCAGCAATGCAGTCCCATTGTAGTTTAGACCCACAACTGTTGAATTTTTCTTACAGTTTACTGAACAACCACTTAGCACAGTAAGATTCTACCCTACAGGGTAACTAAAATGCTTATAGCTTGGCTGTGGTTGAGTTCATTACTTTTGTAAATTTAATTTTTTAATTTACTATTCATTGAGGTAACAAGTCCATTATTAAAATGCTAGCTCACACACATACACTACACTCAAATCCTCCATTAATTTAAAAAGTTTTCTAATGTATGTCATTTGCATATCTCCATGAGGAAATGCACCACACAAGTGGTAAGTCATTCAGACAGGAGGACATAGGAGAAAGAGTAAACAGTCACATTGTGCTGGACCCAAGAGAAGAGGCATGGAAGAAACCAACAAGGGAATATCAAACTATTCAAAATGACCAGCTCTCTTTTTTTTTTTAAGGAAAGGTGCAGGCAGGAGTGAAGGCAAGCAGACAGAGGCAGGCAGGAAGAGGAGGAAGAAGCAGAAGCATTTATTTATTTTATTTAGCTTTTCCCTTGGTTGTTCATCTGTCCTGTGACTATAAATGGGGATACTCGTATGGACTGTACCACTACTCCACCAGGGCTTACAGATCACATTTACTTTAAAAAAAATACAAAAAAAACAGGAATGGACATCCCGTAGAAAGTCGTTTTGAAGGTAGCTCAGTTTGAGCCCTTTCTCTGAACTGATACTCATCCAGCAATACTGACCTAGTTTACAAATTTAGAAAAGACCAGAATATTTCCCAAATAAAAATCTTCACAATAAAATTTAGCATATAATGTGTGTGGGGATATAGAAGATCAGATAAGACCTTTTTTAAACATTTTATGTGAAGAATTTGATTACTGATAGTAACGAGCAATCACAAGTACAAACATCTTGAAATTGTAACTAAGCCTAATTGTTTTAAAATTTGAACTTTTTCAAGTGAGAGTTCTCTCTAATATATTTAGATATTGTAGCTCTTTGAGCTTGTTGAAGCATACTTCTTATCTTTTTTATTACTCTTTTCTTTTTATTGGCGGGGGGGGGGAACAAAAGGATTATGCAGGCTTTGGAGAGGATCTGGGAAAAACACCACAGATCTAAAGGTCTTTCATCTTCATCTTAGTAAATCTCTAGCCTGCACAGGACCAAGAAGTACAGCAGCTTTTCTTGCTTGTAAAGAAGTCCTAGTGAACTAATCTGCCATGCATGGCATAAAAAGGCAGGAGCAAAACCCTGTTCTCACTTCACCCTCACGCCGTTGGATGCCGTTGAAAGAAATTAATCTGAACAGATTTAGGACTGAGGGCTTTATGTCCATATGGATTGGCAGTTGGTGAGACCTCACTATTAACGGTGCACAATTAATAAATAATATGTCTCTGTTTGCTTCGGTAGCTGTTCAAGCATTAAAAAGCTTATAAAAAAGATTGCTTAGACAAAAACCCCACATATGGGCAAGGTCTTGATCCGTGCTGGATGTCTTCCATTCAGAAATTGCATTTGCATTTGCATTTTGCATGGTACATCGACCCCCAAACACCAATTTGTTATTCATTTTACCAAGATGAACCAGATAAGTTAGGCACAATTACTAACACTACGTTTAAATAAATAGATGAATAAATAACATTAAAATAATCAAAGAACTTGTCTTAGAAAAGAATAATGTTACTATTCAAGCTTGGAGACAGAGATTGGGATTTATTTAAGTGGTTACCACTTACAGGGTGAACCAGCAGTCTCTTAGAGCACTTATATTCTTTTCCATGATAAATTCCTCTACGACATCTCTTTAATTCTGATTTCAGAAACAAATTAAATTTCAAAATTGAAACAAATTTGATTTTAAATCTTTTATAGAACTTATCTGCAGTAGACATTATCGAGGGAAAAGTATAGGCTCTATGATCCTAAGAGATTTTTCAATTAATTTAAACCCTGAGACAAAAAAGTCACCGAAGTGAAGACTTAGCTAAACTATCTCATTCAGCATAATGCTAAATCATGATAAAGAAAAGCTCTGTTTTTACAAAGTCATCACCCAAGCAATATCAAATCCAATCTATAAATTGATACACTTATGCTAATTTTGTTTTGGTAAACAACTGAGTACATCCCATAGTATTTAAAAAATAATCTTATTACTTCATTAATAGTAACTTTGTAAATAAACTGGAATTAGTATAAAATAGAAGAGAAAACATCTGAACCCTATGTTTTCAAAGATTGGCTCACACATCATGGACATATGTTGACATTATAGAATATGGTAATACAAGGGTAACTTCACTTTTCTGTCTGTCTATAATTCTTTCAGGTGAGAAACACATTCCTGAATTTTCTTTTTTTTTATTTTTCTTTAAATCTTTTGTAAAGGGAACTCAACTTTTACAAGTAAAACTTTTCAGGAAAGCACATATCATGCTGCTATTATGAGTGACATTTGCAAATATTGAGTGTAATTCATTTTCCTTTGAAATTGGTCACAGTTTTCCAATAAGAAATTCAGTTTAATGGATAGGTTGTAGTGACTTTGCAGATAAATTGGTTAGGTTATTTTGGATGTACTACATAAGGTCTCCATATTCTCTTACATTCTTTACTGTATTATTCTATAATACACTTAGTTAGGGCTCAAATATGTTTAAAATAATTCCGCTGCATTTAATTTCAAAATTAGTGCAATTATTTTTGTTGATTTATTGAGCTTATTCATTGCCAAAAGCTCTGGGCAAATGAACAAACAGAATCATTAAATAAAAGAAAAAATCAACCCCACAACTTCTTTTTTCTGGAACAACATTTTCCAGGGCCCTTAGCAAGCAATTATTGAAATGTTACTGCATTCTCTTAGAAATTACAAGCATGCATGCAAACGTAACTTCATCTAAGATTTTCAAATGCAGATGTCTAGGAGTAACTTTTCTTTAACTGGGAATATGAGAAATTATATTTTACATTATAATGTAGACTTAATGTAACCATGGTAAAATGTGGCAGGTTTGAAATCCTGTCATTGACTTACTGCTTAACTATAGGAAACCACTTTAAAGCAACATTACTGAAACTGTCAAAAGCTCTTCTTTAATGTCAAGATGTCAAAATACTGCATCAGGTAGCCACTAACATTAAAAGTGATTCATGATTAAAAAGCAAACAAATAAAAACTCTAAAGATTATATTACTTTTATCATCTTAAAAAATACATGAAAAAAAATCTTTAAATTATACCTTTTTTCTGGCTTATGCAATACAACCAAAACAGAGCAGTTAGCTCATAAAAAGCACATATATTATAAGAATGTTCTAAATTTTCACATTTTGTTTATATTTTATTGCTTTTACTAAGGTTAACATGTGGTACATTTTTACAAAGACTGATTGTTCACATATTTAATTTCTACGTCCCAAAAGCTATATATTTTTAATACAATCCAACCAGCAGGAAATTATCAGACTCTACTAAATATTTTAATATTAACCTGAAGTTGCGAAGTAAAATATAAAGGGAAAAGTGGTTTTAGAGCCTGTGACATTTCACACTATTCCATCAGTAATAAAGACACGCAAATCAACTTTTCTGGAATGCAATTTGAGAATTTTAAAATCCTAATACCAATGCTATGAAATAATTAATGAAATATAATAAGCAAAGTCAACAATGAACATTACACAAAATATATTTATTTTTGTTTCTAACACTTTTTCCACTTTTATGTGGATTTTTTTTCTTTTTAAGAGACAATACATTTATTACACTGATAAGAATTTTAGTGGTTTGTAAATTGGAACACTATATTGTTCTAATACCTGATATATGAAATTGTTGTTCAATTTATTTAGTCCTGAATCTTAGGCATTTTTAAGAAATCACATTTCTGTTAACAAAAGCAAAAACACTCTTTTTACATTCTCTTTTTCCTCTGAATTTGCAAATTATTTCATGATTACTAGTCTGCTATAGGAATTTTCAGTGACTTTCTAATTTCCTAAATATTGTATATTTAACTTTCAACATTCTGCTCTTACCTACTCTAACTGTCCACTACTTCTCAGTTACAAGCTGCATTCACACCTGATTATTTAGAGATTCCCTCATGTTAGCTGCCTCTAAGATTTATTTGCATATACTCTAGCTTGGTTTGAATTACCTATACCTCAACTTTTTAAGAGAAGTCCTACTCACCTATGGGTGTCAGCATGTCAAGATTTGGAATGTCTTTTCTGACTCACGTTGGATACTTATTCTTCGTGCCACCATCATGACTTGCTCGGATTTTTATATTTATCAGAATGTTAGATATACATACATATACTCTCTATAAATATATTTGTCATCTACTAGACTTTATGTCATTCACAGAAGGGTAATTAATGGATTTTTTCCTGTATCTCTGATAACTAACGCAATACATGACATCCTGTGGAGATGTATTCATTCTTGTTAAACACATGAATGGATAATGCAAGGATATTTGCATAGGTATTACTGGTTAGGGAGATCATCAAATAACCATTAAAATATAATTGGACATTTTCAAACACAATACTGTGTTTCACTATTATAATTATTTTTGCTGCCTAAGATAGTCTTTACAGTTATAATAAAAGAAATACTAGAGATGATATGAAAGAAATGTGATTAAAATAAGTTACTGTATTTTTTGAACCAATTTGCGAAGCAGACAACAGAATATTTTCTCAAATACTTTCTTTAAGTGTATTATGTATTTCTCTGCATATCACTGCTTTATAATTGGACCACTTGATTTCTGATATAAAGATTTCGCACTCCGAGATTTCTATCTGCTTATTCAGACACATCTACGTAAGGATCTTTTTTCTAATGATCTTTCAGTCTGGGGGAATCTAAATTGCTTTATTAACAAATACTGCAAATGTGTCACACTCTCAATCTTATATTTTGCTTATTCTTTGAAAGTTGATTTTACTGATCTTTCGAATTATTCCTTTCACTTCTGTTTTATTTATTTCTAATTTAATTGGTATTATTTCCTTCATTCTATCGATTTTAGTTATATTTTTCCTTTTCTAGTTCCTTTACAGATAAGGTTCATGTAATTTTCATTTGTAATTTTTTCTTATTTCTTTAGATAGGTCTGTTTTGCTATAAACTTCCCTTTTAGTACTGCTTTTGATCCATCTAATAGATCTTGTCATCATTTCATTTATCTCCAGGAACTTAATTTCCTCATTAACCTAATAATTGTTCAGTAAATGTTGTTCAGTCTCCACATATTTGTGATTTTTCCATCTTCTTTAATTTCTTATTCCATGCTTTTGAGATCAGAAAAGATATTTCATATGATTTCAATTTTCATGAATTTATTGAGAATTGTTATGTGCCTAGCATATATATCCTTGAGAATATTCCATGTGAACTTAAGAAGAACATGTACTCTGCTGTTGCAGATGTAATACATACTCTGTATATATCTATTAAGTCCATCATTTCTGTATAGATCTGCAAACTCTGTGTCATTTAAGGCCCTTGATTTTTTTTTTCTGTCAAGATGATCTTCTAGTTGCTGAAAGTGGGGGTGCTAAAACCCATGAGTATTGTTTGTTTTTGTCAATGTTTCCCTTTAAGTCTAGTAATATTTGCTTTATGTATTTGAGTTGTCCTATATTAGGTGCATAACTGTTATGTCTTCTTGATGGATTGTCTTATTTATCATATTATAGTGAGAATTGCTATCTCATATTTCCTTTTATTGACTGAAAATTTAATATATTGATATAAATATAGCTATTTCAGCTTTTTATCTGTTTCCATTTGTTTGGAGCATCATTTTCTACACTTACACTTTAACACTATGCCATTCAAACTGAAGTGGATCTCTTGGATACAGAAAATAGTTATTTTGTTTTGTCTTGTCTTAATCCATCCAGTCACTATTTTCATTGGTGAGTTAGGGCCATTTAAATTCATTTTTATCATTTTTTAAGCCAAATCATAGACTTTATTTGAATTTTACCATTTCTTTCTGGTGATGCCATTTTGCTGTTACAGGATACCACGTTGTATTCAATCTCCTTTTCCCTTAGCTTCCAGCCTGTGACAGTTTTTTTTTTAATTGATACAAACTCAATTTATAAAAAAAACATAAGTTTGTATGCACATGTTTAATATTAAACAAATATATGATACCACATTATGTCCACTACCAAATTATAAAGTCTTCCACTAATGTCCATTGGGCCTCTAGCAAGCTTTTCTGTCAAACACATTTCCTTTACCTCTGATAATCTGTTATGTTGACAATATCCAAGGGTTGGGTTTTGTTTAGTTGGTCTGTATGACTTGCTTCTTATATTCCAAATATCAGTCAGATAATCCAGTTTTTATCTTCCTCTGTCTAGTTTATTTCACTTATCATGATGCCCTTCAGTTCCATTTATGCTGCCTCAAGTATTGACATTTCCTTTCTTTGGGGACTACAAATTATTCAACTGTGCATATATACCTCACCTTCTTTATCCATTTATCTATTGATTAGCAGGTAGTTTGTTTCCAATTCTTGATTATAACAAATAATAATGAGGGTGCCTATATCTCTTCAAATTAGTGTTTCGGTTTTTGGATAAATACACAGACGTGGGATGTGTGATCACATGGACTTTCTATTCTCACCTTTCTGAAGATTCTTAATACTACTTTCCATAATGGTTGTACCAATTTATACTGCTACCAGAATGTGAAAATATTACCTTTTCTCTGCAGTCTCCCCAACATTTGTTGAATTTGGTCTTTTAGATAATAGTCATTCTCACAAATAGGAAGTAATGTGTCATTGTTGCTTTGATTTGCATTTCCTTAACAACAAGAAAAGATGAACATATTTTCATGCATCCATTGAGCATCTCTATGTCTGCTTTGGATAAATGCTTATTCAATGTCTGCCCATTTTTGATTGGGTGGTCTGTTTTTCTGTTGTTAAGCTTTATGATATTTTTGTATATTTGGGATATTAACCACTTGTCAGATACATGATGTACAAACACTTCGCATTTATTTCCAGTCTTTTTATTTTAGTGATTGTTCCTCTCTCTGTGCAAAAGCTTTTTAACTTGATATAGTTCTATTTATTTTTGTTTCGTTTTCTCTTGCTATGAACTCAGTCCTTAAAGACTTCTCAAAGGCCAATGTCATAAAACATACGGCCTATGTTTTCTTCCGTATTTTGTAAAAGGTCTTACAATCTAAACTTCTAATTCATTTTGAATTAATACTTGTGTAATGTGCTAGAGTGTGATCTGACTTCATTCTTTTGCATGTGGCAGTCCAGTTTTCCCAATATCATTTGTTCGAGACTTACCTTCTCCATTGTATTTGTGTATTGTTTTAGGTGAGAGGGTCATTTTAGCAATGTTAATATTTCCCAGACATGAACACACCATTTGAATTTAGAGTGATTATTCTTATGTGAGAGTTTGCTATTGAGAGTTCATCTTTTCTTTTTTTAAAGCAAAGTTGCAGGCAACAATGAAGTTGAGCAGAGGCAGGCATGCAGGAAGAGAAGGAGGAAGAAGCACTTTATTTTATTTGGTTGTTTATCTTGGTTGTTCACCCCATCCCTGGGACATGAACCAGAGTCCTTGGGATATATGTGGACAGTGCCTCTGAAAGGCTGCTAATCAAACCACTACTCCACCAGGGTGTGCTGTCTTTTGTTTTCTAGTTCTTCTATATCTCTGTTGTTGTTGGGTTTTTTTGTTTGTTTTTCATAAGAAATTTGCTTGAGAAATTAGAATATAAAAACATAAACAAGTTCTTCAACAATTTCTTCCATATTTACACATGACATTATTTATTTTTGAAATAACTGATATTATTTCTGAGCTTAATGTCAATAGAATGACCGCCATTTGCTATAGGAGAAAAAGAACCCATCAATCAAACATCATTTCTAATTTTAAACATAGTTTGTAGATATGTATCTATGGTCCTTCACTATAATCCCTTAGAAAAAAAAATAACCTAGTTTTCAGAAGACAGTAAAATATTATTTAAATGTTAATTAATAGTATAACTAGAATTTAGCTAATCTTTTTAGTAAATTGAGACTCTTTGGTAAAACAATACATATAATTAATAATTATAGTTTATATCTATAGAACTTAATTTCAAGTGTTATAAATGCCAGTAGTTAACATTATTTTCAAATTGTTTGCATATCGCATACATTTGTTATACACATTTACATACTGACTTGATTTCTCAGATAACTTTATTTTTATCATTGACATAATTCTTCCAAGCTTTTCCCAAGCTTGAAAACTTGAAGTCATGCCTGACTTCCTCTCAAGCACTTTCTCTACATATATTAAATTATCATGCCCTTTCTTTTTGCCTTGCTTTACTTCCCCACTTGATCTACTTTGGCCCCACTCATACCACAGCAGAAGAGTACCAATGGAAATGCACATTGATCTTCCTGAAAAAACTTCATTGATACACTTTTCCTTAAAAATTTAAAAGAAATATAACCAAATATTATTTCATTTTTTTAGTCTATTTTTAGCATCTTTAGCTATTAGCACTTTGGCTGTCTTATCTCTCTAAACATATCATCATGCATACTCATCTAATAATAAATTATCCTTCCATTCCAACTTAATAGCATTTCTTCCTTGTTATATTTTCCCCTTATTTTTATTTCCTCAAGTCTCCTCCATCTTTTTTTATTTTCCTACCTTTGAGCATCGTTTTGTCTTCATGGCTCATCTCAAGTCCTACCTACTCTACAAAGCTCTCACAACCAACTGTCACATGTCTTCTCAGTTGTTTCCCACTTATTGTCCTTGTCACTCTTTGGACACTTAGCATTTAGGTGCCTTACATAAATTTAGCATTTTATATGAATATTCTCCTCTGAAATTAAATGAGAAAGACTTAAAAAACAAGACTAAATAACTAAATGTTTGACCTTATAATTTTTATTTTTATTCCTAATAACTATGATTGATTGAAAGCTTTTATTTTGAACTATAATTTCTAGTTATTATACTGACCTATTTTTATACTAGTTTCTATAAATGCATTGTATGTTAAATGAAGCATTGATTATGGAAGTTCTCCTGATATAATGTACTAGCTGTAGTTATTTATTAGAACTATTAACTGTTTGCTATTATTCTTTAATTTACTCCTGAATTCTACTTTTGAATTAATGTTGATTTCTGCCTTCTATTCTTCCATTATACAATGTATTTGTTTATTGAATATTATTGAGTATACACTATATGCCTTTCTATCAGAGCTATTTATCCTTCAAATATAAATGTTGGTCATTTTATATCATGCTTAGTCTCAAAGTTTTTCAATGATCACCAGTTTTCTCTAGCAAACAGTCTTAACTGCATTCATATACATTGTCATAATTGTGACATTTTCCTTTATATATTTATGGAATAGTAGTGATTATATTCATACAAATAATGTACATATAGTTGTATGTCATATACACTTTCATGATTTTCTGATTTTGCTAATGAGAAGCCTTCATTTTAGAATTCCATACACGTGTGAAATACTAGCAAACTTTTTAAGTTTCACTTACAAGTTACTTTGGTAAAAGAGTTTCCTTTCTCATTTTTTTGCCAAAGCACTGGGCTTCCTTTTATGACATTTATTTCATTCATATATGTTATAGTCATGCATGCATGCATGTTACTTTTCATATTCTAAATTGTAAATCTATTGAAATCAGTTGCTATGTGGAATGTCTTTATACCCTTATCAGCACACCATCATAAAATGGACATTCAATGAATACATGATAATAATTTACTCTTCATAATCTAATAAAGGTTTCTATTTTCCAATTTTGGTTATGGTATGGAAGATTCAGCCTTGTATTCATATAGAAAGGGTATTTATAACTAAAACATATTTCATTTAACTAGCTCGTTCACTTCTCTATTTTTGTCATGTTTCTTCTCCCTATTGATATTTTTTTCTAAAGTAGTACAGTTTGTTAGTATTTATTTGTCCTAATGGCTCCTCCAACTGCCACTTGAAGGACTATCAGCTTTCCAGAATTTTTAAAGTTGGTTCTTGGGAGATTTCATGTGTAGTCCATGAGAGTTTAAGACTAGAAAATGCTATTTTTTTAAAGATAATAGGACACTTCAATTGTATTGGATTTTTCACAAAAGACATAAGATTTACATTTACTGCACGGAATGTTTGGGATAATTCCGTCATTTTTTAAAGTTCAGGTGAAACAGATAGCTTTCTTCTTGTATCATGGTTGAGTCATTTAAGACTCATCCTGCTCTGATAAAATACCTCATCACACTCAGTCCCTACATCTTCACTGCCTAAGCAAAGAACTATGCTGAGGAAAAAGAAATAAATGAATTAGTAGGAATGGTAAGGAATTAAGATATTCATTTACAAAAATCATTTCTTTATCTTAAAATCAGTTTAGAAACATACTTTCTTCATTACATTGCTTTCTTTTCTTTTCTTTTTTTTTTTTTTACAAATTTTCATAATCAGCAATAGAGGGTCCATTGTGCAACATATAATGCCCATGTAAAGCTAGGGCACAGTTTGCCACCAAATTCAGGATTCACTTGAAATCATCACTGGTATATGATTGATCTCAGTAAACTTTATTTAAAAACACTTTCCTTATATGGGAGCATCAAAACTCATGGGTCCAAGACTGATCATATTTTCTCACAAAATCTGATTGAGGACTGTTAAAAATGAATCAAATTTTAAGAAGCTGGGAAGACCATGTAAACCTAGTAGCTACCTCTAAACGTAATAGCCACTTCTTTACTAGCAGAATGCCAGGTTGCTGTGCACATTTATCAATAATATATTTTGACTTCAAATCTACTGCATCACAGATTTGCTCTTAATGTGAAATATCTGATCTACTCCTTGAATTAGTATCTAACTCCATAGGCTTATGGACTTAGTCCCAAGATTGCCCCCATCTCAGATGCCAGTGACAAGTATTGGATCCCCAGGTGTTCATACTTCTGTCAGATTTCACAGAGTCAGATTCCCCAAAACTCTTTCCACCCCAGCTTCAATAATTTGTTAGAATGACTCACAGAACACAGGGAAACATTTACCTACATGTACTTACTTTTATATAGAATGCTATAAAGGGTACAGATGACTATCCACATGAAGAGGTACACAGAGAAATCTGGAAGAGTCCTTAGAATAGAGACTTTTTCTCTATGTAGTTGGGATCTATCAACTTCTCAGCATGAGTATGCAATCACCAACATGGAAGCTTAAACTCTTCCTTTAGTTTTTATGGAGGTTCTATTACTGCAGGTTTAATTGATCAAGTCACTAATTATTGATGACTTAACTCAATTCCCACCCCTGCTACCAGAAAGTTGGAGGGTAAGACTGAAAGTTCCAAATTTTCTAATAGCAAGACTGGTTTTTTGACAGTCAGTCACCATCCTCCAAGAGTCCCTTAATTATTAACATAAAACCTGGTAACCTTGAAAGTTCCTAAGAATAACAAAAGATGTTCCTCTACCCCTATCAGTTAGGAAATTGGAAGGCTTTTAGGAGCTAAGGGTTAAGAACTGGGGAAGAAGACATTCTCTAGTAAATCAATGATCAAAAAGAACAACAGAACAATGGAAATAACAGTGAAGGAGAGAGTGAAATGAAGTTATTATAAATTAACAAGACAAAGAAATCGAAAAATATTCTTTGAAATATTTGTCCTTTTCTGTATCTTCTTAGTTTTTGAATTAAATTTGGATAGAAAAAGGATAGCTATATGCAAAACTGGAATTCTTATGCATCTATGGATTCATATGAATGCGATCAGTCATAGTTTTCATATAAAATGCAAATGCAAATGTAACATAGTTCATATCTATGTTTGAAAAATAAAAGACTAAAATAATGAAGGGAGATATATTTCAAAAGTTTTTTTTTTTTTTCTTTCTATATTCTCTACTTTTCCTGAGTAGGAACAGATACATGTATGAATACAAAGTGGAGAAATTTAAATTTGAATTATTATTATTCTTTTTCTTCTGCTTTGTGCATAATTTTTATTAATTTTTGCATTATTGTATTCACATAGTTTTCTATTTCCATTCCATTGAAGACACTTAATTTGCTAATTGGTCAATTTATTAACTTCATATTCAAAATAAGTTATGTATACCAAGTCCCATCATTGAATATAATATGGAATTTCTTGAGTCAAAATTTAAAAAATCTATATAGCAAGACTTATTAGATGTGTACCTCACATTTTCCCAAATTCTAAATATTTATACTCCTTTGTATACTCATTTTTCAGAACATAGCTCCCTCTTTCTCTCTCTTGGTTTTTTTTTGCATAGAGAAAGGCATACATGATTTTGATAAAAAGCTGAATGACTGTATGTAATCTTATATTTTAATCAGACAGAGATGATAAGAAGAGTTTGAAATATTTCAAAGTTAATTTCATAACCAGCAACTTGCACAGGACTTTTCAAAGAGTAAGTCGGAGAGAGAGAAGAGATTAATACCTGGGCCTCTAATATGACAAAGTAGACAAAAAGTGATATTTCTTTTTAACATAAGGAATAACAGAATATTTTATGGAATGGATACTGTGTTTATCTTCATACCTTTATACTATGAGACACGTGGAAATATTTAGTAGGGTACAAAATATATAGATTAGAATTAGAAAAATAAAGCAGTGAATTGATCAAAGTTTTATACACACACACACACACACACACACACACACACACACACACACACACACACATATATTAGTTGAAGCCATGAAAAAGGTTATAATCCTCTAGGGGTAATGTGAGAATAAGACAGCTTGCTGGAGAATATCAATATGAATGAAAATCTCACTACAGATTTTGAGAAATTATTTTCAGAGGTGGGCCAAGGAAAAGAAACAGTAGTTTCTTAGATAAAAGAGAAAATCATTTCAAGAAGCTAACGTATACAGAAGGAAGTTAATCAGCAGTGCTTAAGGTTGCAGGGAAGGTATTTAAGATCAGCCTTGCCATTTGATTGAACATCAAGGACATTATTTTAAGCGGCAGTTAGAGAAGCTTTAGTTATAAAGTTAAGATTGAAGTATATTGGTGGATATAGGAATTAGAATAAGAGTGTGACTGTCTAGAAATAGAAAGGCCTTATGTGACAGGCTACCTAGCAGCAGCCTGTGTGAGTTTTCCTGCTTCTTAGATGAGTTTTACACATCCTCCTTCCAGGTAACTGCCCGTCATACAAGTTCAGCCTAATGATCAATACACCATCCAAACATGAGTGAACTTGAGCTAATTATAATAAGATTATGATTAATTAGCATGCCTAAACCCTCTTTACTCATCATGCAGCTGAAACTATTTTGCATCTAAAATTCCCGTATAATTATAGAAAAAATGTAGAATTCTAATTCCAAGATTTACCCAAGTGGTTCCCCCCAAATCCCTTGCTCTCTCATGAAAACGCCTCCCCCTTATTTCACCTAAGAAAGGAGAAACCTGACCTGCTTAATTCTTCATGAACTTGCTGACTTTTAAGTCTCAGGAGTGTACTTCTGCTTTTACTTCAATAACTTCAGGGTCTGCCTTTCAAAATGGGAGCATCAAGAACCCCTGGAGAGCATACCTAACCATGAGGAAAAGAAACCCACAATTTAAGGATAGGATAAACTTGTCAATGACATTTATTAAAGGGATGCTGTCATTAACTATAGTGGAAGAGGAGAAGGAGCAGGAGGAGGGGAAATAAAGAAGATTAGAAGGCAAAGAAAGAAGGGAAGGTGTTGAAGAGGCACAAACCAAGCACTAATTTGTAGACAAATTCTTATATACCATGAGCATCAAGAAATCCTGCAGAGTGCAACTTAAATGTAAACAGAGACTTGAAAATTTTACTTCAAAGTTACATTTTTGCATGTTTTGTCAACTCTTCAAAGAGACTACCTTATATCCAAGGTGAACAATATTTTAGCTGCCTCTTTCAAGTAGGCCTGCTTCTCTCCAAGCTTGGGTAGTTGTTTCACCTTCAAAACTCTCACGTGCATAAGTGAATTAACATGCTTCAAGTTAAGGAAGATATTTAAAAGCAGATGCCTGCAAGGCAGAAAAACCATCAGCTTAATTCTCTGGCTTTCAGTTTCCCCTTTATTTTTAGCCCCTGGGGGGAAATTCCCTTGATTTCTCAAAGGCAAAGCTGTACATTTAAAAGGATGTTTGTTATGTATTATCCAGCCCAGCATTACTCTGTGTTTTGGAAAGATGATATTGAAGATATCTGTCATATTCTAGAATTAAAGGGTTTTGTCTCTTGCTTCTAATTCTGCATCATTTCCTCCTTATTTGTATTCTGTGAATTATCCTATCTCTAAACTATCCCTGAATTTTAATTTTAACAGAGACATCCTAGTCAGAGTGAAAACCATTAAGAAATTCTGCAAGGAAAAGTAGCAAATCTGTTCTGAACTTCTGAATTTAAAGCCTCCTGTCTGCATCTGTCACTTTATGAAGAAGCCTCACTTTTCTTGTACTCACCCTGAGATGCAGCTGTGTGAGACATCTGCATATGTACAGCTCCATTTCTATTTGGATCTCAGGTACTCTTGATTTTGCCTGCTCTCCAATTTTAGCAGTTCTTCAGGCTCCTCTTCCCAAACTCAGGATGTTCCACCTTAAAAGGTAGAGGCAGGCGGTTGATAGATTACATTCTCTTTCCAGAAAATGTAATTTTTCACTTGGAATCTAAGTTGAAACTCTATATTCCATTTGTACATTACCCTGATATATTCTGTACAGCACCTGAAAAATCCCTAGTTTTTCCTAACCCTCTCTACCTCAGTTTTCTTATCTATAAAATATCCCCTCTTCCCATAATGAATACTGATAAATTTAGTCAATGTCATAATCACAAACACTTATTACTGTCATTTGATAAGATCTGCTATAATTTAACAAGAAACCTAATTTTCAAATGTTGAGAGTAATGTTTTAGTCCCCTGGACCCTGTAAATGTATGTGTTCTTATGGACTGTGTAGCCATGACTAAATGAAGGATCAGGTGATGAAAAATTATCTTGAAGATCCTAATATAATTATAAAGGTCTTTATGAATAGGAGACAATAGAATTATAGTCAGAGAAGACAATGGGCTGATTACAGAAGCAGATGTTGGGTTTGTGTGGCCACAATCCAAGGAATGCTGACAGGTAGCTCCTGTTTAGTTCAGCCTAGCCTAAAGGTTTTTCGACTTTGTACCATCTACAAGTCATAAGCATTCAATAGAAGGTATACTATGAATTTTGTATTTTAAACTTTTACTGAACTTGTGAGCTGGGCTATGATTCTGCCATGATGTTAGGCACCTGAAGGGAGTCATGGCTCCCAGTTAGTCATGAAAATATAGCCATTAGGGCAAACAATTCATGCTTTGCATACTTCTTTCCCTTTTAGAATTCAATAAACAACATGAAATATTCAACATTTTATTGTGAGAAGCTTTATGTTGAATAAACTTGCTCAACAGCAGGCTGTGAGTGTTTTCAGTACTTTTAAGGTAGGTGAGTTAAACTATCACATTCAGTAGACTAAATCTATTAAATATACTTTGATTTATGTTTTCAAATTATGATGGGTTCATCAACACTGAATCCCATCGTAAGTCAAGAAATTTCTGTAGAAGCTGGAAGAAGCAATGAACACATCCTCTCTTGAAATCTATATGAGGAACCCATCCTGATAACACCATGATGTTAGCTCAGATATGAACTTCCGAACCCAGAATTGTGAGTATAGATTTGGGTTGTTTTAAGTTACTAAGAATTGATTAAGTGTTTTATAAGAGCCAAAAGATACTAATATAATTAGCAACTTAAATGTTCATAAAAATAATCATTTTCTTATCTCAAAGAATAAGAGTAAACACACAATGAGGGGGCAACAATAGTAGTGGTGATGCTGCTTCCACTTACTGAAATCATGTCCAAGGAATTCTTGAGTGAATCACTTTCTTTTACTTAATCCTTATGTAATGCTGCAAAAGAGTATTTATTACTATTCTTATTTTACAGAAACAAAATGATAGAAACTGATTTACCCACTGAAGAAGTAGCAGAGCTAGCATTCATACACAGTCCAGTGTAATATCAGTTTAAAACCTTGTACATTGTCTAAGCAAAACACAAATGAATGAAGAAAAGCTAAAACACAGCTAAAAGCAGTATTCAAAATCTATATTAGGCAGTATTTTGATGTAAATTATTTCTCTCAAAAAGAAAATCTTGTTGGAATCTTACACCCTTAACTTATTTAGAGACAGGGTTTTGCAACAGGCAATCAAGTTAAAATAAATTCATTCTCAGTGAGGCCATAATCCAAGATGACTCACTTCTTAAGGAGGAATTTGGTTAGAGACACTGACTTGAACACAGGGAGAGCCTCATGTGACAATGAGAGCAGAAATTGGTATGCTGCTTCTATGATCCAAGGAACACTGAGGTTGGTCTGCGGTAGAAGCTAGGAGAGAAAAATGGAAGAGATTCTTCTGCAGTGCTCAGAAGGAAACCATATTGCTTACATCTTGTTCTCGGACTTCAGGTCTCAAGAAATGTAAGAAAATTAATTTTCGTTGCCTAAGCTACACATAATACTTTGCCTGAGCAAAATAATATAGGTGCTAATGATGACGGTGTTGCTGCTGCTGCTGCTGCTGATGACAACTGTGACTGTTTAAAATAAACTAGTACTCATTATAGTTATAAAATTAAAATTATTTAAAAATATATATGTCTAATCCATTTTTAAGAATCGCTTTTGTTTTTAAAGGAAAGGTGAAAGCAGGAATGAAGGCATATATGCAGGTGGGCAGGAAGAGAGAAGAGGAAGAAACATTCATTTGTTACTTAATTGTTCCTCTTGGTCATTCCTCCTGGCCCTGGGTCCGCAACCAGGGTCCCTGAAATGTATGTGGATTGCATACAGTGGCCTTACCTGCTAGATGACCAAGGTGCATCCTAGGAATCATTTTAAGGGAAATTTTCTTCTAAACAACAACAAAAAAAAACAAATAAGGGAACTACTCATGTGCTTCACTACAGAACTCTGACCCTTTAAGTTTGACAACGCTTCACTTATATGCTGTAATTCCATTCTCACAAAACCCCTATAGTTGCAAATTAAGGAACTGAGTCTTAACGGAAGTTAGCAAGAAGTGTGGTCAATAGAAGCAAAGCTAAATTTCAAGCCCAGAGCTATCTGAAAGCTGCACAAGTGCTTTTGAAGGTTCCATTGTTTTTCCAACCCAGTCTTTTACATTGTTTTTAAACCCTTACCATTAGTTTACAAATAAGACCTATGCTAGATAACAATAGTCTGAATTTATGGAATCAAAAACAGCATAAAATCTTTGTTAAACCTATTCCTGCTCTCAGTGTATGACAAATCAGAAAGTAAAGTATTTTTGAAGGGAATTGTTATGCACAGGAATTAACAAACTGGACAGTAAAGAAGACAACACGACCATAACAGCTAAAGATGTATCCTTAGTATATTTTCTTTGGATTGGGAGGGGAGTTAATTTCAGGTGGAAACTAGGAAAGAGGTTTTTAAAGTTTGGCATTTTAAGTGATCAAACTTGAAAAATAGCAAAATTTCCAAATATTACCTCATAATAACTATAAATCTTGTTGCAAATCTTCCCTTTATGATTTAGTATATACAGCATCCTAGCAATTTACATTTTAATAAGATGACAACTTATTGCTGACAGTAATTTTGTTAAAGCTATTTATACTTCTTTTCTCCTCTTGTTAACTGTTGGAAATATTCCTATCACTAAAATCATTCCCTTCCCTTACTATTGATATATACATGCTACAGTGGTTAGTAACTTTCCCTTTGCTAAAGCTGAGGAATATTTTTCTGGATAATTTATTTTTATCATTCTTTTTTTCCAAGACTTTTTGTTTATTTTTAAAGCAGTAAGCTTTACTTTTTTTTTCTGTCAGAAAACCTGCAAATTATAAACATACCACAAAAATACTTGACGTAATGAATCAATACCTTTTGCAAACTAAAACCACAATTTGATTTAATAATTTTTAAAGATTTTCCTAAAACAACAATCTCCATATTAATTCTTTTTCAGTTTCTTGAAAATAGAACCTGAGCAAACATTTAGCATATTTCAATACTACCCAGACTTAACAGTCAACTTCTAGGCAGTTTCTGATCTTGCTACAATCATACCTGGAAGAAGGATCAGCATTTTGGTGGATTCGAACGCTAGGAGATATTAAAGTTTTCCCTAAAGACTCCATGGGGAGTGAAAACATCTAATAAAGTCCCCAAGGTCGATGTCTCTATTTCCCCCTAATATCCCCTGTGATTTCCATTAGACGTTTTATCTTTCCTTTCTCAGACATGGTGTGACACCCAAATAACACATCAAATGACATTTTACAGTAAACAATTTTGAAAGGATCCTCACAACTTTGCTTTTGATGTTACATAACTAGGAGTTACTTAAAATAATATTACAACTGCCTCTAACTCTGCTGTGTTAATCATGATAACTCATGTACTCTTGCCAAGGAAATACAACTAAAATATATTCATGTATCATCTTTTTTAGAATTCAAATTTTATGACTTTGATAGGTTATATAATTGTAGATGTTTAATTAAAATGCTATTTATTGAGATAATGCATTTTTCCTCTTTTTAGTTATCCTTCTGTGTTTTGGACCCAAAGCTTCTCTCTGGTCTGAAATACTTCCTAAGGACCTTTTAGATCTGCAGAACCTCAACATTACCTTTGAGTGTTCTTAGATAAAATGTTTACACCACTAGAAAAAAATCCCTTCATTATTCACATCCTTTTATTCATAGTCCTCAATTAACATACTGCATTCAAAAATACCCCAAAACTTGATAATTAGTAGTCCCTAGCCGCTTTGAAGGCAATATATCCAATATAGAGGTGTGTGTGTATATATATGCATGAAAATATGTATATATACACATAAATACATATAAAACATAAATTTGACAAAAGTGAATCTTTCACTTGAGAAGATGTTACCAGTAAGATAAATAGTTATCGCTTATATTTAAAACCTCCTCCTTAACTGCTGAATATTTGCTGCCCACAGAAATTTTACATAATTGGCTTCCCAGCAGATATGGGTCAAACATTGTGGGAGAGATTCCCTCTGGCACAGGAGGAAGTGTTAAAGGTCAGGTCCTCACAACCTGACATCTCAACACTCAAAATATGTCAGGATTGAATGCAATCTCAACACCTCTCTCACTGACAAACTTGCTCAAGTCACACTTGCCCAACTCAGAGCCAAGGCCCTGGTTAGCTTTTTCAGCGGTCTCTTAACAGGTCTTCTGTTTCAGTCCTTGGACTCCTTCAGTCCTCAATAACGCGCTCACATCAGTGTATGTCACTCCTTGTCATCTTTCTCCATGCCTACGCTTTACTACATGTAAAAGCCAAAATCTTCATAATGGCCTCACAAGAATAAATAGTCTCATAAGAATATTGTGTGATCTCTTCTCCTGCTGCTAATTCTCTGGGTTGATACTCTCCACCTGTATAGACCCTGTGCTCTTCCCAAAATATATGGTTGCTGCTCAGGACTTTGCTAGTTGCTCCATGTGCTAAAAGTGTCTTCTCTCAGTTGCCCACACAGTTCTCTCCTTCATGCCATCTTTAGACCCTGTCTCAGTTTGTTTTGTTCTTTAGTGTTTATCATCACTAAAACCTACAGCATGATTGACTCATTGATCTCCATTGTTACCTATTTCTACAATAAAGTATACAGTTTAAAAAGTAAAAGCTTTTTTTTTTTTTTAGTTTGTGTTGTACAGTGCTGGGTGCCTAGGGCCTAAAAGAGTGTAGCTGATATTAAGTATTTTGACATTTGTCTGATGAATGAGAAGATTCACATATTAATTACAGGTATCCAGGTCTCTACAAATTTAATACTCTTGGATTCTTGCCTTAATTTAATCTCTAATTTCCTTTTCTAGGAGAGTGCGCCAACCCAACTATGAGATCATTTGGGGAAGAATTTTCTTCCTTGGGATGATGATTTTACCTGGAAAAGGTTTGTGACTCTGCTCCTTCCAACCACTCCCCTTATAGGAAACAAGCTATCGCTAATCTTTTCTGTGATTGTCAGCTCTGTTATGATATATATACTAGAAATAAGATATAAAAAGTTTGGACTAACAGAAAGCCTTTATTTTCTAGCTGGGTCCACAACACTTTAGGAAAAGACTTCTATCTGTCATGAAACCCATGATCAAATGTTGAGTGCATATATGCTTATTATAGCCTACCATGAACCCTTGCTTGTGGACCACCAGACTTCAAGGGTAAACATCACTTCCTGCTCTCCAAGTCTGTACCATCACTAGAGCCAAGCTGGAAGATGCTATTTCTTGTAGAAAGCTCATGTCATCTCCTTGTTTTCTTCCTCTTGTTCTCTCAGAACTATGAGAGCTCTGGAAGATCTTGGAGAAATGTTTCCAGCAATACACACATACATTTCTCACAGTTCTCTGAACCCTTCAGGTCAGATTCTTCAAGAAACTCTCATTAGCACCTTACACCAGCCGTGTCTCTGTAGTACTGTGTCAAATTGTCCCATCTCACAGCCATCCTTCTTTCCTTCTTGCTCATGTCATCTCTGTTGCTCTTTTACAAGGTTGTCTACCTGCGTCGATTCACATGATGATTGATTTAAGCTCAACTGAGATATTTCTTTTTACCTCTGATATTCACTCCCAACAGGCACTCTGATTTTCCCTGCTCCATAATTTATGTGAATGAATATGAGACCCTTCAGCTCACGTGACAGGTCTAGACACAACCTGGTGTACACTGATTTAATCTCTGAAGGCCCCTTTCAGAACTAAAAAATCATGTCCGGAATGTCTCACATGTTATTGCTGCTAGTGTCCACTAAATTATTGAATTAGGAAATTGTGTGTATATGTAAAATATATTAATAATTCAGACAGCAGAATCACTGTTCATCATAAGTGTATCAGAGCCTCAATATAAAAACCTGGCATATTTAAAATAGAATTGTTTGAGACAAGTTTATTACAAAATGCAATTTATATCAAAAGTGTGAATGTAGGGGAACCACAAAAGGTTACTCTAAGGAGTAACAGAGGTATTAACTCAAGTTCTTACTACCTCTCGTCTTGAAAGGAGAATGGGATGACAGTTATAGGAATCTGATAAGAGTATCAATTGGCTACCTTATCAGGAGAAGGTGTAGTGACTACTGGTGAGGAATTACAGGGCAAGCAAAGAGAACAAATACCCTGAACACATCATTCATTCCTTCACAACTGCTGCTGGGCTTTCTGTTGGTTCAACACAACTAGAAATCTAAGGGACTAGGAGTCCTCTCATTTACATGTTCTAGGTAATCCTCTTGAAGAGAAGGAGGAACGAACCTGGAGGGGCAAGTACAGTGAGATTGTCTCCATTCCGTGGCAATTCTTCATTCCTTAGATATCTTTGTCTTTTATGCTGTGCAGGACTATACCTAAAAAAGAGATCTTAAACCTGTACTTTTATTCATCTAGTGAGATTTTAAAAATAAACAGCAGTTATTAAATATTATTTAGTATAGTTATTACATATAAGGAAAATTCATAGAAAAACTCCATTGAACATATCTTAGACCAAATAATTAAAAAGACAGAAAATCCTACAGAGAATTTCTGAAGCTGAAATTTTAAAATGCATTGAAACCATCTGGAGGTTGATTTAGAAATCCATTATGTCTAAATTTCTTTTTTCTTTTTAAATATTCATTCAGGTTTTCGGAAGTTGATGTATTGCCTACAGGGAATAAACTGCAATTCACAAAGTGGTAGTTTGGATTACAGAACTCCGCAGCCTCTGGTTATATTACCAGGTATCTACATTTTTGATTTGTTAAGAGGATATTTGTGAAGAGTCGTGCTGAATTACATGGTTATCTTTGAATATTGATACTGAGTACACAGATAACAGAAATGGATTTTCAATGGTATGAATATTTTCCATGCAAAATCATTAAACAATTAAACCTGCTTTAAAAAATGTTTTTTTTTTCCCAGAATCATGTATAGAGACAAAAGGGAATCACAACCAAGTTCCTATAATGGCAGTTTTAACACGAACTGAATCTCTTCAGACTAAGGTGTTGAAAACTACATGAAAGGCATTTGGGAAACTATTTTTAAAAATCTGGGTAGATTTTATAGTTGAATTGTGTGTGTGTGTGTGTGTGTGTGTGTGTGTGTGTGTGTGTGTGTTTAGATGAATATCAACTGAAAAAGCTGACTGCTTTGTTATACAGATGCATTTTTAATTTATTGCTATACAAACAAATAGATCTCTGTCTTTAATTTCATAGCATTTCTATTTAATGTTTTGAAGAAAAGAGTCAATCATTTGGCTTCTCTATTAACTGAAGTGCTTTTGTATTAACCTACTTGGAAAGAAAAACACAAACCACAACTCATTCTAGGAATGAAATTATTCAGGTTAAACTTTAACTTTGGTCTTATAGATAAATTTCATAATAATGCTGTTATTCTAATGTAACAGAGATATTTAAATAGTAGTACTTTTCATTGACTTTGGGTATAATTTTGCCAAGATATCTTTGTCAAAATACTTTTTAACAAATCTGAAATTGTTCTTGATGTTTTCTACTTCCATCTTATTAGAAAGCATTGCTGTCAGAATGCACTATTCATTATTTTGGAGATTATAGTTAATGTAGCAAATAGTGATTTGTTTTAAATCTTTGTAATTACATGTTTTCTTTAGATTTCAAATTTTAACTCTGCCAATTTAATGTCTAATCTAAATGCAATCCACTTATAATTATTTTCATAATTGTGCAATCAATTATTCTATATAATGTCACTATTTTTTGTGAAGAGAAATATTAATGATCTTGGTTTAGGACTTAGTGCTTTATAAAGAATAAAGGGAAAATTTGATAAATTTGAATACATTCATATTAAGACTCCTATAAGATAAAATATATGATTAACTGAATTAAAGCTATGGCTCTGAATGAGAGAATAAATCTTTATTATGTACAATATACTAAAAATTACTCTCCTGAATGCATAAACTACTTCTAAAAAACAAAATGAAAAATATCTGCAATTTAATAGAAAAATAAGCCAAGCATATAGGTGATTCAAGATGAGGAAACTAGAATGACTAAAACATGAAAAACATTATATTTCAATGAAAATTTGGCATGTCCTGGTAGGGCAGCAGGTAGGTCCACACCTCCAGCAGGCACAATTCACATGCATCTGAAAGACCTGTGTTCAATTCCTTAGGTCAGGAGAAGCAACCAAGATGGACAATTAAAATGAAAATAATTAAAATTCTTCTTCCTCCTCTCTTACTGCCTGCCTGTGGAATTACGTGTTTCTCTTTACATATTGATAATGATACACAGAAAACAAATGCATTTTCATTCCTACCTGTACCTTTCTTAAAAAAAACAAAAACTAAAAAAAATGTAACTGCAAACAAAGATAATGTTTTTCCATCAAATGAACGAACAAAAATTCCTGATAATAGCAAGTATCAGGAAATATGTGGAGAGGCAGGGATTTTCATACATTCCTCGTGGAAGTACATAATACTGTTGAATTAGCCCGATCTAATAAAATATAAATGCTGTGATAGAATTCTAAGGTGACTACTCTCATTTCTTCTCCCCACCACCAACAGAATCACACTAAAAATGTATGCGATATGCAATCATCTTGCCTTGAATGTGCATGGGACCTATGCTTTTTGTCTAACCCACAGAGTGCTGTAAAAGTGAAAAATATCACTCTTTAGCTTGCCATATGTGTGAGACCTTGCCATGCATTGTTGTGATATGAACAAATTTCAGTTATCTTATTTAGGTACATCACAAGCGATCCCAATTATATGTTCCAAACTTTAGTTATTATGGTGTATTAATTGTGAATAATTACAAAAAATATATTTTGCTGCTATTTTTAGTCTATATACCACTATATAAATAACATACACATGCTAATAAATAACCATGTCATTTCTTTCAAAGTTTGTTGGAAATTAGTCATTATCCAAGTTAGTTATTTTTTGCATAGATAGCAATGCACTATGTTACCTCCTTTCTTCCTGTGGGTAAAAAAACAAAACAACATTTTACAGAAGTGTGTAATTAATAGAGGGAATTGATTAACAAAGGTAAAAGTATAGTAAGGAAATAAAAGGTAAAAGCACTAGGAGTGAAATTGGATTTGATTAGAATATTAGAAATGAAGATAGCAGTGAAGAAAGGACAAAATTTATTCCTTTGCGAAGTTACTTTTTCAATATTCACTTTACTTTTTAATATCAATGAATGCTAAAAATGTGACAGTTGTTTTAATATCTTCAGTTTAAATTGCATTAGTAATAGTCTTTTTCCCACTTTTGAATAAATATTAAAATTAAAAAAATTTCAATCATTTCGTTTAGCACTTGGGTCAAAACAAAGATTAAGATGCCTCATTGAAAATAAAGGAGATAACTACTGAAGCTTAAGGAGTAATTTTGACTGCCAGGAAGACTGGAAGAGTTTTTTTTTTCTCTTTTTATGCAAAATTGATCACCATCACTATACATTTTGATAATCACATTTTTCAACACAGCCATTGTTTGTTGACATGTTTCTTTCATTTTTAGAACATTTTAAACTTTCTAGCGTCATAAATATTCCAGATTATTTTGTACTTTCCCTGCATAGCGCTTTAATTAACCATTTTTACACTATTCCTTGATCCTTTCTAATGGGAAATAGTATTTTATAAATGAAAATGTGCTCCTATGTGCTCATGACTATGGGTGTCTTCTTATCTTTTCCGTAGGCAGACCTGGTACTTTTTGCCCTTCGGGTTTTTCCATTTCTTTACCCATTCTGTATTTATCTCTCACTCCTTTCATAGTGAGAATCCTAGATCTAAAATTTATTGTCAATTTTGAGAGCTAGTGCATCTATGACACTAAAGGCACTATGTGTGAATGCCTAGAGGACAAATGCCACTCAGCGTATGCCCTTGGGAAGCTAACGGGAATATGTTTTTTTCTAGGTTCTATATTCAGTTATTCTGCACAATGCTATCCAATGACAAGAGAATATTATTAAAATGCCTTCATCTAAAACATATCAGGAAGTAGAAAAAAGGGTCCACTGCCCCATCATTCAAGTATTATGGGAAATTAGAGCTGACTTATCTTAGATTTCTTTCTACCTAGAGAGTTGAGTCTGATAGAGTGAAGACAGTTATTAGTTTGTACACCATATTCAATACTCTATTGAAGACTTTTAGATTAACATTTGGGTTTATTATTGACAGTGATAGGAGATCTGGCTAAATATTCTTCTCCACTGTCTGAAAAGATTTTAATGAAAAACATAAAATAGATCAAAGATGAAAAAATTCTATTCCCTTATTGGAAATCTCCATATATATTTAAAGAAAAGGAAACAGTAAAAGTGGGAAGGTAGTAATTTTTTGTAAAATGTTTTCCATTTTTAATTGTATACTAATATTTCATTTGTAGCTTATACAATTTTGTTTCTTTTAATACAATAGAAATAAATCTTAATATTTATATTATTTTTGCTATAACAAGTACATAATAAGCACTGCTACATTTAAGTCTTGAAACAGTCATGGCAGGAGTTGCTCTCTTTACTTTGAGACATAGAATTTGAGTTCAGAAAGGTTGAATAATTTACTTACATCAATAAAGCTAGTTACTGATAGAATCAAGATTAATACAAGATCAGTACAACTGAAATCAAAATATATTCATATAATATACTAACTATAATGTGAAAGTCAAAAATTTTACTTTTTAGAAGTAAAGGAAGATATAGTTTAATTTTACTCTAAAATTTATAGAAATTTGTATTTAATTTATAATTTTCAGATAACTAAATTCTATTGAATTCAATAGTCAAGAGAAAAAAATATATTTCCTATCTTTCATTGTCATATCATCACCATCTAAACATAGAAACATTACATATCAGATTCAAAGTACTCATCATCATTAGAGAGTGTTTAGCAATATTCAAAAATTATTTGAATTTATAGTGTGTATTCTAGAAGTTCAACATCAGTGTCAATCTAGAAGTAGTTATAGTTGATTAAATTCAGATGCAAATTTCCTTTTTGAATTATTATTAAAATGTTTTTTCTCACATGTGCTTTAGAGCTTAGTTCTTCTATAAAATTATTATGCAGAATTCTTAAAAGTCCAGTCTACTCTTGAAGAAATTACCTTTTCAAATCTTTTGAAACTGGAGCAAATTTGAGCTGTTCTTTGTCCTTTAAGTCCCTTGATGAATCATCTAAAACAAGGACAGTTTTATTTGTCTTACTTGGGAGACATCCTTAGAACTGTGTGGCAACGTAGTGACCATTATCACTTAGGTATGTTATGCAGGTCTGGGAAATCTTTTCCCTGTATGTTGAGCAGTCTTCATGCTCAATTTCTGGTTTAAATGTGAAATATCATCTTTAGAAAAAAAATTTGAGTCAAATTAAAAGGTTTCATTCTTAAATATATAAAAAAGATCAGAATTCCTAGTTCTTTGATTTGTACTTCACATTCATTATAAAAGTGATATTTTTACACATCGATGTAGACATGTGGAAACATTCTCATTTAAGTGTAAAGAATATTGGGAACTACCTCTCTTTTGTAAGAGTATGAGCATGTTATAAAAAGGATTTATTTATTTTTAAATTTTAATTAAGGAAAAAGTAAATTTTAACTTAAAAATATAGTTTGTAAATAAAGAGCACAAGTGTTGAGGAGTTAATACAATGTAATTATAAGCCACACATGAAGATGATGATGATTGTTGAACCTACAAATTATACCTTGGATAGCAGTTACCATTACTATGTACAATTTTAAGCACTTTACACATCTATGTATAAAGTCATATGTAATTATTCACATATATACTTATATATCACAGTTTACATGTGGGTTCTTCAAAACAATAAACTGAAACATTAAAACTTTATGGGCCTATTAGGCCAAAAATGTATTTGATGGGGCAGCACCAAAAGGGGAGTGTTTAAGAACAATTAACTGAGAGTTGCTAGGGGAAATACTTTAATGAGGAAAATGCATAAGCAATACAAGGATATTGTTTGGCTATAGCTTAAGGGTTTGCCTTATTTGGCAAAGTCTATCTCGTTTGTGCATTTTGAGTATCAGGTATTAGAATCAACTCAGTCTAATAGCCTCTTCCTTAATTAATTAAACATGTACATATATATTTATGTTTCACATATGTGTATATGTACAAAATATATGCATGCATATACATATACATCTCCACATAATATTCTTTGAGTTAGTGCCACTTTTATACTAATTTGTGGATAGGAAAATAAGATAAACAGAGGGTTTATTAAAGCATCCAAAATCACTCATTAACAAGTACCAACTGTATTATAAATCTAGGCATTCACATGAGGATTTAATGACAACTGGAATAGCCCATAATATTTCAGAATTAGTCTTGGATATAAATAGATAAAAACAAACCTGTAATAAATTAAATTGTATGTTGTCATTTGAAAATGGGATTAGGAAGAGGTGACTGAGATCATTATGTGGAAGGTGGAGACTGGAATCAGTGGTGAACTTAATGTAACATATACAGGTTTCAAACTATAATGATATTTACATCAAGCATCTATGTTAAACCAGTGTTACTTCAATAAAAACAAATAATAATGAAAATTTTTAAAAATGTCTAAAAATAAGAATGCAATTTTACCATTCAGTGTGAAAACTTTTTTTACAAAGTTGGTATCACTCTTTCTGTTTGAAAATTGTTTTATTGTTCCTGAGGCAGGCAGGAAAGTACAATTGATAGGCTATGACTTTGGAAATAGGTGGATGTGTGTTTGAAGCCCAATTTCACGTCCTTTTTTTCTACCTGAATAACCAAAGGCAAGCTATTGTCTTGTCTAAAGCTCTGTTTACTCATTACTGGGTTGTACACACTTCTTTGTGAGATGTGAAATGATTTTGAGAATTCTGTGCAACAGACTCTAGTACAGATGGTTGGTTCAAAAGGTTATTTCGCTGAAGTTTTCTTTTTTGCATCATTGACTTCTACTCTACCATATACATTTCCTAAATTTTAATTTTCCTGCTCTCTACTCTCTATCTTCTCATCCTCAGAAAATCATTTTACCTCCTACACCACAGAGATGTATCAATCAAGTGTATATTTTTGTCAATTTAAATTTTACCAGTTGGAAAGACAGGAACTAAACTAATAAAGACCCCAATATTCTTTAATTATATCCATTCATTCTTAGCAGATGCACAATTTGAAAAAAAACTCACCTGTTAACTATTTTAGGGGCAATACACCACCTGAATAAGTTAGTGATTCTTAAAATGAGGCCCTTAGACTATCTTATTCAAAGTGAGTTAGAATATCTCTTAAGATGGAGAATCTTGTCCCCACTTGAGAATCTGTATCTCTGGAGATGGAACCTTACAATATATATTCCTTGCATGCTTCCCTCATTCTTCTCATGACCTCAAATTTTAGAGTCATTACATTCAAAGGCCAGAAATATATATATATATATATATATATATATATATATATATATGTATTTTCCAGAATCTTTTATTTTTCATTAACAAGGAAACTAAGAGGATGTCTGGTTCATGGAAAACACTCAAGAATATTTTAATGAAAACTAAATTTCTGGGGAAAAGACACTTTTATTAATATAAACTCACTCAAATAGCACAGCTAAGTTTTGGTATCTACTTTCTTGGAATGTCTGTCTTGCAGACCATGGCAGAGCAGACAGGCTTTGCAAAGACACCGTCTACCCATCACAGGATGCCATCTGATTTGGCTTACCTTCATCCTGGCCCTTCTGGCCTCATTGTCTCATTGCTTCATACTCAAGGTATACTGCCTTCCAATCTCATGCATTTACTTTTCTGTCTTGCTGGAATTTTCTTGCTTTAGAGACGCAATGTCCTTCTAACCTGTTTGAAATTGCAACTACATCCTTGGACAGAGTTCTCAGTCTACCTACCGTAAGTTATTTCTATCCAAAGCACTTATTATTTTCATATTTTAATATGCTCTCTCAAAGAGACTTATATACAAGACATCTATAAGTCAAAGAGACAATAAGTCTTTGGAAAATATTAATATTAATGGCAGTAGGGTGTTAGAGGCTTTTCTTCATTCCTAGAGATGATGTCTACGGCAATACCTGACACAAAGTACTCAATACACGTTTGTTGACTAACCTAATGTGAAAAGTTTCTACAATCCATTATTTCTGTTTTTCATCCTAAAGAGATTAATTATTTACATACATACATATATAGAGATAGATATAAATAGGTCATGTAATTTCACTCATTATTTGAGTTATTTTGTAATATTAAAATACGTTTCATTTCAAATTCAGATAAAATTTATGTGTAAATCAAAAAGCTTATTTTTATACTGTAGGAGATGCAAAAAGCAATGGATAAACGTGATTACAAATAATACCGTAAAAATTAAGATGAGTCACAAAAGTTGATGGTTTCCTCTATTCTCAGCTATGGAAGAGTCTATTATCTAAACATTATAGATTTCAAAAAGATGAAATCAGAATCATTTTGAAGAAAATCCATCTAAATGTCTTTAAAATATAAGAAAATTGTTTATGTGTTTTAATAATAAGAGTATTTGTTCTTCCAAAGTTGGTGAATTTCAGTTTTTAAAAACAGGTAGATTTTTGTCTAACTTGAAAATTGGGTGGTACATCAAACATTTTAATTAAGATTTATGGTAAAATGATGACCCCATTCCCCATCCTCTGTCTTTCCTGTCTCTCATTATTACTGTGTATTTCTGTCCATTCTTTTCTTTCATTTCTCATTATTCATCTCTGCTGCCACAATAGGGCAAATCACCATCTTCTAGACAATCTTTAACATTGCTTGATGTAATAATTTCAAAATTTGTAAAGAGCTTTTCTCTTTGCTTTTCTGACACACTGAAGCATCTCCGGACTTAGGGAGCGAGCTATGTGATCATAAGAAATATGGAAAATATTTTCCTCTTCTAATCTTTGGGAGAGATTTTGCTGCAAAACAATTACTTGGTAGTAAAGTTTGGTTAAGAAAAATCTGAACCCCTTCATCTTTATCTTTACAAACTGCAAGGATTTAGGATTCATTTTAAAGTGTTTTTTACAAAAAAAAATTATTTTATATGTGATAATGGGTGCTGCGTTCTGGTAGTAGGAGCATTTGACAGAGGAAAGTAACCTGAAAACGCCCCTTTCTGATTTGAGGAAATGGGAGAACAGTGTAAAGGAGAGTGAAGGAAAATGGCCAGAGATCCAAGAGAATCTGAACAATCACTATGCTTCTTTCTCCATACCCCATCCCAATGAGGTTGCTGGGTAGCTTGTACCCTTCAGAAGAGAATAAGGAGTGGGGAGGGAGGCTTAATGACAGATGGGGTATTTTTATCCAAGAGATTAAACATCAAAGGAACTGTAACTATCAGGTCTGGTTAATCTTTATGCAGAATCAAGAATTTAGTTATCCCCCACCCCCCACCACCAATGCCTAAGAGATAAAGAGGAAGTTAAAAAAAATGCTAACCTATAGGCAAACAACATAATTTAGATATTTTATACATATTTATAATGTTTTAATTAAATTTTGTCCTGCTGTATCTAAATCAAATGATCTCAATTCAATGTTTAAAAGTTTTACTAAATTTCATTACTATAAAATACACATTTATAATATGCTAGATAGGCCTAAGGACTACTGAATCCACCATTGCTTATTCAGATAATCTTGCTCCAGTTTCTGCCTGGGTCACGGACTCCGACAGATACTTCATTTCTTAAATTTGCCAAACATCACAGCATAGAGCCTACCTAGAAAACCCCCCTACCCGTGTTTGGCCTGTCTGGTGTGAATATCTTCTGGTGTTTTCCTGAAATACTATTTTCTATAATTTATCAACTTACAATGACCTTTACTTCATTATTTTTCATATCTTCTCCCCATATTCCTATCACTACATTTTATATCTATTCTTACATATATATGTACATATATATGTATTTCATATTCCAAAGTTTCATGTGTAAATGATTACATATTATTATATGTTTATATATATAATTTATTAACCAGTGTTTACTCCAGAACTGCTACTGACTAGACATTTTAGATTTTTATAGAACTAAAACTTTTATTTTTTTCAAAAAACTAGGCTAAAGTTGTTTTCAAGACACTTCTGATATCTGCAGTATCATGTCCCTTTACTTATGGCTTCAACATTGTATAGCTATGTATTTAAGTCTTCAGAACCATTAGTATTGTCTAGTCTAGTTTTAGTGTGAATTATTTCAACCTCTAATAAAGTATCTTAAGTGAACTGGACTTAAAATTTTCATGAAGTCTCCTTTGGTATTGGAGTACAAGAAATAAAAGGGCTTGTTTTTTAATCATCATCCCGATTACTTTCATCACTAAGATTTTAAACACAAATAAACTACTGTTTGAGAGGTGCCCTAAATACCCTCAAAAAGGTGCTGTGTACATAAAAAGGAATAGTTGCACTCTTCCTGTTATATTGATGTGAAAATCTGTGTTTGAAGAAGTGAAAAAGTGCATTTTCATGTATTGGAATGTAACTGGACAGCATACGATATGAATGGTTGTATTGACTATTATAGTGATATTGTAAGTATAAATTCAACCAAGATCTTAATGGTGTAGCTTTATTATTACCATCACAATACCTCTGATATTTAGCATAATAAATATCCACTGTGCTCTCAGAGATCATTATTGTTTCTCCCACTATTAACTGTATGAGATCTAGGGATTTACTTAATTCTCTGAAATTTGGAATCATCTGTAAAATAGGGATAATTATTAGTTAACTTCTAAAATACCTAATATACATGAAATACTAAGCTTTGCATTTTCACATAGTAGGTATTCAACTAATAGGAATTTTAAAGCAGCAGGCAACTCTTGGCACACATAAATGAATGTATGAGTCTGTGTTATCTGGATTTTAACGTCTTAGTCCCTACCTGGGCTATACAAATAAGCATTAGGAAATATCTTTAACTTTTTATTATCTGGAGCATTAAATGAAATGTGATTTTATTTTCAGTATTTCCTAAACTTACAGAATAACAACTAAACTGCTGACACATCAATAAATGATAAGTTAGTATCTCTTGGGCGTATTTACTTCAAATAGTAAAGAACATATTGAACTGGCATCAAGCATGGTATTCAATATATATTTGTGTATGTGTGTGTGTGTATGTGTGTGTGTATGTTAAATGGTTGTCACCTGTTTTAACACTTATTTTTCAGAATTTAGCCTTTTGATTTTACTCCTGGGTTTTTTTCACTCTTGTGTACATTTTAATGCTGCTCAATCACATTATTTTTTTCTACTTAAAAATGTATTGATTTCTGTTTAAACTTTTAGCTTCATTCATATTGTTAAGCTGTATATCAAACATAGCTCAATATCCTTTCAATTGAATTAGACAAAGAAAAAATCATAATAATTCTCTAAGAAAATAAATCTCAAATAATTTGATTTTTGACTAACATAAGATATATTTTAAAAATAATAACTGAATAATAGTTTTCACTAGCCGGGAATTGTCAAAATTTTATCACTATAACCTGGCCAGTCACTTTATTTGAGACAAAACATTCTGCATGGAAGTGTATGAATGATACAATGCTGGTTATACTGATACTTTGGTATTTCAAAAGTCAAAATTTTAATCAAATTCTATTGGCAATAATAGATATTTCATATATATATAAAACTTTAATTTATACACATGCATTAGATAAAGTATTAGATCTCTTTTCAATGTATAATTTGCAACTCAAAAATCTTCCTGTGTATTTTCTATACGTCCAGAAGAGCCCTGTGTGAAGTTTTGCACACTTACAGATTCTTTTTGAGCATTTTTCCATTCTAATATTAGACATTGTTTGATCTTTAACAAACATGCAAAAGTCTTATGCAAAAGCATTGCTAGCATGATCTGTATTGAAGAGCCTGCTTTAAAAATGTTCTATGAATATTAGTGATATTAAATAAGGAGAGTTGCATAATGAAAGTTATTTGGCAAGTATAGATAGCATAAAATTATCAGCAAGTAGAAAATCTCTACATGTTCTTATTGAACTTACAAACTTATTTATAGGAAGTCCTCACTTTATATTTCTCTTCATTTTGAGATAAGAGATTCATGGTAAGGCTATTTTACATTTACTTAAATTTTATACTCTGCTGTGATTCTGATTGCCTTTAATAGATTTAAAATAAATTAAAAAATAAAAACTAATACTATACACAATTTATTTCTTATGTGATATTTAGTAAAATATTAAATGATCCAATTGTGTTTTTTTCTACTTCTTGACTACTGCAAAAACAGCTGCAAAATAAGACCCTCTTAGGGTAAATATATATAGACTTCACTTATCTTCTGTAAACAGAAGACAAGAAGAACATTTTTTGGTGTTAATTACAAGAGTTTGTCACAAATAAGGTAATAGATATGTTATTCGAAAGTAAATTCTGAAAAAATGTTTTATGAGGAATGAGCTTAAGAACTAATTTCTGAATGTGTAGATTTCCCCAAGAAATCAAAAAGTTCAGAGTAGAGGACTTACAAATGTCTATTTCAAACTGAACAATAAGTATTTGCCATGAATCACCTTGATATTTAAGCAAAAGAAGTGATTTTATGAAATTATAGAGTCATCTTGTGTCATGATTTTTGAATTGGTAGTGGCTGGACTTGCACCCAGAGGAGACCCTTTGGAGATGACTGAGTTGTCTATAAATTCTTAAGAGTTGCTATTACGGAGTCTTACCGGGTCTAACAGAGAGGTGTCCTAGAATTCTGAAATGTGAGTTTCAAGGTCTCAAGTCCTTTAACTGTGAAATCAATCAAGTCTTTTTTTGCGTATAACACTGAGTTTACATGTTTGTTTCATCAGTGAGATCGGTTACAAAGGCATTTTCAAGGTAATTTATACAAAGCATCTCTCTAACAGTGCCAAAGCACTGTTACCAAACAGTTATCAAAGCTGAGTAGAAAAAATATGCAAACTTTATTTATTTAACTCAAATATATGAATTAGTTCCTGCTGTTTTAACAAGTATCCTACTGGCATTTGTTAGAATTAAATGATGATTTCCGAGTAAGAAATATATTATGTTGGTACTCATCAGCATTTTATTGACCAATCTGGAATCACTGAATAAAACTGAAATCAAACAAATGACTGTTTGAATAGTAAATAAGAAAAAAGAAAAATAAAATCTTTCCTTTCTGGCATTGTTAATTCTTTTCAAATGATTAATGAGGGAATATTAACAGGAAGTCAAAAAATTAACACACCGATCAGATTTAGCATCAGCCCTCAAAGGGCATAGAGCATAAATTCAATTACTGAAATTCTGAGAGGTTTCCAAATCCTATTAATATATTTGGAAAACAATACCTTGAAAATTAACAGAATTGAATTTGCAACGTTTATGATCTCTAATAAAACCTATTTTCAATTTGTTTACATAGATAATATTATAAGATTTTGCATAAATATTTGAATTATTGTTTTTCCAAGATGTTCACAGACTTTTTTTAGTAACTTCCAAAATATTTTTCCTGTTTAGAGGTATCACAAAGACAGAATGGATGTCTAGCATTTTTGTATTTCCTTAAAGGCAGGGAATTTTAGAAGAGTTTGAATCCTGAGGTGAAGTGGGCACTACCACAATAATGTTCTTTTAAAAAATACACTGCAATAGGTAAAAGAAAGGAAGATAAATCACGCCTTGGTGACTCAGGTAGTAAACTAGTGATAGGGTGTAGACGACATAAACTCTCAGGTCATGGGTTCAAGAATTTGAACTGGGAGGAGCAACCATAATAGATACACAAATTAAAAAAATAAAGTGAGAGGAAACAAAAGAAAGGGAAAAAAGGAAGGGGAGAGAGATTAAGAATAGATGAGTTCTTCTTTCACCAGGGAAATTAGATGTGTCCTCTCATTTACTCCTTACATATATCATGGATGAAAAAAAAGTCTAGTTCTCACATTTTAACAATAAAAGAAATGAAACCCAGACAGCTTAAGTAACTATTAGAAAGCTAGCAGTCACTATAGAAGATAGACTTGAATTTAAATTTTCTCTTAAGTAAACCATATACTTTTTCTCAACACCCTGGTTGGCCAATGTTTCAAAACTCTAATATTCAGCAGCTCCCTAGACCTAGTGTTGTAAGGAATCCTGAGGACCAACCTAGGTCCCCAGGCAGAATTATCTGATTAATTAGCAATATTTGTTTTCAGTGACATAGTGGAGTGAAGTTAAATGTGTTCTAATTCTACTGTAAGGACGTTTTATATTAGAGTCTTCCTCAAATAATTTCCTGGCCATGGTGTTGAACATCTCACAGACCAATGAAGCTAGTTTCTGTACTTTTCAGTCCCATATCCTAGAGAAGTTGTAGAAATTTTGGAAGCCTGTTGGTGGGGCTATGGCTATCACTGTTATCTTGTGTGCCTAAAAATACACACTATTCCCACCCCACTTCCCGCCCTGGTCAACATAACTATAAAAAAGAAAACTGGGCTCAAGGTTGCTTAGCTTGGCACTTGGTTTACTATGGTAATTCCATGCACTTCTCCTTACAATTTCTCAACAAAAACTCTCTACTGCAGCAATCTGGCCTAGCTGTAGTTACAGGCAAGGTAAGAGATTTCTGTGTCAGAAATAAATGGATGCTTGTCAACCCCAACATCTGTTCTTTCTTTGCTACTTAGTAACAAAACTTGATTTTTTATGGGTAACCATGCATTCAGCTAAAAGAACACCTTTCATCTTCTTTTGCAGGCAATTGGGACACACCTGATCATATTAAATAAGTGTAAGTGTTGTTTGGGATTTGTGTGTGGTTTTTAAGGGAGAGGTCATCCCAATATTTTTTTCCCTTTGTTTTCCCACTACCTAAAATATAGATAATAAAGGTATTTGCCCATATTAGCTTTCTTGAAACACAAGGTAACCTTAAGAATGTAAACTGATGATGGATCATGCATTGACTAGATGCTGTCTGGTGCTCTAGATCTATTCTTTGCCTTTTTTTTATCCTGCTCATCGCTCTAGAGGCTGACCTCTACTGACACCAACGTCACACAGGCTTCCTAGTCCTCTAAGGACGAAATAGCTTTGGTCAAAAAGACATAATAACAAGATAATACTGGGTGAGAGAAGAGAACACTAGCTCCTTATTTCCCCCCAATCTCTGTACCAGTTCAGAAATGGGCAGGGGCAGTGCTCTTTTAAGAAAAGCTTAAAAGTCCTTCTCACACTGGTCTTTTCCACAGCCTTAGTAATTGTTGAGGTGTGCTCTCTTTCTCTAAGAAAGAAATGACTGTCTGTTCATGCTGTCTAGTAGTTTCATCATCTTGTATTTTACTTTATCAATCAGGGATCCAGGAACAAAAAGATGTCATGTCAATTTAGGTAGTTTGTAGATAATTTAAGAAAGAGTATCTTTGCAAAACCGAAGCAGGAATTAGAAAAACAACTACTATTTGCAGACTTGACGTACTTAGGGAAAGAAGTTACACTTGGGTAAAACCATTTGGTGGTGAGGGCTGTCAGAGAGGAGCTTCAGTGTTTTCAGTGTTCAGTAGAACACTGGAACCCCAGGTGATTCAGTAGGGAGGGAACCAAAGGAATTAACCCTAACTTTCACTCTCATCCCATTCTCTCGTCTGCTGCTGGTGCCTCTTACTGATTGCACTAACCAGAAACTAGACAGCAAGATTAAGCCATCAGTATAGACCATGTTTATGAGCTCCTGTGGAGAAGAATAGAAAGTAAAAATAAAGAGATACACAAAAGAAACACAAGTCTACCATCCAGCTGAAAACATCTCCTTCTTTGAACACTCCTTAATTACCTCTAAGTATGTCATCTGTTTATTTCAAGGGCCCCGACAAAATCTATAAATCAGAAGTAGATCCTCAAGCTATGATGTTGGGTTCAGAGTGTTGGTGTGGGTGGAGAAATACTTAATATCATGTAGACAGAATTGAAGAGCTGAAAAATTAAACTGCACATTTCTACCAGGTATCTTATGATGACGTAAGCTTGATGTTTACAAGAACCAGGGTCCTGAGATGTGGCTTGAGGTCAGTTAAGCAGACACAGATAGGCTGAGATTTTGAAACCTGAAGTCCAACTGAACATAGCTTTCTGATGGAGTAGCCCCTTCTGTCATAATCAGTCAAGTCTCTTGTTATAAAAATACAGAATGAAGCAAACAAAATTTTAATGTCCCTCATTGACAACATGCTCCAAATGAGAATTAGCTCCAAGTATAGCACAGAGTGATCAGTCAGGATCTCTTCCAAGAGGAGATTTCTTCTACACTAAGATTCTTGTTAGCTTGTAGGAAATATTTTTCACTAAATCATTAAAGGGATACATTGCTGAGGGGATCATTGGAATTCATGAAATGGGCTACAGTGGGGATTCTCTTTAGAAAAGTGACAATGATTTTTCCTGCAGGAAATTAGGTTTCCTCGTGGAAATGATAAGACCCTAGAATTTTAGGGTCAGCTGGTGGTTAGTAACCTTCAGAGATATAGTGGGAACAATTACCATAATTAGCCACAGAGGTCTATACTATTGTCTAATTATTCCCAGAATAGCACAAATGAAATAGCTGGGCAGCCTCCTAATGTGTGGTTTGATTCATATAAGCAGAAAAAAATTCCAATTCTCTTAAGCAAAACAAGACTTGAGGGATATAGTGGGGCTCATGACCTCTTGTTCAATTCTAAGATTTATAGTCTATCACAGACTCAAAATGACTTGATTGACGGGGAGACCAATCTTTTCTGAGGAAAGACTCTTGGAAAGGGCCTCAACTCTTATTTAAATTTTCCTCCAAATATACTCTAGTGGCTATAATCCTTTAATAATGTGACCGAGAACAAGAAAATAACCAAGTCTTACATGATTTTCAGATACTGTCTCTGAAAAGGTTCATGTGTTCCACTGGTCCATTTAGGAACTAATGGATATCAGGTGAGAGATGAAGCTTTGGCAAAGTCATGGTACACTAAATTCACTAGAATCAATTCTCCTGTTATTTCCTTAGTCCTGAAATATTTGGCATATATGTGTATGGATAGATATATACATATATCCACATATAGGCATTTATATTGATAGATGCAGGCACATATACACATGTGCATATTTATAACATTCATACATATTGTACACTTTATATACTTAGTACATTATATGTATACACACATATGTTTATATATGTAGTAATTGACAGAGTTCTCTTATTTGTTCTCCATGCTATAGTATGGGGGCAATTATCACAGAAATGTCCCATACATTTTCTTCTAGTGGTGTCCTCTTCCAAGATACTAAATAAAAAGCAATCCAAAGTTGCTGGTGGGTATTTCAAATATTAGTGCCACAATAAATGCCTTAAGGAAAAGAGTTGATATTCCTATTTTATACAGATTTAATTTTTCTGTTTGGTTACAGCAAACTTCAAAGAATCTTAGAGAATGAATAGGTTTTAACAATCAATGATAAAATAGAGCAATCCTGTCTTCTGTTCTTGTCCTGGTATCTTCATTGGTGAAAATTAACAGGTGTCTTGGTCCCTTCTATGCTATTGGCCTGGAAAACAAAGTCTTTTACTTCCAATCAGTTAACATAATCAGAAATGGTATATTCATACATCAAGATGAATGGTACTATTTACCAACTTTTTTTTTTAGGTTTATGACGCTCTGTTATCTTTTTTTTAATTTAGTATGAAGGACTTCTTTGTTTGCTTATGTCATTTTGTAGACTAACACGTTGCTCCATTGCATTATGCTAATTGAAGCAGGAACAAAGGAAGTAGCAATCATCATAGTTGCTTAGTAAGATACATGCAGGCCTGCAAAATTCATGTAGTTTCCAGGGGTCTCTTAGGTAGGATATGTTTGGACATATTTCCTTAAATTGAAAGTTATGTTGCTTTACTTTTAACTACTCTCCAAAAAGAAATAATGCTTGCTTGACTTCTTGGATTTTAGAACACACATGTACAGTATGCGAACATCTTGCTTTGATATTTTTAACAGATAGATTTTGCATGGTGACCAAGGAGAAGTCTATCAGAAGGTCTAAGCCGACATGTAAGTTTTTCTTACGTATAAACCTTATGACCCCACAGCCCCAATGGGCCACAAGAGTTTCAGAGATAATTTTTGAGATCAAGTCCAAACATGAGAATAACAGCAGAGACCGCTTGGGTTTTAGGTTAAATCTGTGTTCTATTCTGACATAACATTACATTTGAAAAGAAGTTCCTGTCCTATAACAGGGTCATATACCCTCTGAATATCTAACCATGTGTCACCATGTGATTTGGAGACCCACGCAGTCCAAAATAAAAGAAAAAGACAAGAACAGATATGGAAGACTTCCTTTGCTCGGGGGTGAACTCTACTGGTTTTCCTATATGTTCTTCCAGCTCAATTATTTACTCTTCTTCATTCTCATTTGTGCTCCAAGAGACTATAAGCCTCCCCTTGGTCTCTGGCTCTATAGCCTCAACTGATTTTGGCCAATGAAAAGCAATGAAATGCAGGGAACTCGGGGACTGATTATTCATGCTCTATACTCCTTTTCTGTGTAGCTAAGACTTACGAGTTGTTGTGTTGCTCTTTCTAAGATTTTAGCTCCTTTCCCATGCCACATTTCTAAGTTCTGGTAGCAGAATCTTTCTTTTGCTCTCTCAAGCTAAAAATTCCCCTGCCATTGGTCCTTGGGATCTTCATAATCCTCTTTTGTTGCTTTAACCTTTCCTACACCTCTATAAATAGTTTCTTTATTTAACTCTCAACCAATATGCCTTTTAGTATGCAATCATTTCTTTTTCTCTCCCCAATAAATAACAAAATAAAAAGAGGGTCCTGACAAAGTAGCAGGTTATACTGTACTGCGTATGTATGGACTTTTTAGTAAGACATAAATAAAATATCTTTTAAGACACTGTTATTTGAGGATTTTCTATTATAGTCAGCCAACCATATCCCTCAATGACATAAATCCTCATTTTGATAACTCCTCCCACTTGACTGGAAAATGCTGCTGTATTGGCCTCATGTTGGCATCTACTTGGATATCTCTCCTTCCTCTGAATGCCATATTCCTGTCTTATGGAAAGTTTTTTGTTTGTTTGTTGCTTTTAACTTTGCCTGAAAAGCAATGTGGAAGAATATCATTGAGGGAGGCTTTAGTAAAGAGGAAAGAACTATATCAGAAGCCTGAGTTCTTCTTCCTTCCTTGTCATTAGCTCTGGTAGCCTTTGGAGTCAGTAGCTTCCAAAGACCTGTATGTGGGCTGTATGTGGGCCTTTCAACACTTGTTCACATGTCCCTTGTGGAAGTTCTTCCTTACAGCTCTTCCCCGAACCTTCAGATATGACTGTCAGCGTCTCATGAATGACCACTTTCATCTGTGTGTCTAACTGGCACAGATCTCATGAGATGAGAGGCAGTAGAAGGGCAAATACTTTTCTTGTCTCAGTTATTTTTGTATCTCTAGTAGCTATTACATACCTAGTCCATAGCAGAATGTCAAAAAAGCAGTTTCAAACAAAGCAGTAAACATGTCTTCAAGACCTCAAAATCAGTCCAGTTCTTCTACATAAAATCTTACTTCCTACTATTCTTCATCAGCTTCAAGCATGCTGTACCTAATAGATTTTATGCTCTTTGTGATTTTATAATAATTTGCATATGTTTCTCTTACAACATATTTCATGCCACCTCATGCTATCCTATTCTTTCCATCTGTCTATCTAATCTATCAGCTTTCTTTCCTAACAGCTTATATAATTAGCAAGCATAGTAGCAATATATGAGTGTTTAAAGTTCAAGCTCTGCTGCTTCATAGCTATATCATCATCCTGGTTAGTGAACACTTCGAAGGTTTCATCTTATTTGTAAAATGATTCATTTATTCAAATATTTATTAAGTATATAATATATGCCAGGGGCTAGTGTAGATAATGATGACAGAGATAAGAGAAAAGAAAAGAATGAGAGATGGGGAGAGGCAGCAAAGAAGTATGGAAGAGAGGAGAGGGGAGGGGAAGACAGGGGATGGGAGAGGAGGGGAAAGGAGAAGAGAGTCAAGGGATTTATTTTCTCATAGAGATTGCCTCCTAGATATGGAGGTATTCATATCTATTCATATCCATATCATCAAAACAAATTAACAATATAATTTTATGTTTGCTAGTAATTCAAGGAACATAAATCCAGGTAAGGGAATAGAACTTGAAAGTTGGCACAGTCCTGCTTTCATTAGAGAAGATTCCTTGAAGGTTGAATATTTTCAAATCTGAGACTATACACACATATTCTATTTTTTCTTGGTGTATGTTAGGATAACATGTTCTATTGTCTTTGGTATTAGGCTTGACTGAATGACTTTTTTTGGTTCATGAAAGTTGGACAGAGAGAGTTGCGTGTGGAAGCTTTAAGAAGATTGAGTTTTTGATTTGCCACATCACCTTTCCCTGCTGGAATTATTATGGAACCATAAATTCAGAAAGGACCTCCTTCAGTTTAGGCCTTCTGTTGTGACACATTAGACACAGAACTGTGATTTGAGATGGTCTAATAGCAAAACCTGTCCTAGTTATACTAATGCAAACCTTATCACAGTGCCTGGCACCCAGTAAGCACTTGGGAAATTCTTATTATCACAATTATTAATTTTGTAACATTTGATTGCCAGTGTAAAAACAATAGTGGGTCAATATATTTCTCATAACTGAGTGTTATGGCATTAAAGTGCAAATCTTTTTATTCTACTCACACAAATAGAAAAGTAAAGTCCAACTAATTCAAATTACTTATTGGAGGTGGTGGAATGGTAGCACTTAGACCTGAAGAGGTCCCCCCAGTGGGGAAAATTAAACTTTACATTTTGAATGTTATTTTTGTATTGATTAGCAATATAAAACTAGATACACGAAGTCACTTGGCCCCAAGACATAATAAATCTAATTATGCCTGCAGGAAACCTTTAAAAATCAAGTATATAAATAAAAAACAAGATGGCTCAAGTAAAATAGTATTTGGAATAGCAAAATTTGTCTCAAATGTCAATATAAACTAACAATAGTTATTTATTTTAGGCACAAAAATTAAATTTTGGAATAAATAAGTAACTTAATAGAATAGAAATATCAGTATGAACTGGATGTAGTTCAGATTCTTTTAGACCTTTACAAGGAAGCCACAGGAAAAAAACAAACAAACCAACCATAACTTTCTCTGGTGACAGAAATTGCTAACAGCACCAGAGTAAATCTGCGAATTGTGAAACATGTAAGGGCAGATCAGATCTGGAGGGGGATGGAAATGCAAAGCACATCAGAGGCTATTTTTCAGTGGATAAAATTAAATCAAAAGAGAAAGCAAGTTTACTGGAACATAAATATAAATGATAAAATGCATTTTCGAAAATCAGAATGTTTCCCTTCAGTAAGTATATCAGTGATATCAACAAAAGCAACTTCATGTTCAAGATTATATAAATAAAATTTTAAATATTCTTTACTGATATATAGTAAAAACTAGAGATGAGTATATTGTTTGCATTTGAGAGCTTATGAATCGCAATAGCCACAGCAAAGATTAAATTTATTTTGTGTTATATATTAGTAGCAAATATAGCATAATCATAATCACATTGGCTTATCTCAAATAATGTGCTTTCATGGTTTGATCTGAAAGTATTTAGGAAATGCCTTTTTTAAGTCACTGAAGTAACCAGTGGAATGTACTCTGCTCTGGGAATTTAACAAGAAGAAATTATTCGACAAACTAGGACAAAAAGTTACACTGTACTTTTAATATTTCTGTTGTTTGACAAGATATGTTAACCTCCAGAGAACAGAATTATGAACTACGTACTTGTAAGAATGAAAAATTTCCTCTTGCTTCAATTCGAACTGATTATGAGACTATAGAAGGGAGCCTTAAACAACTGCCAAAGTTTTCCGCAAGCAGTTTCTAGCAACTGTGCAGTCAATTAAAATAAAATAAAAGACATCTACAAACTACTACATCAACAAAAACAATATACTTCTTAAATTTGTCTCGAAATTTATTTTAACAGATCTATACACCAAATTCATTCGATGAGTAGAAATTTAGATTAAGAAACAAATAGATTCATATTTTCAATGACTAAAACAAATAAAAAGAATTATTTTTCAAAGCAATATTTTCATATATATCATTTAAGATATAAGTAGTTATATTGTGTGTACTATATATAACTAAATATATTATGTATATACTATGTATATATAATATTTGTATATAATATTATATATGTATGTATTATATGCATAAGTTGTACATATGCATTCTATATTATATATGAGATGTAGTATATATACTACACATATATGATTGCTCACTTTTTATGATTTGTCTATATTTAAGTCATACACATGTATGTAGTATATATAGTGTAATGTACAGTGCATATATATGCACTACTATGTATGTATAATAGTGTATATATAGATACACATGCATATATATATGTATGTGTGGCTTAAACATTACGATTTATGCATCATAGTGAAAACAATATGAACAAAGTTTAAGGTAATTTAAAATGGTAAAGAAAAATTACATTTTCATTTGTTCCAAAATGAAAACATAGATTGTCCCCTTTCCTTTAGTTCACTGAGTTTTTTTCAGATTACTTGACACTACTGGGTTACTACTCCCTTGAATTTTTAAAGCATATTAAAATAAAAGGTTTTTCCACTAACAAATTCCTCTAAAATTATCCAATCTTCACCACTGAAGTTTAGTCATTAGGTAGATGGATGGGTTTTTCCTCTTCCTATCATTTTTAATTGTCATGGAATTACATTTATCCTCCTTAAACCAGTACAATGTATACTCTTCTTGGTTCGGTTGAATGAGATGTACCCTAGAAGAGATAAATTATTCCATTATCACCAAAACATTTATTAAATGTCCGTATTTTTAGGAGGCACTTCTGAGTGTTACAAATGGGAATTAATTAGACTCAATTCCTGCCTCACTGGAAATCAGAGTGTGAGATGTCAGATAACAATGATGTAGGCATTGTATGTCATGAATTAAAATACAGGGAAAGAGGTAAGTAAGTTTTTACCATGAATATTTGCACTGGTGAGCAAAGTATATCCGAGAACTGGGTGAAATAGGAGACCTTTTGGGAGATGTATGTCATGGTGAGACACAATCACTCCACCCATCATGCAGAAAAGATTGCAACCCAAATTCCAGAATTTGACTGAGTACTGTTCAAATGAGAACAAGACAAGAAGAGATGAAAGGTTAGGCACAAATAGCTATCTTGCATTTGTTCTACTTACTTTCATATGCCATGGGGAAGAGGTATCAAATAGGAGATAGACTAGTTGCTAGCAAATACCACAGAAAAACCACATTAGAGTAGAGGACACTTTTCATAATGGCAGTTTTAAGTATATGCTTAGAGAATTATACCAATTTTATGTATCAGAGATCCCTAATATGCTAATATATCATTACTTCTACTTTATCTTCCAACTTTAAATGGTTAATCAGATTGCATTAATTCTACCACATCTCTCTCTCTCAAACTCATGCCTTCTTCACCTTTTTTTTGGACGTTTCTTTGTGGATAATTGTAATAACTTCCTAGTCATTTTTACTTTTTAAATCATTTAGGTAACTTTTAATTACAAAATGATGTAAGTTTAGATGTGCAGGTTCACTATTAATCAAATATATGACAGGCATCATACCCACCACCCAATTACCAATAGTCTTCTATTACTCCATCTCTATGTCTATGAATCCTTTCCAAAATAGATTCACAGTGTTGCCTTGAGATTGTTTCCAAAGCTACATACAATATTATATGCTTTTTTATACTTATAAAAAAATCCAAGGCATTTCATTAACTAAGCAAAAGAATATTTACCCATCAGATTTTAACACAAATGGTTCCAGTTTTTTTCAGCTACTTCTCAATTATTACCTTCCTTTTTCCCCATCTCAGCCACAAGTTTGATAAATTTACCTTGATTGTTCATGCTTATCTGTCTCTGTGTGCATGTATATCATATACACATATTTGGTGTTTATATTTTTACATAGGTGAATGTTTGTAGTTTCTCTATTTAGAATAAATTTTTCTTTCTCCTCCACTTTAGGTTCCTTCCTTTATCTTCAATACCAAATCCAAATATTGTCCCTACTTGTAGTTAATCAGTATGTTTCAAGGGAGATGAGCACTCCCTACTGTTTTTCCCATGACATTTTATGGATCTGATTTTTCCAGTATTTTGAGAGCTCTTAAAAGTCAAACACAGCAAGTTGTTCATACATTCTTACCTGCTAGCACAATCAGTGAATTAATATCATCTTCTCATTTTGTTTGTTTTAATTTGTGTAGTTCTTTCAGCATTATGTTTTATTTTGTGCTTTCAATAGCCTTGTTAAGTTACAAAGCAGATAGGCTTTCTATAAAATAAATAAGAAATTTGAGTTACAAAGTCAATAAGTGAGAGCTGTAAATTTGTTTTAATATTTGCTTTGTTTTGTTTTATATCATTTTTTAGCGTATCATAGCTTTTTTATATAAACTTTACATTTAATTCTGTGTATTTGGATTCATGTATGTTTGTGCGTGTGTGTGTGCATTAGTCTGTATGTGTATTTTCCCCTGTTGCGAGGTAGGAAGAAAAATTAACCTTTTGTATGTATATGACATCTCAGAAGATTTATTAAGTTTCAGGATATCACAAGTAAAACAAAGTCCCTTAGCCTTTATTTCTTTTGTTTTGATTCTAACTTCATCATGACATAAACTATGACTTGACAGATGATCTAACCAAAGTATTATAAAACATTTTTAGATAGGTGCTTTAGAATAATGCTTTATGAAATAATCATTGAAGTCAACTACTATGAACAAAGCAGTTCAAAAATCTTAGTAAAAGTGTCCTAATAGATCATATCCTTTGTGTATCTTAGGGGAGGTAACCATAAATTTATTTTGATAATGTCTATGCCAGACAGTATGTTTTATTTTTCTTCTACGGAAAAGGCTGAGTATTAATATAAGTAAAAATCTGTGATTAATAGAGACAAATACAAAATGAACTAGTTAATGCTGTCCTTAGACTTTATGTTGAAAATAAACCAGATTCATTTTATATGTGAGAAGAGGAGAGAATAATATTACCTAAATATACTAACTCATTTATCTTTCTGGAAGCCAACAAGATTTAAGAGCTTACATAGGAAAAATGAGAAGAATGGTGAGGCATTTTTAGGACTCTAAAAGGAAAAGCAAATAACCAGATAATGGATTATACTGGATAGTGCTGTTTTTCTATATACGACAAAGCTATCACACAGCTTTTGGGAGGGGGACACATTGTTCCCATTGGCTGTATAGTGACTACTACGTTTTTGTCCTGGTTCATTCATATTCAGTCACCCAACCCCTGTTTGTATGCAGAGCCGGCATTTATAAGCAGATGTCTGGGATCTGTCTGTTAGTGACCTTCTGACCAACTTGCTGTGTACAAATAGCTTTCTTTATCTGAACATTTAGAGAAAAGTTTGGTAAACAGTGCAAGAATCAGGAGGGAAGACATAAATCAAAACCAAGATCATGATTTCAACGCCTTGAACTTTTGCTATGTATTTCTTTCATTCTTGGGTCTTACTCAAATGGCTAATTAAACCCAAACTATTTTAAATGCATGGTTCTAAAACCTAAGTGGGATGCAGCCACATTTGAGTAAAGTGCTATTAAAATGATGAAATCATTATATTGTATGCCAGGATAAAAGACATTGTAAATATTTAGTCTTCACAGTCACAAACCACTTAAATGGATGAATATAGTCTATTCATTGGTTGGTAGTTATGATAGCCTCCAGGAAATGTCAAATTCACATGCTGTCCCAGAAAATAAGATTGAGCTTTTGGATTTTTAATTTAACTAAAAGATGTATAAAAGTGCACAGCCTTCCGGTTCCCTATTGGCTCCACATCTGTGTAGGATTATATACAAACAATATTTGAACTAGCATTGGCAGTCACATAGGCTTACTGGCTTGAATGTAATTAATTGTATTTTTTGAAGATAGAGACAAAAATATGAAGAAAGGCAATTGGAGAAGCACTGTTTTTAGCAAATCTGACATATGAGGTAAAGCTGAAAGTTGCCAAAATGGAATCTGGAAATAGAGATCTATCACCTTATGTCTAGAGAAAAATCATAATTGTTCTGAAAATGGTTAACATTGGGTGACAGCCAATGTTCTTTTGATAAAATAGTACTTAGTCTGATTTTGCAATTGAGTAGACAGGAAATGACTCACCTACTGGTAATGAATTAACTCTTTCATAGAAAGATATACTAATTCCAAAGCATAAGCCACAAAAATGTCTAGGTTTCCAGGAAATTAAACAAGAGTTCCCAGGAGTAGCCAACAAATGTTCTTTTTCTGTCACTGTCTCATATTCCTTTTACTTTTCCTCTTGTTTCTTATCTGCAAGTCTTGGTAGATAATATACCTATTGCTCAAGGAGCTTTTAAAAAATTCTCTTTGCTGTTTCAGCAGCATCAAAGCAGATGTTAGTAAACAACTGCATAAAAGCACTCCTTGGTGAATTTTTCAGCTTGCAAAAGTTATAAAAAATATTTTCCATACTTTATAATAAGGTGGGGCATGATTTCCACAATTTATCAAGTATAGTCATTAAAATTGTAATAAGATCTTGAGATTTACTGATTCCTGGAATGCAAAAAACTGCTAAGCGGAGTCTCTGTCATCAAGTAGTGTATTTAAATGCCTCTTTTAGACATGTGTCTCCTGATTCCACACCACACTCCCTTATAAGCAATGTTGCCAAGTCCAGGATCTTTCTTCCCAAGGGCATAACTTAAATTCATCTAGAAAATGATTTGATCTGCAGAATGCAGATCATTTAAACTGGAGAGAAGAATAAGGCCTTGGAGACAGAGCAGAATGAGGTTACAGAAGTCCAAGTTAAAAATGACCAGAGCATCAACAAGGGATTTGGCTGCTAGACTAGTGTGGTTATTAATGGACAAATGCTCTTTCCTCAACCGGGGAACTGCTCTACTCCTTGTGGTTATGGGAATAGGAAATGGAAGGAGACAACACTTTACTGGCAGACACATTACTGACCCTGCAGAGGCAGCAAGAATAATGAGCAGAGAAGGCTTTAGAGAAGAGAGCCCTGCCAAGCTGAATAATTGCTGCAGGAAGTTCAGGATTCCTTGAACATGATGGTACCTGGGTTGGATCACCCTCTATCTGAGTAGGATGGACCAATCCAATGGTTGGTAAATCAAATAATTCTGGAATATTGAAATCACTGGGCAAGAAGCAAGGCATCTTGCCTCTTGTTATTTTGTGAATCCTGGAAATCAACCTTTCAGCTCACTTATGACACATAAGGGCAGTCAATTGCTTTCCATGTATTTGAGATTGTCCTGAGTTCAGATAATCAACTTTACAATTGAATGTGTCTAGAATTTTTTACTTCAATAGCAATGGCATCACAATATTATAAGAATGTCATGTTTAGACTCGCATGATTCTTTAAGATAATGTTTAAAATAGGCAATACAATTATTAGGATATTTTTGCAATTATAGATGTTAGAAAATACTTTTGGTTAGATGGGCACAAATATTAAATGTACTCTCGATTGGATATGTTTTCCTTATTTCAGATCTCAAAATTATTTTCTCATATCAGAAACAAATCCTTAATAAAAACATATTTGAAACTAAAGTCAATACAATTTAATGACTAAAACAAAGGAGTAATAAATAATGGAAAAACAAATAAAAAAAATTCAACAAGAAAGTAAGTCATATTACTCTTAGTTAAATAATATTTAAAAGTGCCTCTTCCTTATTCCTTTTAGTGTTTTTCCTACTGCCTCTCTTTGAATTAGTGAACTCAGAGAATAGCTTCTCTTGGGAACAAAAACACAAAGGAATCAAGCAGAAGGACAACACAGAATTCACCTCTGCTACCTAGAACTTGAAAGATAATTGGATAATTTCTGAAGCATGGCAGCTTTTGCAGAACAATATTTTTTAAATGCTTAAAATTCATCCACTAACAATGCATTCTTTCATTTGTGATGTATTACCGAATTTTAGAGCAGGAATTTATCAAGGCTTTTGTGTCTCCAATAAACAATTTGTTTAAATGAAACTGCCCGCATGGGAAGGGTCATAACATTACTAGCAGATAGTTGGGCAGTTCTCTTTATAATCATGTTAGAAAACCTTGCTTGCTGAAAGGGGAAAGTAAGATGACCTTCTCAGGAGTTATGGGGAAAGGAAAATATGTAGCTTCACTGGGGAAAAAAGCAAGTAGAATAGTATTTTTAAATGGGCTTTTCCTGGATCTCCGCCTTTTCTTTAGTTTTTCCCATTCTACAAAGGGTCCAGCTCTGACAGCTCTTCCTGATGGTATTATTGGCAGTCAGCTGAATATCTGCATAGAGAATGTCACAGTCACACGGCAGGGTTGCTTCTGTATTGAAAAAGCAGACACCAACTTCCTGGCACTCCATCAGGAAAGACATGATTTCCTAACGAAAGTGGAATGCTCAATCAGAAGAGATTTTGGAAATTTTCCCTCTGCTATGAAACCTGGTGAATGTTTGAGCTTTTTCCAAAATTACTTGAAATTTAGCTGCTAGGAGGCTAAGCCGACTGTTCCAAATTTCCTTTCAATTTTTTGTTTTGTTGGTTGCTTCCCTCAAGTCTTTTAGTATAGTTCAGTCATTAGTCAGAGCTGGAAGGTTTATTATTTATTTTGACAGTCACCAACCTATTTTGTCAAACAGTACACATTACTGTTCCATTTGACAGGTGTTGCTCTTAAAATCTTTCAGCTTCTTTTCCCCCTTTCAGTGAGACATATATCTATTGTCTTGTTTACCTTCCCAAAGGAAGCACAGCACACTTTCTGGTTGATAAAAGTTTGTTTTGTTTTCACTTTTCAGTGACAGATTATGAACTCATTGGTCATTTTTTTTTCCTTGATTTAATCTCCATGGGTGAAGTGCTTATCAAACAGGGGTCTAATAGTAGATAAAATAGAAGAATAAAGGAAAGAATAGCGAATGCAATATAAATAGAGCCAAGGAAGTAGCCATTTTACTTACAATACATGTAACACATAGTTAGAAAGGTCAAAATAACATTTAAATTTAATAGTGAGGCTTGGGTAAAAAGAAATAAAGCTATATAATGTGTTTCATACACTCACATTAGAAAATGTAGATGACTATGATGACATAGCAGAAAACACTTAGATTAAAAAAATTACATCAGTATTTTTGGAGAAATGGCATCTGAACAATTTTAAATGATAAACGGTAATTTAGGCACAAGAAGAGACAGTAGGAACGATGCAATATGGGGATAATGGTGATTTTTGTTTTGGATGTTGCATATCAGACATCATATAAATATTTGGAAGTTATTTTTCTCCCTAATGTTCGTGTTAATCACTGCTATCCATTCAGCCCTTTAACTTCTGTCTCAGCTCACAAATCATAGTAGACTTCTCTGATTACCCAATGCAAATAATTCTCTATGACCCCTTGGTAATTTTCTATATTTAAGTTCTTTTTAATATTTCTCGATATAGAATATTCCATTACTGATCAGGAAGAAAAAGCAAACATTATTGTATATTGTTGGTCTCCTTTCTTGTAGCAGTGTTGTGCAATACATTACCCTAATACTTGCAGTTTAAGATGCAGTGAATCTATTCATCATGATTCTGTGGTGAAGGAATTTGAGCAGGGCTCATCAGAGGTGATTCATCTCTGCTCCACGTTTTATCAGCTGTGCTCACTCATTCAGGCAGTAGCTGGACTGAAAGTGGCCTCGCTGCTCACTTGTCAGGGCTTTAGTGCAGGACTGTTACCTGTGCCCTCCTCCTCCCACAGGGCTCCTTCTCCAGGGGACAGCCGGCAGGGACTTCCTTACCAGGACCCTCAGTATAGGAAAAAAGGTGAAAGCAGCAACTGCCCCATCTTATAACATTATTTCCTCCTTATCAATCCAGATTCAAAAGGCAAACATACAAACTGTGTTTTTGGTTTTTCTTTTTTTAAATAAAGGAGTCACATACACCTCCAGGCAAAAGACAGATTGTTGCAACTCCCTTTGACAACTAATTATCACACCTTCCAGGATTTAAACTTCTCAGTAACATCATCTAGCTTTGTAGAATAGAGAATATTATTATTTTCTCACTGTGTCTACATTGAAACAATATTGGGAACCCACAACACCAATTTTTGTTCTTTTTTCACTAGAGTTGTTTATCTCTTTCTTTTTATTGAACATTTTTCTTGTGTGGTCTAGTATCACTCAGAAACATTATGCCATAAGTAAATTCATTTCTCCCCTGATGCCAGTTTTTTTCTCAGTATTTTAGTCTATGAATGCTACTATTTCATATTTCATTATCACCAAAGATGTAAAATGTGGAGTTATCAGCTTCTCTTCCTTTTGCAATCAGATTGAATCAGAAACGCATCTGAAAATTGTTCTATATTACACTGGCAGTGTGCAACTGAGTAAATCACTTAAACTTTCTGATCCCTATTTATTCATCGTCTAAAATTGATATGACACCTTCGACTCAGGGTCATTGTGACGATTAGTTTTGAAAAAAATTTTCCAGAGGACTTGAATATGTTAACCACTCACTAAATGCAAATTTCCTACGTCATGAATTCTTTCTGCAGCACTGCTGTGCACCATGTGTATTGTCAGCATTTTATGTGTATACTGTATCTACACAATTAAAGACCAAACTGGAGAACAGTGACTCCTCAAATTCCTGGCATAGAGCCCTGCACATTTATATTTACAGCATAATATAGCCTATTGATTGACTCACAATAAACACTAATTAAAAAGATTATATGCTATTTGTAAATGTAGCTATAAGCTCCCTGACTTTATTAAAAGCAAAGCAATGTATATTAAGTACATTTTGTTGGTAGTGGTTTGCATTTTGTATTGTGCAGTATTCTCTATAAACCAAACTCAATTTAAAAGTATAGGAGAAAATAAGAGAGCTAATGTAACAAGCACTACTGATTGTGACACCTAGAAGGTGTTCAAAGCCTAATGCTAGATGTTAGGTCAATTTTGGGATTCATATTTCCTTTAATTTCATATTAAGTTATTTATATCTTCTTTTAACAAGTTTGATAATATTGCAGCAATTACATTTTTAGGAAAAAATACATTTTCTTCTCTCCAGAATATGATGATTTCAATTACTAGTAACCATAATTAATCACTAGCCAGCAGCTAGAATTGAGAACTGACTTTCCTTTTTTATTCCTATTTTATGTTCTAGTGTAGTTAGCAGTGTTTAAGTGATAGCAACACCCTCAGTACCTTTTTTCAATACCAGAAAAAAGATTTTGAATATATTTTCCAATTATAACCTCCTTCCCCATTATTTCTGAAGGGAACTTAAGAATTATATGTGTTGATCCATTTTAATGTTTTCTTAAGATTTGACCAAACATGCTTCACCATTTTTCATTAAACAACTCATGTTAAAGAAATGGCTATGTAGCAAACTCTGAATGGATAATGATTTCCTATTTCTTGGCTACCTGACAGGTTGAACTTCATCTAAAATATATAAAATGACAAATAAAATATCCATAGACAGAAACAACCTCTAAGTAAATCTATTGTCACATATTGCACATGGTTTTAAACTTTTGAATATAATTTATTTTTCTACTTCTTATACATGAAGTAAAAATTTGTTTAAAATTTATTGATTCATGTGACTCCAAATATACAACATATAAATATATAGCCATCTACTCACCAATAGATCTTCTAGTGGTACAGTATTTTACTTATCAACATTTTGCGTTACTAGGAATCTAGTGAGAGGACATTGTGACCTATTTGGGTCATTCCCATCAGGTGTCAGACTGTTGATATGGAAACAGCGTACCTTCTCACTACTACAGAGAAGGAGTAAGTTCACTTAAAGCAAGAGCTTTAAATTAAATGTTTTCATAGGCTGCAAAGTATCTACAAAGGTTAAGGTACAATTTGTGTCATAAAATATGTTCTATGTCTTTTGATAGTTCTTTAAGCTATTAAATAAAAAAATCCCCTTTGTAGAAACCAGAAGTTCCAGTTAGGACAGTATTAACTTACCTTCTATATAGCCATATTCATTTATTTGCTTTATTATTTTAAAGCCAGTCTCCTTTTGAAAATATTAGTTTCAAGCTCTGTACATGAAAGTTTATCCCTCCTGCACTTCTCAATATTAGTGAAATCATAATTACTATGCCTTAACAGTATTATACACACCAAGAACTTGGAAGAATATGAGACTTTCCCTGACTTCTGTTGCAGGTTAGCTTGCCATATTTCAGAGGTGCTGGCAAAAGGCATGAGACTCCTGAATCAGAAACAAAGGGCTTTATTACTCATAGAAATAGTAGTAGTAAGCATTTATACTGGTGTCCCACAGGACAGTGCTAAGTGGGTCAAATGTTTAAACACACACACACACACACACACACACACACACACAGATTTGCATTGTAGCAATTGAATTCCACTGTGAAAAAATGGAATCTTTTATAGTATCCACATAACCTGCTTACCTTTGCCCATATGCAAGCAGCTTTATCATACTGAATAATAAACATAAAACACCTATGAATAATTGCATTCTAATAACATCTATCCCTCAATTCAACACTGTCTTGACTTCCAGAAAATTTTCGTATGAGTACACCACTTTGTCAGCATATTGATTAATTTGTCCAATAAATATTAGGATTAAATCTGTTTAATTTGTGTCATACTACATTTAATTAAGGTTACCATAAACAGAACTTAAAGCAGCAGGATGAGACAATATGCAGTATTAACATCAACTGACCCATACCCAACCAGTTATGCATAACTCATCAACCAACCATATCTACTTTAGAAATTCTCCTTAAATTTCCACATTGACCTTTACTTGGCCCAAGACATTTATCTAGGTACAGAGGATGCATTAGAGATCACACAGACTACTTCAACCTAAAAAAGAGACAATGTAGGGCTAATAGCATCTATAATGAGCCTGACCGCTGAGTGAAGAGTAATTTGAATATATTCTGGAATTGATTTTTTTTATTGCCTCGATTAATATCAAAAACAAATTTTGTATTACCTTTCTATTTGAATAATTCATCTGATAGAAAAATGTAGTATAAGTGCAATAAATAGAAAATCACCTTCCCCTGTGGGAAGTTTTCCTAAGCAAACAAGTATAGATCATTTCAGAGAGGCAGTGCAGTCTTCTAATGGTTTGATTACCTACTAAGAGCATTGCCTAAAAAAAACTGAAATTCCCTTATACTAGTCCGAAGCTTAAAACCACCATTTTGGGCAAGAGAAATAAGCTAATGCTTGGTTTACACACAAGGCATATAGTTCTGGAATCACACATGGTATTTCTAAAAATAAAGTGCTGTATATTAATATTTGGGTCCCTAAAGTGGGACCAACATTATCCAAGACCACATGTTGGCATTGTTTAAATGTGGCCTCTTGCCTGCTTGTAGCTTAGATTTCTCAATTCAGTTTGAATAACTGAGTCTAGTCATTGTTTTCTAAGTAATGGATGAGGACAGTCAGTGTTCTCTGTCCTGCCTATCCACACCATCAGTCAGGTGGCCTTCATCTACTCCAAAGAATCACTAAGTTACTATAATGGGAATAGGACAGAAGCAGATGACTTAAGCTGTTGACAGGAATTGTACTGGGAAGTCTAGCATCTGAGACTATCAGCTGCTCTTTTGATAGACTTTTTTTGGTATTTTAAAGAGGAATGAAGATCAAGTAGTGGCCAAAACTTCTGGGTGGGGTAATATAGACACAGATATCAGTTAAATCTAACTTTTATAATACATGCAGGGCATTTTTCTAGAGGGTACTTGAGGAGTGTTCTGAAATAAAGACAAAACCAACCAGAGCTACAAGCACCCCTTTCTCTTCCAATCCTTTCATATTCTAAGATGCTCCCTTCCCACATGCCAGGGTTGTTAATCTGCATCCACTACCGTAAAATATCTGCATCATTGTAGTAGCTATAAGTTCACCTTTTCTGAATTATCCCCTACTGACACTCCCCTACCCTTCATTGAAAAGGGATAGTACCAAAGTGACAAAGGCAATTTAATAAAACATATAGAGAACTGCAATTTCCCTTGCTTTGACAAGTGTGGACTACTGTAGGGGAATTTGGCAAATAGTATACTGAACTCAGTGGTCATTATCTTTATGATTTAACTATGTCACTCTTCCAAGAAAATCCAGGTGGTTAAACAGAATTATGTGTGAATTTCCTAGGCCTCATGTTAGTCAGACTGCATCCCAAAGGAGAAACAAAATCAAGCATCCTGGAGATGTTTTTGGGGAAAAGTTACAAGTATCATGTCCAAAAATGGTCAGTGTGGAATTGCAAGATTTGGAAATAAGTATACATGACCTCTTTATTCTTTATTGAGGAAGTAACTGAAAAGTGATGATCTGTCTTGGCACAGGGGCATTCAGTGGCCAAACTGTTTTGTTAACTAGTGTGGCGAGAGAGAGCTGAGGGAGATATAGCAAGTTATTTTTGATATAATGATTCCAATGTTCTACATTATCAGATGTATGTAGATGTTATGTCGTGTAGGAAGTCCACTGAGTAATTTTACTTTCAACTCATTGTCATGTGACATTTTGAAAAGATTCACCGTGTTACACTATAAACGGTCCAGAAAACTGAACATATGATGTGGACCTGTTCTAAGTGTCAGTGGTGTGGTGAAATAGACTGATCAGACTGTGAAGCAACTGCACTGTATGCTAAAAAATTGTCAATATCTGTGAGGCTCTGCTGACAGCTATGTGCCATGGGCTGGTGATTGTAATGCCAAAGTGGCATGGCCTTTCCTATTACAAGACAAACCCATCAACTTTTGGCAAGGTTCTTATGTCCTATATGTAAGCGTAGACTGTGAATCACAAATTCTGTATCCTTAACTTCCTATTAAATCTATTATTGTGATAGATATGCTGCCCTCACTGATGACAGGATGGTCGAAGCAGAAATAGTTTCGATCAGGGCAGTACGGGCCCAGTCTTCAGACTGATTTAACTTATTCTCATCAGAGTAGAGTTTATCACTATGGATATCTCCATGATTGACCCAGAGGGTTCAATCAGCAGCAAGATGTGTTCTCAAAGTGTGTGAGCCTAAAGGAAGATATCTCTAATTTGCTAATCTATAGTCTACCTGGTACAGAATAACTAATCCAGAAGTCTGGCAACAGTTCAAGAACAGCAAGCATAAAACAAGTTTCTTTGGTCTATGGAGTCGAACAATGATGTCTGTGTTTAGTACAGCATAGCTGGTGCTGTGAATGAAGAGCTGACACTGTCTAGTGGACAGTATCAGGTTTCACTTTAGATGAATTATCTGTGAACCACACCTAGCCATTGAGGGCAAACTCTGTGTGTGCATCAAGGACATAGTGGTGCCAACAGATTTGCTTCAGTTGGCAGAATGGCAAATAAAAAAATTTCCCTAAAATGATGACCAACTTTTTTTTTCTTTAAAGAGGCAATAGGGATCAGGCCAGAAGCATTCTTGAATATATGATTTCTATTTGACAAGTGAAGACTGTTGAACCTTTCCTGATAACCATTGCCAGTCATTAAATTCAAGTCAATTCAACTCAATAGTAATATTATACTTGAAAGCTAAAAAGACTTCATGACTCAGATATTCAGTTTTGACTAGTGTCACATAGCAAATTTATTATCTTTTAAAAGGTATGTTCATAATAGCTGTGTCATAAAGGCAGCAAATCCAAACTCCCAGGGACTTTTCTGTGTGTAGAGTGTCTGCCTTTGTTAGAGATTCCAAGCAGCAAACTCAGCAGTCTCTTAAACTTGTAGTTCAAAGAGATCAGTATTTAGAGAATATACAAAACTCACTAGAAAGATTTAAATAACCTTATTTGGTCTTGGTTCCATTCAAAGGATTCTTATTTGTGTGCTAGCTAATATAATAATGTTCCCTCATCTCCCATTGCCATCTTTCATTGGAAATACTTATTTGTAGTGTTGTTATTGCAACTCTTATTGCCCTTGCTAACTTTAAGACCTTAATCAAGGCTGTAATCTCCATTTATCCTCCTTGGATTATATATTGTTTTGAGCCACTGAGAAGGTAGAGGAGTTGAAAAGTGTCTCTCTAGAAGCTCTCTGTATAAAATGCAACCGATTAGGTAAATTAATTCTGGATTTGCTAAAAATTCACAGTACATACACAAAATTTAATATAATTATACATTAAATTGTGGAAACAATAATTGCAAAATCATTTGGTCCAAAGAGCCCTAGTCACAAGAGCATATTGGTTCCCATTCCGCTATGCATATCCAGCCTAAATCTCATTACCTAACTATGGATACAACTACACTCACAGAACCAGGAATGATGGTGATTTGAGTAACTTTCTCCAACAAAATTATATGAATTTGAGTTTCTTCCTCTGTTTTCCTCAGCGTACTTGTATGTGTGCATATTATAACCTTTGATTTTCTTTGGGGTCAAGGATACCTGTAACTCACCTCAAATCTTTCTCCTTATAGTCAAGATAGAGAAGAGAGAGAAATCAAAGAGCAAGGTATTATTTACTTTAAATTTTTAGCACAATGGTACTGCATGCAGATTAACCAAATGAAACACCAATGGTTTCAGTCCATCCAAATTCCTATATAAATAGCAAGATCATCCTACTAACACCATCTATTTTAACTCTTGGGACACCATGTATTTTAACTCATGGGACACCTTAACCATCATTGTCATATTGCTTTCTGATTGGGATTTGGGGATTTATTTCCATTGGTTATTTTTTTAATTTAAATCAATTTTATAGATGGAACATTGTATCATAACATTATATAGGTTTCAGTTGTGCACCATAGTAAATATACGTGTGTATATAATACATTAAGTTCACCACCAATTTAATTTTTCCTTCATTATTAATCAATCCCCTTTCCCGGTTTTACCCACCCTTCCCTCTTCTCTTCCTGAAGCTACTAATGTACTTTTATTGACAAAGTCTATTTTTGTTTTAGTTATTTAACCTGTTTGCTTAATTTCTATAGATACTACATAAGAGTAATATCATACAACATCTGTCTTTCTCCTTCTGACTTATTAAGAATAGTTCCCTCTAGTTCTATCCATGCTGTTGCAAATAGCGGGATATCAGTTTTTGATAGCTGCATTGTATTCTACTGTGTATATACATTTTATCTTCTTTATCCACTCATTGGTCAATGAGTACTTAGGTTTTTTTCCAAGCTCTTGGCTATTATAAATAATGCTTCCGTGAATATGGCTGAGTATATATTTCTGAAAATTAATGTTATTGTGTTTTTAGGGTAAATATCCAGCCGCTCTATAACTGAATCATATGGGATCACCATTCTCAATTTTTGAGAACTCTCTATTCTTCTTTCCATACTGGTTGTACTTACATTTCCACCAGCAGTGTTTGAGAGTTCCCCATTCTCTGCATGCTTGACAACACTGATTGTTCAGTAATCAAGACCTTTGATTATGATTTCATCTAGACAATGGTGACTTTTGCTGTAACGAATCCAAGCTTAAAATTAATCTAATAAAGTCCAGCTATCAAAATAATATCCCAAGTTCTTGAATTATTTGGCATAATATCTATGGGAATTTTCCCAGGTGGCCTGGCTTACTGAGAAAATGTTTATAGATTTCTTTAGATTAATTTCTCATTCATTAGTGGGTCACTTTCATCAGCATCATAAAGTTCATTCAGGGCAGTTAAAGCTCAAATGTCGTCAATGTCGCATCTTTGTTTTCTGTAAGCATGGATCTTTCTAATAGAAGTCATCTTGAAGTAGCAAAACTTCCTCATACTAGCCAGGATCCACCGCAAAAAGTCTGAGACTATTTACTGGTAATCTGTGAAAGGATCTAAGGTGGGCATGTTAGAGTTGAAGGGACAAAGTCATAGAAAATCCAGCAGTTGCCATTCTTCCTTAATAGGTATTGTCTGTCTCAATCTCTCATCTCCCAAGTTGAGAAATCGGAATTTTAATAGTTTGTTTTTTTGGTCATTGATATTGCTCTGTCATCCTTAGCATTTCTTTAATTAATGAAATATGGCAGAACTTTCTACCACCAAATATTCAGACACATATTACTACCATCTATTACAAAAAGCAGACCAAGGATGATTACAGTTGAGAACATTCAGACTCCTTTTTTAAAAGAGAAGTAGCAACACACAGGGAATCATATTTGCAATTGTCTTTGCACCTTCATTCTAGGGCTCGACATGAAACCAATTCCTCAATTTTTTTAAATTCAAAAGAAAATGAAGTGGCAGATCTTTTATTACCCATTCATCATAAATGAGCTTCCTTCCATTCCCTTTATTATCACAAGAAATGTTTTTATCTTGATCCTTCCTCTTGCAAAATCCTGTATTTGAGTAAAACATATCACATCCTTCAGGAAAATGGTAGAGTGACAGATTTTGCATTATTAACATGCTATTCTACCTCTCTTTCATGAGTGCTCAAAAAAACAGTAAACAAATTATCCACTTGGAAACAGACAAAGGACTTTATTATTTTCAGTGATGATAATAGCCAGGGTATCAGTGTTTACAGTTTCCCCAAACTCCTATTCCCATGGGACATCAAAAAAGAGGCTCATTTGCATCTACACATGTGGCGAGTTATAATACAAGAAAGAAAACGTAAGTTAGAGGAAATAAATCCTTATAGTAGCTAGGTAATATACCTGATTTTTATCCAAGGGAAAACATGCTTTTTTTTTTTTTTTAATACTGGAGGGTAGTCAAATAGAAACAAAAATAAAATCCAACAAAAATAATCAAAGAAACAAAAACAAAACACAAAACATTCTGTATTTTACTTCAGAGGAAGAACCGCTCTCTAACTCCCGATGCTGATCATTATACTAGCATCCTTAAGAGAATAGTCCAGAACAAAGTCCTGTGTCTCTGCTCACAAGATAAGCAGAAATGTAAGAGAGTCATGGAGAGTTTTCTCCTAATAGCACTAACCTTAGAAATGTGTTAATGTGTATTTTCTATCTCTGTCTCTGATATGTCTCCATATCTTTTACACACATAATTGCACACACAAGCAAACACACAGAGCAACTGCTAAATTATTTTTGAGGTATCTTAGAGCTTTAAAACACTTGTCAAAAATTTTGCAATAAAATATAAAAATATTCATTTGACGTAAAATTCATAATTTATTTAATAGTGGTAGAATTAAAAAATCACTTCTCAGAAATTATTAATGGGAAATAGAATAAATTCTAAGCATATTATTAGGTAGTTAGGAAGAATGACTAGAGAGAATAAGTGGGTAACTGATATATGGCAGTAGTGAAATTCACACACTTAGGAGCAAGCCGTGTACGAAGCAGATATCAGGTAGAGGAAACGACTGGAATGAGAAAGATTAGCAAATATTTGAAAAGAAAATAAAGCAATTTGCATTGAATTTAAAAATGAAAAGAAACTTAGTCGGTTAAGATGATGTAAGAGGAGTGATGGTAAAGCAGTCCTGCTTCGCTGAGCAAGATAATAGTCTGTTCATAGTATTCTGGACCCTGCAATTTTAGAGTCTAAAGATTTAAGGTGGCTATAAAAGAGTGAATTGTAGTAGTTGACATAGGAAGAATGAATAAGGATATCAATTAAAGCCTACTCAATGTAAAAAAATTGTCAGTGTTTCAGAGATGATGATAGTCAAAACTATATATGGAAGAAGAAAAATGTGTCTCAGAATTTTTCAGTACAGAAGCCTTTTAACTCATGTTGAAGTGAAGGTCTTTGGGACAGTCAGCTATTTCAAAAGAAATAAAGATCTTCTGTAGTGGGAGGTAACAGATACAGCCCTCCCAGCTCCTCTATGAATATATATGCGGCACAAGTTTATGAAATGCCTATTATTATATTATTTTTATTGTGTTATAAATATTCATAGCATCATACCACACAGGGAAATTGTGCCAAAGGAGAGATAGAATTCCAGTACCAATGAGCTTATGTAGTAATGTAATATGCAGAAGGAACAGAAGGAGAAATGTAATATACTGACTTTTAATTTTTATTTTAGACTGATGCTCATGGCTATCTAAAAAGAGACTCATTAGCAAAGGAGTAAAATAAATTATATCAGTACAGGAGAGAAACACTCCCAAATTCCAAACCCTAGTTTTGACACTTGCTTATTGCATAAATATGATGAAAATGTAACTGCTATCATTTACATGCTTTGCAGTTAGATTTTGTTTTTCTTTTAAAAGTGCACACAAGTAGTATAAAAGTGACATTCAATAAGAACAATTTATTTCCTTAAGAACAAATATCTTTGAATAGTTGAGGGTCTCACACAGAGTATACATATAGGACGGAAACTTCCTTTTTAATATTCATATCTGTATCTACCTTGAAATGAGAATTAAATGGGCAAGTGCAAAGTTAAATTGAAGACTTATTCTTCCTAAAATGCATTTTTCATCTTAAAGTTTAGCCCCATAATGTAATATATTTTGGGGGGGCTTAGTTTTCTCAGAATCCACCTACTACAACTGCCTCAAATCATTCTTCCAGCGTAGGCTATCTTTCACAGAATCTAAGTTAATTTTTATCTGTAGTATAGAAACTGATTACATCTGGTTGGTAGGCTTGCGAAAATAATGTGTATACATTGTCATGTAAACAACACACAATATCTTCTGTTTTGATTCCCAACTATAGAATCCAATTCTTAGTAGCTTTGTGTATATGTGAACATATGTTTGAATTAATATTGAATTCTATTATTTGGGGTCAGTTTGATTTTTTTTTAGCGATTCTAGGGAAACCACTGAATAAAACTCCTGTGTCCAGTAAATAGCAATATAATATGTAACGTTTATTTGGTATTTCCCAGTGTCGGTCATAAGATAAATATTTATATGCAATTTCTTATTTACTTCTCACTATAATCTTGTGAGGTAGATATTGTCTTTTATAGCTTTTAAATTCATGAAGAAATTCAGGATCTGAAGTTTATGCAGTTTTTCTGAAATCATAACCTGTTAAATTATTAGGACTTAGTTCAATTTCTCAAATCTTGGAGTCCATCTTCATCAAAATCTATGTATGAACTTGAGAAATACCTAAAACACAGTCTAGAATTCTGCAAATAATATTCTAAAATTAATTAGAAAAAAAAGATGAGGCATACAATCCAGTTAGCTCAGTTTGTCAGACCATATTAATAAAAAATATTTTCTATTATACTTTCCCACATATTTTTATCTTAGTTATCTCTGTCTAAAATCCTGAATCACAGAGTGAGAATTTAACCTGAGAAACTGCCTTGCAAATGCAAGCATTCCCTTTCAAGTGGGACCTAGCATTATAGTGGGCGATTCAGAATAAAACATCATCTTTTTCAGAATCTCACAGTGTCTATTGTTATAATCCCAATGATAAATTCAATATCTCAAATTCATAGTTGAATATCTCAATAATACATGCTATTAAATAATTTTTAGGTTAAAGAAATACCTAAGAAAGTTTCAGACTTAAATATAAAATCCATATTTAGGCATGTCATTGAGAACCAAAGAGTTATATTTAGGAATACAATCTACACAGATCACAAATAAGAGTTTCTTAAACTTGAAAATGATTTGCTCATTAAATATTTAAATGAGCTTTATAATGAGTTGAAATGAAATTTGAGCAATTACATTACTTAATTGTGCTCAAATATTTCAACTCTTTTCCTATGAAAATAAATTAGACTCAGATTGAAATTTTAATGGAATAAATTAATCATTGCTTCATATGAAGTCTAAAAGACAAAGTAATATATAATAATATATTATTGGAAACAAAGATAAAAATATAAATGTGACATAAAATAAATACAATGTATACGTGGATGGGAAACATAAAAATAAGGATCTTAGAGTACATTTGAAGTTGTTATCAGTGTAAAATACACTGGTATAAATATATTTTATGTTAGTCTCAAAGGAACCAGAAAGCAAAAACCTCTAATAGATTTGAAAGAGGTAAAGAGAAAGAAATATAAGCACACCACTTCAGAAAATAATCAAATCACAAAAGAAGAGAGTAAGTGAAGAAAGAATATAAAGAATTATAAAACATTTACAAAGGAATTATAAAATATTTACAAAGTAACTATCAAAATGGCAATCAGTAGTAAATCAGTACTAATCAACAATTACTTTATGTAAAAGAACTAAATTTTCCAATCAAAAGACAGTCATTGAACAGATTATTTTAAAAAGACCCAACACTATGCTATGTATAGGAAACTCACTTCAACTTTAAGGACACAAACATACTGAAAGTGAAGGGATTAAAATGGAAGCAAAAAGAAGCAAGGTTACTAAGCTTGTGATAGACAAATTGACTTTAAAACAAAGACATTAACAAGAAAAAAACAGGCCATTATGTAATAATAAATGGTTTACTCCAATAAGAATAAATGACATTTATAAATATTTAAGCACCAACAGAGGAGCAACTAAATATAGAAAGCAAATATTAACAGATCCGGGCTGGGGGCGTTGAAATAGCAATATAACAATAATAGGAGACTTTGATAGTGTACTTTCAACAGTGGTTAGATTATCAATTGTTAGAAAATCAATAGAAATTTATTGAACTTAAACTTCATGTTGGATCACATGAGTCTAACAGAAATATACAGAACATTCAATTTAACAGCAACAGAATAAATATTCATCTCAAGCATACAAGGAGTATTTTCCGTGCTACATTCTGTATTAGACCACAAGTCAAGCCTTAACAAATTTAAGATTAAAGTGATGTTATACATCTTTCCAACCATAATAGTATGAAACTAGATTTTGATTATAAGAGGTAAAATAAAAAATTCACAAATCTGTGGAGCTGAATAACATGGTACTAATCACTGAATGGGTAAAGTGTAAAATCAAAAGAAATTATTAAAAAGATGACACAATACAAATGAAAATACAACTACCAAACTTATGGTAGACAGAAAACTAGTTCTAAGAGGGTAGTTAGTAACAATAGGAACCTACATTAGGAAAAAAGAAATAAATAAACTACCTAAATTTATAGCTCAATAAACTAGTAAAAACAAAAACAGAAATGGAAAGAGTCCTTAGGAAAAGGAAATAAATAACAAAGGTTACAGTAAAAATAAATGAAATACAGACAATAGGATATATCAATGAAGTTAAGAGCTAATATATTACACAAGGTAAGCAAACAACACAAACATTTAGGGTACACCACCCCCACAACACTCAGAAACCAGAAAGAGAAAATGCAAACAGGAGATATTACAATTCAAATAACACAAATATAAATGATTATGAGACTACTTTGAGAAATTTTACATCAAAATGAACAACTAAGAAAGAAATTTCTAGAAACATACAACCTATTAAGACTAAATCATGAAGAAATAAAATATTTGAACACATCAATTACTGGTAAAGAAATTGAACCAATAATCAATATATTCCCAAAAACAAAAGTCCAAAACCAAATGATTTCACTGGTGAATTTTTACAAATATCTAAAGAATTACCAGAAATCCCTCTTCTTTCAAAAAAAATAGAAAAGGAGAAATCACCCCTAAACTCATTTTATGAGGCTAGCATTACCTGGATGCAAAAATTAGATAAGGACAAGTAAAGAAAACCCCCAAAGAAATAAGATGTAAAAATGCTTATTAAAATATTAGCAAATTAAAATCAAATGTACATTAAAAGCATCATACAATGTGACACAATGGAATTTATTCTTGTGGTGCAAAAATAGTGTAATATTCGTTGAATAATCAAAGGGATGCAACACATTAACAAAATGAAGGAAAAATTCATATGACTATCTCAATATATGCAGGAAAATCACTTGACAAAATCTAAATGATTCATGGTCAATATTGTCAACAAACTGGGTATAGACAGAACGTATCTCAAAAATGGCAGCAGCATTATTTCTACAATGTATTGTATATTGCATAGATGATTTTGACTAAAATATTTTATTTTAAATAAACTTATTTTTATAATTTATTCTAACATATTTTTTTGTTTTTGTTCTATACTGACAGTTAAATTAAGTTATAAATATTTTCAATTACTTCCTTTTTTTTGAGATGAACTTTCTAAATACAATAGAATTATCCATAGAAGATAGTCAATTTTACTGTACTTTTCATTGGAAGTATATTTATATTAGTATTTCAGCACTCACCTTAGAGAGCTAAACCAATATGTCTAACTGCTTACTGAATAGCTCAAAGACAAGTCTACTGCTTTACATGGATTAAACGACACAATGCCCAAATTAATTCAAATATAAATCAAAAAGAATTTAGAGTTTCTCTCCCCCAATCTTACAATGTGTCATAATTCAGTAAGAGATACCACTATCCTTACAGTTCCACAATATAAGAATTAATAAGTTGCCCTTGGTAATTTCTCCTTGCCACAGCATCCATACTCCTCTCTCCCTGTGACTAATCTTTATGCTGTGACTTGTTAACCTTTCTTATTTTACTACCACTATTGAAAATGAAAATTACCTATTTTTAGGCACTCTCAACTTCCACATAACTACTGATTATCTCCACTAGGACAGTACAATAGACTCCTAATATCAATCTCCATTCTTGTTCATTCATCACATACTTTATTCACCAAATGGCATTAAGAAAGACATAAACATTAACATAAATTGGATCATGTCAATCTCTGGTTAAAGACATTTATTGAATTTCTGCTTTCTCTGATTAAAGAATAAAGACAGCTTCTTTTAAAAACTTCATATTATATCATCATTTTCCACCTCTCTGGCTATATCTCATTTCATTTGCCCTCTTTAAGTTATAGGATGTCAAGTTGTCATCACATACAAGCACAAAGACAGATTGTAGCTCATGAAAACTTAGAATTTGTGAATATTAAATATCAGTATATTTTAATCAATAAAATAATAATTTTTAAATTTCAGTATATTTTTATTATCATTTCGGTGAGAAGCTAAATTTCACTCTTATAAAATTGAAAGTATGCAATACATGTTATTAACTAATGTTTTAGATTGGATTATCAGACTTAATTCAATAGATAGCTGAAAATTTGTGCCCATTTACCTATTCTCTATATTTCTCTCACCTGATCCCATCAACTACTGTTCTTCTCTTTTTCTTTTAGTTTGACTTCTTTAGTTTTTAGATTCCAAATATAAGTGAAAGTCTTCAGTGTTTGTCTTTCTCTGTCTGGCTTATTCCTCTTTGCCTAATACCTAATACACTAAAGGTTCGTTTCTCTTGTCACAGTTGGCAGGATTTCCTTCTTTCTCCTGGCTGATTAGGTATCTAACCATAAATGATATTGCTAGATCATATGATAGTTATATTTTCAATTATTTTAGGAAGAACCACACTGGTTTGATTTTGTTTTGCTTTGTTTTTTAAGTGGCTAAACAGATTTGTATCCTCACAAGTGTTCCCTTTTTCTCCACATGTTGGCTAACATTTGTTTTTTTCTTTTTGATGATAGTCATTTTAACAGGTGTGAGGTGATATTTCACTCTGTTGCTTTAATCTGCAATTTTCTGATGGTTTAGTGATATTGAGCACCTTCCATGTACATTTTGGATATTTATATGTATTCTTTGAAAATATATCTATTGAGTTCTGTACATTATTAAAGTGGATTGTTTCTCTTTTTTGCTATAGAATTGTATGAGTTTTTAAAACATATTTTGAATATTAAACCCTTATCTGATACATTAATTATAAACAATTTTCTCATTTTATAGGCCATTTATTCATTTTTTGATTGTTTTCTGTTCCTGTTCAGAAGATTTTTAGTTTGTAGTAGCTCCACAAGTTTGTTTGCTTTTGCTCTTTGCTTTTAATATCAAATCTAAACTCAGTCCATCTTGAATTGGTTTTTAGATTTGGTGTAACATAGGAGCACAGTTTTATTCTGTTTTTCAACATAATTTATAAAAGATACTATCCTTTCCCCATTAAGTATTGTTGATTCTCTTATCATTAATTAATTGAGCATTTATTTATGGGTTTCTTTATAGACTATTCTGTTGCTCCAGGTGTCTCTTTTTTTAACAATTCCATGCTGTTTTGATTGAGATAGCTTTGTAACATAGTTTGAAATTTGGAAGTGTAGTTCCTTAAGTTTTCTCTATTTTATCAAGATTGCTTTAGCTATTTGATGTCTTTTGTGATTCTATGAAAATGTTAGGAATCTTTGCTCTCTTTCTGTGGAAAAAATGTCATTGGAATCTTGACAGGAATTACATTGAATTTGTATATTGTTCAGGTAATATGGATTTGGTAACAATATTAATTTTTCTAATCTAAAACCAGAATATATTTTGTTTGTGTATTCTTCAATTTTTCAATTTCTTTCAGTTTTTAATTTACAAATCTTGTACCTCTTATTAAATTTATTGTTTTATATTTTACATTATAAATTACACTGTTTATGAATGCATTTCTTATAGTTTATTAGTGTATAGAAACACAAATGATTTTTAGATATTAATTTTAAGTCCTGCAAATTTCCTGAATTAATTCATTTACTCTAATTCATTTGTTCTAATAAAACACGACGTCTTTAACATCTTATGTGTGTGTTTTGTCGTCTTAAAAAAAAGACAGTTTTACTTCTTTCTTTCTTATTTGGATGCTCTGTTTCTTGCCTAATTTCTATGGATAAGACTTCCAGTACTTTGCGAGTGGCAAGAATGGGTATCTTGTTCCTGATCTTAAAGGAAAAGTTTTCAGTTTTTTCTATTCATATATCAGTTGTGGGCTTGCCATGTATTGTGTTTATTACATCTACACCCAGTTTGTTGATGATACTTATTATGAATAGATATGAGTGTCTAGTTAATTTCTTTAAGCTGAGAGTATTAGTAAGTAAGCTGTTATAGTTGATTTGGAGTCCTAGCATAAGGGATCACATGGCTAAGTTATAATCGCTTAATAATCAGTATTGTTTTAAAAAAGTACAGCTTGGTTCTAGTATTGTTTAGCATGGGGTGGAAAATTCCTGTCTCATTTTCAAAACTAACAAGCAAACAATCATGTCAACTCAATTTCTTACTTAGCACACTCTTTTCTTTCCTAAGAAAATTAACAATTTTTGAAAGTGCTATCTCTTTTCATTTTCTAACAGTCCTTTCCTTTTTCTCTGGTCAGAATTCTATTGATATTTAATGAGTGCACAATGTTTACTCAGTGTTCTTATCTGTTCTCACACCTTATTGGCATTGCCAAGCATTCTTTTTTGTTGTTGTTTTGTTTTGTTTTATTTTGGCTACCAAGATGTGGTTCTCATATTTATAACATGCATTTGCTCAAAAATTTCATGAAGGTTTTACATAGGGTTCTGCTTGATAAATAGAAATACTTTCGAGATTTTGAGATTAGAGAAAATTGATGAGTTTCAGATTTCTTCCTAATAATCATTCACTATATCTTAGTTTATAACTAATTTTATTACAAATTATTTACAAGATAGCTTCATTTAGAGATTTTACAATGTGTAATTTTACATATTTAAAATTATACAGACTTATTTATAGTTTGGTATGCTTTTTTGATGTCCAAACTGATACTACAAATCACTTTTTTTAAAGTCATTTTGATTTTTCCATTGGTCAAATAAGATACATCTTCACATTTATTGTGGGGAGTAAAAGGGGAGAAATATAAAAAGAGTGCACATTATAGTTTTGTACTTCTGAAGATATCTTTCTCTTTTTAACATGGAAAATAGATCTTATCATAGACTTTTTAACTCATGTGTTTCCACTCATTTTTGCATGCACATTTTTTCATTCTGGCATTTATACTTTAGAGGATACAAATTTAATTTTGTTTCTATCAGATGACCAATTTGTGTCTAACAAAATTATATTATTTTTCCCCTACCAATATTAGCAAGTTTTTCTTTAGGTTTTTAGGTTTTAGAGCAATTTTAGATTACTGCATAATTTGGGGGAAATTACAAAGCTCTATCTTACTTTCCTTCTCCCTAATATTTACAGACCTCTCCATTACCAACGTCCTTAATAACATCATTTGTTTGGTACTTTTGTTACCTTGGTGAATCTATAGTGATACATAATATTCATCCAAAGTTGATACTTACATTATAGTTCAGTCTTGGTGCTATATTTATGGGTTTGAACAAGGATATAATTACATGCATCTACCATTATAGCATTTTACAAAGTATTTTTACTTTCATTTAGTAATATGCATGTAAGCTTTATCTCTTTTAATGACTTGATAGCTCTATCATGTTAGTGATATATAATATTCCATTGCTTGGATATAGCATAGTTAATAGCATAGATATCTTCATTGCTTCCAGATATAGGCAACAAAAAACCTATGGAAGTTTTGTGTGAATATCAGTTTTCAAGTCTTTTGGTAAATTCAAACAGCATGGTTGCTGGATCACATGGTAAGAGTATGTTTAGTTTTATAAGAAGCTGTCAAATGGTCTTAAGAAGTGGCTATAAAATTTTGCATTCCCACCAGCAAGTAATGAGAATTCCTGTTGCGCCCCATCCTAGATAGCATGTTGTGAGTCTTCTAATAGATGTGTAGTGGTATCACTTTGTGTCTTGATTTGCGTTTCTTTGATGACTTAAATAATGAAGTTTGTTTTCATATGGTTATTTGACATGTATATATCTTGGAGAGGAATCTCTCGTCTTTGGTTAGTGTTTTAACCAGTTTATCTGTCTTCTTATTATTGAATTTTAAGAATTCTTTGTATATCTGCAATAATTGTTCTTTCTTAGATAGGACTAATGCAAAAAAAAAAAATGTTATTTTCTCAATCCTTGGCTTGTTTCTCATTCTCTTGATGTTGTCTTTGGCAGAACAGAGATTTTATTTTTAAGGAGTCCAACTTACTAATTTATTTTCCTGCAAGGATCCTGCATTTGGTGTTATATTTAAAAATTTGTCACCAAAGTTACACCTATATTATTTTTGTTTATTTGTGTTCTAACTTTTCTCCTTTATTATCTTCCAGTCATTTAATTTTGATTTTTTATTTAGGTTTATAATCTATTGGTGTTAATTTTTGTAAAGATAGTGGAGTCTTGTGTGTGCGTGCTTGTGTGTGTGTATATATTTATTATATATATAATATATATATATATATTTGCATGTGGATATCCAGTTGTCTCAGCATTTGTTGAACAGAACAGACTACCTTTTTTCCATTTTATTGCTTTTGCACTTTTGTCAAAGATAACTTGATGCTATTTATGTAGAGCTATTTTTGAACTCTCCATTCTGTTGATTTATGTCTGTCTATTCTTTCACTGATACCACATTTTCTTGACTACTATAGTTTTATAGTAAATCTTAAAGTCAGGTAGTGTCAACCTTCTGATTTTTGTTCATCTCCTTTAATATTATGGATTCTATACTGATTTTTTTGCTCCTCTATATAAATATTAAATTTAATTGTCAATATTAAAGGTACAATATGCAGACATTTTCATTAGATTGCATTGAATCTATGAGTCTAGTTGTAAACAATTGACATCTTCACTGTATTAAGTCTTTCTATACATGAAAAGGCTGTCTACTTACTTAGTTCTTTGATTTATTTCATGAATGTTTTGTAGTTTCCCTAATGTAGATCTTTTGCATATTCTATATTAATGATTATTTTTCACCAATATGAACAACTAAATAAAATAGTGTTTTTTTCCTCCTCTGTCTTTCTTCCTGTCAGCCTACTTGCCTTCCATTTTTGCCTATACCTAAAAAAAGTTTAAAGAAACTGAATATTTTTTGATGAGCTAATGTAAATGGCATTATATTTTTAATCTAAAATTCTACTTGTTGATTGTTAGCCCTTGTACATTAGCTTGTTTTCAGAAACCTTGTTATAATTGCTTATTAGTCCTAAGAGTATGTTTTGGTTTATTCTTTTGGTTTTTCTGCATAGATAAACATGCCATAGCTTAACAAAACTGTTTTTATATCTTCTTTTAAAGTGTTTATATCTATTATTTTCTTTTCTTTTCTTATTAAGTTATCTAGAAATTCCAGTACCATGTAGAAAGAAGTGGTGAGGAGGAATATACTTGCTTGGAGCTGATCCTTTTGGGAACAATTTGATGTTATCTGCAGTATTTTGTTTGCTTGGTTTTGTGTCTATTACTTACTTTGTCGAGAGATTACTCTTTATTCTAGTTTACTGAATGATTTTATCATGAATAGGTGTTGGATTTTGCTAAATGCCTTTTTCTGTGTCTGTTGACACTATCATGTGGTGTTTCTTAGCTTAGAGAGGTGATTGATTACATAATTAGATTTGGAAAATTTAGCCAGCTTTGCATTCCTGGGAAAAATCTTACTTGGTCATGATGGATAATGCTTTGTGTACATTGTAAGTTTTCATTTGCTTGTATTTTGTTGAGGATTTGTATTTGTTTGCTCATTGGAAATATAGGTCTTTCTTTTCTTATAATGTCTTCTGTCTTTCCTTTCCTCAATTTCTCCCTCAGTCCTTCCTTTCTTTCTTCCTTCTTATCTTTTGGTTTTAGGTTCAGTACCGAAGATATGTTTTTAATAATTCACATTGACACTCAATTTAGATAAGCTATTGATTTTAATTTATCTAATACATTTTTTCAGTAGACTGTTACTTTGGATCTCTAATTTTGTTTTTGCTTTTGGCATTTCTCAATGCATAGTCCATCCCTTTCTCAATTTTTTTAAAACCATGCTTATACCAAACTATTTTTTTTTTCCTTGTGTACACTACAATATTTTACTTGTTTTGTTTTATATATTATTTGTCATTTTTCAGAGCACTAATGTTCAATACTATGTTGTTTCTTGTAACTAAGAAATATTTATAAGTTTTGGGAGTATTTGGGGCTGTCAGAATATCTAAGGCTGCAATTAGCATTTTCTAAATGAAGATCAGAGATATCAGCTTATTCCAATAAATGAGTCTCACCAAATAATTTATATTAACCAAAAATTTAACAATGTCTTTATTTGTAAAAACTTTTTAAGCGAAAATAAGAATAAAACAAATAAGAATTTAAGGAAATACTGTTTAGAATTAGTTGCCTACGTATAATATAAATATATTTGGATTGGGTTTCTCTGAAACTAAGGAAAATTAAGATTCAAGTTAGAAGCTGATAAACAAGGAAAAAACAGTCTTCATATATTTAACATATTCAAGAATGCTTTATTTTTATCCCACTTCGGTTTAATACATTCTTATCAATCTAGTCCAAAGAAATTCTATAGATTTTGCTACTACTGTGAATGGAATTTATCTTTTTCTTTACATTATATTTTCTATTATATATTTTCATAGAACTTTGTAGTAATCTAATTTATATAGATAGGAGTCATCATCTTTTTGTTGATATACTCATTTTTATAATTGTACATCTATCCTTAAAATATTATTTATTCTGTTAGTTCTGTTTTTTGGTGCAATCATGTTTTCTGCATGAGCACATTTTTTTCTACTATTGTAATTCGTCTTGTGTGTATCCTTTTGTATAATTATATTAACTAGGAACTCAGGCAGTAGTAATGGTGACATCTTTTTTCTCACTTTAATGGGAATACAACTAATACCTTATCATCAATATAGGCTCTGTTCCTATTACATATATTTGCCCAAATTTTCTTTCTATTCCTAGAATATTAACTCTTTTTATAAAAAAATAACAACTTCAGTTTGAAGGCAACTATATCAACTCAGAGAAAAAAAAAACACTCATTCAACTGTTATGACTAAATTGTTGAATAAAAGATGAGAAGTAGGAGAAGATTTAAGAGTACATTAATTCATCATGTCTATTGGGAGGATTGACTTACAGAACCACCTGGGAGTTCAAGGAATCAAGTAATTCCACAAAAATCTGTTTCCTCTGGTGCTAATGTGTGACATAAAATGACAATTTTTTCACAATGCCTTAAAAATCTACCAGAATTTATGGGAAATGACTGTTAGCTTTTTCTTGATAGAAAAGATCTCAAAGGAACTAAGCTGGTGGGGACGTGAGGATAAAGAATTTGTGGGGGAGTGGATATGTAGGAAATAATTTATGGAAATGGATAAAAAGAAAGAAAACCCATGATACGTGTTGACTTAAAGGACACTTCCACTCACTCTGAGGGGGTGTCTCAATGTTATGCTTCTTCCATAACAACTTCAGACATTTAGTGAGCAAAGTGTCTCTGGTGTTAAGATATATGCTATTCACAAGTGCAACAGTGTAGAATTCTTCACACCAGTATATGAGGATATTTTTCCCAAAATCAGTAAATTTGAATTTGGATATAAAATTAGATAATACATTTGGGAATGAGTTTTGTATTATTTTAAATCTACTTTTGTCATAAAGAGTTCTTGCTGTAATATGGATTAGATACTTAATCTATATTTGGATTTAGATTTGATTTCTTCATGGATCACGAATTAAATCAGCATTGTAACAAATGTCTTAGAAAACTGAATGCCTCATTCCACTTGATGATATGTCTTATCATTTCTTTTCATCAAATAGCCCAAGTTCCCATGAAAGAATCAAGGCAATGGATAATGCTTTAAGTTACTTTAGTATTATCATACACTTGTGAAAGAATCAACTATGGTACCAAATCATAGGATCTTACCTGTTACTTGAAATGCTGAGCAATAAATGGTGCTATTTCTTCTATTTCTTAATATACAGGTCCAAAAACCAAGAACTATAATTGAAATTACCTCTTCTATCAAGTGAATCAAATCAACCATTTGTTTTGCTGTTGTGGTTGTTATTGTTGATTTTTTAATACCCATCCTTGACATTATGGAAACTACTGGTTTAGAAACCAGTAATCATCAAGGGAGAAGTGTTCTAGAAGGCAATTTAGCAATAATTACATGGAGGAAAACAATGTCGTCTAGATAATTCAATCTCATGACTATGAGTCAGTGGGTCAAAAAGGGGTTATTATAATGAATGGGTTAATACATTCCAAAAAATCAAAAGAAAGAAGGGTTGATAGTGCATTAAGGAGAATTAGTGTCCGACTGCACCTTGGCAATTTTTATATAAAGATGTTTGTTGTGAAAAACTGAGACTCTATACAGATAGGACTACCAAGGGCTCATAATATATAGTAATAAATGATTGGTGGTTAAAGAACTATACAATAGCAGGTAAAGGAAATATCTATGTACATAAAAAATAATGTGTGTATACATATTTATGTGTATATATATCGATATATATGATATAAGCATTGGAGCTATCAATATCATTTTTGCAATGGTCACACATATATATATATGTTATATGTATATATGTATTTAAAACATGAATACATAGTTATATTCTATTTTTTTCCATTTCCTTTCCTTTTAGTCACCACTGTAGTGAAAGGTATAAATTATGATTTAGTTTATACTTTGAGACATATTTCTCTGAATATCAAGATCAGATCTTAGAAAACCTTGGTAAAAATGGATATTATTCAAGGATTCTTATCTTGGAGCTAGATGCAGTGATGAAAAAGTTACCTACAGCTGAGTTTCATCAAATGGATATTCCATTTTTTACTGTTAATTTTGAAAAATTGATATAAATAAAAAGGAATTGCTAAAAATTGATTGACTACAGTTGCTCCCATGGCAACAGTACCCGGTGACAACATCTAATACATCATTTGTCTAGGGGCAATAGAGTAGTGACACCTGTGTTCAAACCAGGAATTCTTCTGATGGAGCTTGCTTATAAGACTTCATGCTTGATCTTCATTTTTTCCCAAATATGATTCTGTATCTTTAATTCAACTCCAACCCCAACATCACCTCTAATGGAATATTCTTGAATCCTTCATAGCTATTTTAAATGCCACTTTAAAAGCTTTATATTATTAACTCTATCACGGTACTTCTCTTATTTATTTATTATGTTAACTGCCTTATTAATAACTAAACTTTCCTGCAATTAAGACAGTATAGCCTTTCAGAGGGTCTGATATAAAGCAGGAACTCTGAAATTGTAAGGATGGAGGAGCAAGAGAGACTTCCTGCATCTTGTTTGCTTGCTGTTTGCTTCCTCTCCTAATCAGCATCAACCAGTCTCATCTCCCTTCTTTCCCCTGGAGGTAGATCTTTATTACAATAAAGTATTGAACTGAATTTTCACGTGCAGAACCAGTCTTGATGTCCTCCTTCAGAAACTTCAGAACTAGTTCCTGCAACCCAACATCTTCTTTGTCAGAAGTCTGGATCACAGTCTCATGAGGTTTCTCCTCCAAGCTGAAAAACACCAGCGTAGGGCAGGCAGTAACCCTCCTCTAAGGTCAGAGTTTCTGTTCTGTGGGACTCCTCTAAGTTTATAGAGTTGTACTCTCAGCCCCATATGGCAACTCAAGCCTGTAGATGCCTCTAAAATAATTTAGTTTTTGTCTGTTCTTCAATATCTAATTCACATTCTGTACATGAAACTATTTTGCTAAAATAACTCATTTGATTTTGTTTCCTGACTGGACTCTGACTGTGACAAACTTTTCCCCAGAGTCGTAGATGCTAAGGAATACTCAAGGATACACAGAACTTCTTTTATGGCCTATTTAAATCCTAACAAGCTCTACAAAGCATATCTTTCTGTTCATGTTTCTGCATGTGACATATTGACTCAGAGAATTGAAAAACCCAGATGCTTAAGCCAATTTGAATTGTAGTTTCAGTATTCATAATCCAAAGATGTAATGAGAATACTCATGGTTTACTCTATTTTTGTATTATTTGAGTAATTTACAGGAATAATCATATATCAAGCAAAGTCATACAGAAAACAGATTACATATTCAAATTGGATCATTTGAGATGAATTTAATGAAAAGACTATTTGCAAAAGCTAAGTTAAGGTATAGGGAAATTAACAGAGATAATGCCATATACCAGTGCAGATGACTTGCTACCCTTAGATCTGAAAGGTCTAAAATCTATGGAAAGAATTGTCAGTAAGAGTCAACTGTCAGAAGCTGTGGCCTTTGGCTGCTGTGCACAGTCAACTTGAAGAGAAGGAGTAGAATAAATTCTTCTACATACCTCTGAACTCCTGCCAGAGATCCCCATTAGCCGAGCTCAATGGGACACCAGAGGGCAAAGGAATTGGTTGATGAAGTTCGTTGAGGTCAGTCTCCTGGGGATCTAGCAGGGTGAAGAAGGGGAAACACAGGAGCTGGATGAGTTAGTGGAAAATAACTTCTTATACAAATGGATTAAGTGCTGGTGAATTTAAATGTTTTTAATAACAGCAGCACGTTCAGAAAGAATCTCTTTTGAATAAATGAAGAAAATTTACTGAGGGCAGTGAGGGAGTGGAGTGGGATAAGGAGAGAAGCACATTCACAAAATATTTCTGGAAGCATGGAAGTTAAATATCAAAGAGAAACACTGTCATCTGAAAACATGAAATGAATTGGAAATACAAGCATTCTAACATTTTTATTTTTTAACCACAAATACAGACTTTTTAACAAACTTCCATCTTGATTCTGAAAAGTGAGTGTTGAGTAGCATCAAGAAACATTGAAACAGTTTGACAAATACCTCCAACATACATAATGTGTATATATGTATGCTTTAACATTTCAGAATATAATGTGATAAGTTGCAGAGCATTTATAATTAATTAAGCTGTTTTCACAGCCCTCTAGAAGAATATTTTTCCAGGATAGCTGACTACATAATGCTGTGCATGATTTATTTATAGACTACTAATGAAGACATATCTAATCATCATAATTAATTGGTATTTTTGTGCTTTGGGGCCTAATCACAAAATCTTTCACAATGCTGGCTCAAAATAAACCTGGCTATAGGGCAAACATTTAGGACAAACTCTGCTGGTTGTTTTTAATATACAGCTCTGTTGTATTTATTTATTCAGTATTCTGACTGCTACTACGCAGTGCCAGGGCAAGTAGTCCATTTGGTCAATTAGTTTTTTCAAAGATTTTCTTAAATCAGAAAACAAAATGAACCAGAAGAATCGTATTTGGCATAATAGATGAAAACTTGAACTGTTAACATTATGTGCTGCATTGCTGTTAGATAGTCACACTGTTTATAAGAATTTTTATTATCTTTAAGTCAAAATAGAATTATGAAAGAACTTTAGTACTGTAGGATCAAAAAATGCCCTTTAATCTTCAATGTGTCTAGCAATTTTACTTTCTCTTTTACTTACATGAAATCCATTTTAACTCATCATTGTGAAACAGATATGAATTTTTGTTTTCTTTATTTTATTTTGGTTATTGGAAGTTTCTAAAGAAAGCCCTCAGAGTACTTTCTTTCACTGGATACTTGTATACTAAGAAATAACAGAAAGTTACAGTAATGATATCAAATCAAATATCTCCTTTTTATGATTTTAGATATCAAATATCTTTTATTATGAATATAGTTCAGACTTTAAGGATGTGAATTATATATTCAGTATTAAATGTGTTCTTGTATTCATTGTTAGGCATTCCCATGTGGTAAAAATTGTGACCAGCAAATAAACAAATGGCCAGTGCAATCTTCTATAGTGAATATGTTTTTTCAAGAGTAACCTTAGTAGGCTGAGTGACTCTCTGAGGAAACCAAGGGAATAAATTACTTCAACAGCATCAGTTTATTTTCTCCAGATATTCTGAGAAGGGATATCATTCAGAGTGTTTAGAATCCACTTGTACCAATACTGTGATGTCAATGAAAAATCTTAAATAGTTAGGTATTGTGGTAAAAACTGAGAGGTGCTAACTTGACCCCCCTCAACTGGGAGAACAGTCAGTAGACATCTCCAACAGTCAACCCTTTCCTTATGTGTCTCAGCTTGAGAGAGTCACTTTGACAATCTCATGGCTAAATGAAGTGAGAGTGAAAAGGCTCGGCCATCTGGACCAAGGCAGGCCAACCCTGATGTGCAACACTGACCCAGATTTTGTTGGGTCTCTATCACAACCTGATTTTTCTCTCCTTCTAGGCATGATGATTCCTATTCAACATCCTGAATTCTGAACTCCACCTCAGGATTTGTGTCAGAGACTCCAACCTGTGATAAATGCGCATAGGTTTATAGAAATGAACAAAATATTTCATAATAAGAAAATAATTTAAATCAATTATAAGGCAATGATCAAATTTATCATGTTGGTAAGAAGTAAGAATATACTATTACACATTTTCTTTTTACTTAGAACTTTTCCAAATTTTTTAACATTCCTTACCTTTTCAACTAAAAAATACCTTCTGTTTGCTCTTCTATGTAATATAGGGTCCCTTCTGGACATTAAATTAACTGAATTTTCCTGAATTAAAATAACTTTCATAATTAAATTAGCAAATCAAAAAATTTTATGTTTTCAGTTTCATCTGTGTTTGTACATTTTGTTGAAATCAACTCTTTACTGATGTTCTTTACTTCCACAAAAATTACAGTAATTAAATAATTCAGATTGAAGTCCTGAGAAACCACTAGAATAACAAGAAACACAAGAAGTAATCAAACAAAAGGAGATACACAGTAATGCCTGGCATAAATTAATCTGATGTAACTGAAAATTCAAGTGATAGGAAAATTTAAGGTAAAAGGGCATATTTCTAAATTAGCAAAATTGTTAGGATGTTGATTATCTAACTATTTGTGTTATCAGGTTGGGTCACTATAACCATAGATGGTGTGACTTAAACAACAGAAATGTGTTTCCTGTAGTTCTGTAGGTTGGGAAATCCGGGTCCAAGATGCTAGTTGATTCAGTTTCTGGTGGATATCCTCTTCCTGACTTGCAGATGGTCTTCTTTCTGTGTCTCACATAGTTGAGAGAGAGCTGTCTTTCTTTCTCTTCTTATAAAGCTACTAATCTCATAATGAGGATCCCACCTTCATGACCTCATTTAGCCCTAGCTATTCCCATAGGTCTAATCTCCAAAACTATTATACTGAGGTTTAGGTTTTCCACATAAGAATTTTGTGGGGATGCAATTCAGTCCAGAGTGCTATTTGAAGTGAGCAGAAAAATTAGTTTTATAGGATGTGGAGAAACATTCAGATTCAGGTGGGAAATATTATGGAACCCAGAACTGGCAGTAAAGAGACCTCGACCAAAGTTCCACGTGGAGGGTCGAATACCAGTATAGTCTGACAAAAGTTAGGAAGTGTCTAGTGCTTTGACCTCCTTTAGGAATAAACTAGAACTACCAAAAGATCTTTCCACAAAGATTTTGTATGTTTCTAAATGAGATGAGGGATATACTGTGTCCAACCAGTAACAAAATATGAAGGTATATTTATTTTAGAGATTGATATAATGAACTAAGTTCTTAAACAATTATGAGAATGAGGAAGTTCAGAGAAATAAGACTTAGAGAACTAAGAAATTCCTCTGTAAGGAAAATGTTTTGAAAAGTATATTTGAAGACTTCTATCACTATCTTATTAACCTTTCTATAATCCTTATTGGATATGGCTATGCCTAGAAAGTTATATGTCCTCTCTTTAAAATAGAATAATTGAGATTTCAAACTGTATTTTTCTTTGAATTGCTGTAACCTTTTAAACAATTGATTGGTTTTGCAAGTAGTGCTGTCAAAACTGATGGATAATTTGTTACAGAAAAAAAAAAGGAAGTGTCAGATTGGTATGAGAGGCACAGCATATTAAGAGGCCCTTGAGATGGTGTTAGAGCATTGGGTTAATTATTACTTCCCAGAAATTAATAATGAGAACTCCTGGCTTAACTTGTGAATGAGTTGAGGAAATATAACAATAAACTAAATAGTGTTATGTTTTACAATTGTGAGAGAATACCTTTTTTTCTAGAATGTGCTTATTTAATCTTATGAACTGATAACCTTTAAGAACTGTGCCCAATCAGCATTAGACATTGATAAGAAATGCATTGTAACAATGTTTATTAGCACTATAAAGCAGTTTTTTCTAAATAAGCATTTTGCCTATATTTTATTAAATATCGGCATGCATTTTCTACCCCCCTTATTCCTCTGTTTGTCAAGCATTGTCATCCATTTTTAAACACTATGCAGAAGACACGAAAATCCTTCATAGTTTGAATAATGAACTATGCATAGGAGATATTCAAGTTTAGCATAGGAACAAAAAGACTGCTATATTTTATGCCATGTTTATTTATTCCAACTATAAAAGCAGAAATGATCTCCAAAATAGTTTGATAGACAATGATTGAGGTTGCAAAAATAATTGTGACAGTGTTTACCATATTTGATTTAGCTAATTGAAAATCAAGGTAGAGTCTCCTTCTAGATAGATTCTATGTTGTATTACATTTATGCAATCATTAAAGTTATGTCATCCTCAATTTTCAAAAAGTAATTATATTGCTTTTGAAACTGTCAGAACATATTTTCCGATTGTTTATTACGTAAATAGGTAAGCAGACTGATGTGGAGACTAAGTGGTCTCTGTTTGGCATTACAAAACTTGGTAGTCCTCTGGCTTCTGTTTGGAAATAGTAAATCAATTACATTTTATGATATGTTTGCTTTTGGTGAGGGATCTATTGTGACAGCAAGCTAAAAATTGGAGATTTATGATCTATAAATTGTCTCAGAAGTTTAACTTCACTATTAGGTTTACACATTGTACAAACTTTGATGAAAGTCTTATCTTATTTTTATTTTTACTCTCAAGATAAAGGAATACAATTCAGCTTAAGAGTTACAAAAGTCATCTTCTTTTGTTCTCTAAGTTTGTAATTAACAAGGTTTAAACAAAACTTCAATCTGGTAGATAAACTGGTTTGGGATTTTTTTGACTTGATTGATCAGTTTGAAAACTATCAATTAATTAGTTTGCTTCCACCTTCCCTTCTCCACTCCCTGCTCCTAATTGAATTGTTAATCTGAGTAACACATTAGCTTAGTTTATGTATTAGCATAATCTTAGGCAGAGAAGTTTATCCAAATATATTTTTAATTTGATAAAGCACTTGTTAATAGAATGGACCACAAAGGTATTTAACATATTGTTAAGTATTAGTTGATAAAATGCATTCTCCATTGTAATATAATAGGTACAGAAGGAAAGCAGAGATCTTTTCTTGCTGGTGAGCAAGATACATTTATATCTAGCACTGTCCAAGTTGTGAAACACTGAGAAGCCAGCAGCTGGATGCAGTCCTGCATACATCTCTCACAGCTGCTGCTTCAATTTCTGTAAAACCAGGGCTATGCTGATTAAACCATGAGTATTTGAAGAGGACTTTTTGTTTTTTGGTTTTTCTTTTATTTTCTCTGCTCCTCATAGCCATTTGTAAAGCATGGACAAACAAGAATGGGTGGCTTTGTCCCTTCAGCACAGACCACTGATCCATGTATTCCTCCTCCACATGCAATTTTACTCTGCCCAAACTATTTGCGATTTGTGTATCTTTTCATCTTATTACCTTTGCCTAGAATGACTTTACTCCAAACTTCATTTTTCTACAGGCATTAGTGAAGAACTTTTCATGGAAACCTTCACTCACCACTACTATCTAACATGTTCTCATGTTCTTAACAAAACTTAGAATGCTTTGCCTAAACATCGCTATGAAATTTTTCACACATAACTTTGCATTACCTGTTTAGTAGTGTCAAAGATATATACAATTTTGCATACCATTTATCACAAATGATCAACTTACTTAGCTCAACTTGAATGAAAGCTGGATTTAGTGACTCTTCTAGTTGCAAGAAACTTTGCAAGAAATGTTATAGAGATCTTTGGTTTCCATCCAGTATGCTATTTCTTACTCTCTCTTGAATCATTTAGTCTAAGGAAAATCAGTATCATGAGAAAATTCAGGAAACTTTTGTAGAAACCTACATAATGAGGAACTGAGAACTCTCAATGTCAGTGACCTTGGAAAGAATTCTTCCTCACTGGACTTTGAGATGACTAGTTCACTCCATTCACTAGCCCAGCTGAAACTTTATGAGAAATCAAGAAACAGAACCACTCAGCTAAGCCACCTAGATTAGGAACACTCAGAAACAGTGAGATAATAAATATTTGTTGTTTTATGCTATTAAGTCTGGGGTAATTTGTTTTAGTATAAGTAACTAATATGTGTACTTCCTTACTTTCTTTTTTACTAATTTATAATCCTTTAAACACAAGAATACCTACTATTGATGTTTTATTTTGAGTCCAGATAATATGTATTTATGGTTGTAAAAACTAAAATCTCTAAGGGTGAGTCCAATAAAAGTTATTTATTACTAATATCAAGTCAAATATGGATATCTTTTCTCTAGTGGTTACTAGCTATTTAGGTTTCTGACATTTTTTTGGCTTCATTGTTCACTAGTCATTTCTGAGATATCCATTTATTTCCCCTCTTCCAGGTAGCCGTGGAACTGTGGAACAAAAAAGAACTAAAAGAGGCACACAGGCTCTTTAATGTGTTGAAATGAAAGAAATCCATATTTAATTCCATTTAGAATTCAATGACAGGGACCTACCTCCTCACACAGGGAAAATGAAATGTAGTTTACTTATGTTCCCAGGAAAAAGAAAACCAGATATTGGAGAAAACCAGCACTGTCTGCTACAAGTTCCTAATCTTTGCAACATTTTATTCAATGTTCTGCAAAATAAGTGCTCCAAAGTGTTTGGTATATGAATAGATGAATAAATTAATGATCCGAATGAAATATTACTTTATATTTAAATGTTTTATATAAATGTCACAATTCAGTAATAATATAAGATTGCAAAATTTCTTTTTACTCTGTAACACATGTAACAAATATGAATTCTATGTGATAGGGATGTAGCAGTGTCCTACATAGACAAAATGTATTCCTTACATTTTAATGAGTAATTTTTAAAAAGAAGACTTTAAAGTTTGAGAACATTAGTGTGTGTGTGTATATATATATGTATGTATATATGTAATATACACACGTATATGCATATATTCATCTATGCATTTATGTATATATATAATCCATATTTTGTGGAAAATAGTAACTAATAAATATACTCATTTGAAAAAATCTACTATTGTCTGTAATCATATTTCAAAGGTGCCATTCTGAAATAAATATCAAAGTTGCTAGATAAGATGTAAAATACTCTAAATGCCAGCAGCTTGTCCAGAGCTATTTCAATTCAAAGTATACTTACTGGAGTCAAGTAAATATAAGAATGGATGCTTTGTAACAGAACTTGTTTCTCCTATTTTCTTTTTATATTCCACCTACCCCAGTTTTCCTACTGAAAATGATAGTAAAGGAAGTAATAAAAGAAATAAAGGGGTTGAGGCATCCAAAATTAATTAGTAATCCAAGAATTTAAAGAAGGAAAACATTCTTAAAAAATTAATGTATATTGATTATGTCTTTATGTAATGTAATTATCAAGAGTAGTTGTAGTTAGTTATTTTTTAAAAAATACCTGTAATTTGGTGCTTAAAGGCAGGGGTCTATGTATAATGAAAAAAAATATTTTTCTGTATACCAGGTACTGTGGGAAATATTAAGAAGGAGATATTCCAATTTATGTGATAGAAAATATTGGTCTTCTGATCATCACCATTGTCCCTTAAAGATAAAAACATAAAATATAAAATTGTGGGCACATGGACCAAGACACCAGTATGTCCTTGATTTAGATTTTCCAAAGCTTTCATCTAGTGATCTAGTGATACATACTGTAGTTGGACAATGAATTTCTATTTGTCCATAATAATAGGTTATTTCTGGATTTAAATTCAGAATGTTTAAAAGATGTTTAGCTTATGAAATTTTAAGTCATGAGAATTGACTTCCCCCATATTTACTGAGATATTTATTGACTTATATTACTTAGCATTGTGTAAGCTTAAAATATACATCACGATGATTTGATCCATAACCTCACCTAGTTGTCATTTGTGTGTGTGATGAGAAGATTAATATTCTACTCTCATAGCGACTTTCAAATACATACAGCAGCATTGTTACATATGGTTACCATGCTGTGCTTCACATTCCCCAGAACTTTTATTTTTAATAACTGAATGTACCCTTTGGCCAATATCTCTTTGCCCCATTCCCTGCTCTTAACTCCTGACAACCAACAGCTTTCCACGAGCTCAATTTTTCTGACTTTTTTTAACATGACAAAAATTATTTAGAGAGATTTCATTTTTACAAAATATTTAGATATTTTAATATATTCAAAACTTTTACTTTAACTTTGAGAAAACTAATGTGGCAATAAACTACAGGGAAAATATCTCAGTTAGGTAGAAGGGATCAATTGTATGGTGAAGAAAGAACTGGACTGGTGGTGTTGGATGTGATTTATTATATACAGCTGTTTATTCACAATAATACCAAACTTAAGCCTATATTGTGTTATGATGCAGTGTTCTTTCAGTAAAAGAAAACAAGAGAAACAACACAGAAAGTAAAAATGAAAACAATAAGTAGCAAGACATCTACAAATATATTCATAGCAATATTCAGTTAAAATAGCTATATAGATATCTTTTTGTTCTTGTAAGATTAATTTATGGGAAATAATTATCATAAAATATCTTTTGAAATATACTTTTTCTAGATATTGTTCTTTCTCTATTAGTATTCATAATTTGACTTTTTATTTTTAATTTAAAGCTTCCTATTTAAATCATTGTAAATTCTCAATTAGTGAAAAATTTCCTTGCAATGATATCACTGAATTGCTATGGGTATCAATCCCTTTTTATTTTTAAATGAAATTATAAACTGCTTCATTGTGTGATACATGTTTAAAATAACTTTTGTTGAAGTAACATTGTATCAAACATTATGCAAGCTTTAGCTGTGAATCATTATAAATGAACATCTGTATATACTAAATTAAGTACACGGCTAAAAACAGTCCAAGAAACTTTTCAATAAATATATTCAAATGAAAAAATTTCAAACAAAACAAATTAGCATTAATATAAAGAAATGTTTATTGAACATTTTCCAACAGAGTAATGTCTTAGATACTGTATCATGCAGTCATCCATAATTACATTTATATGGTTTAAAATAATTTTTAAAATGCTCTATATATGTAATGTTAAAAAAGCTGAATGTAAAAATTTTGAATAATATCTCAAAACATAAGGTAATTACAAAAGTATAAAAAGTTAGAAAAAAATCTGGATTTTAGCAGGTTATCTCTGAAGAGTTCATTATCAGATTTGTCTTCTATTTTTGATACAGTTTTAGATTTTCTAAATGTTCTACACTGATTATTATTCTAATCATTAGAAAAATATATACAAACATAACATCTGGTTTTCCAAAGTTCTCTGAAAGTCAACTTGAAATTATTGAAATTTATCAGAGTAATATTCTCCTTTTAAATAGTTGTATTTTCTATCAGAAAAATGACACAATAAGCAAACAAGCTTATTTTATCTACTTTTTGCATTTTTTAAGTTAATTTTATTGAAGAAATATTGTATTATAGCATTACATATGTTTAGGTTTTGTATCATTGCAAGTCAGCATCTGTATGTAATACATCAAGGTTGCACTACCAGTCAGTCCTTCCTTCACCATGTATTCGATTCCTTTTACTCATTTTGCCTGCCCCCTTCCCTTCTTGTAATGGTTAATTAGATTTTATAGACTAATGTCTATTTTAATTTGAGTTGCTTCATTTGTTTGATTGATTTATATAACACGTATGAGTGATATGCAATGCTTATCTTTCTCCTTTTGGCTACTTCATTAAGCATAATTCTTTCTATGTCCACCTATGTAATTGCAAATGGCAGGGTTTCAACTTTTTAAATAGCAGAGTAGTAGTCCATTGTGTTTATGTACCACATTGTTTATACCACTCATGTATCAGTTGGCACTTAGGTTTTTCTAGGCTCTTGGCTATTACACATAACACTGCAATCAACATGACAGTGCCTATATCTCTGAATATTAGTGTTGTTTTGTTTTTAGGCAAAATACCCAGACTAGATCGTATAGAATTTCCATTCTTAATTTTTTTTACAAATCACCATTTAAATAATGTTAGCACAAATTTACACTCCCCCTAATAGTGTATAAGAGTTCCCTTTCTCAGCATCTTCATCAGCGTGTATTGTTTCTAGTCTTTTAGATTATAACTATTCTTACAGGTGTGAGGTGGTATTTCATTATTGTGATTTTCACTACCCTCCTAACTAGAGAGGTGGAATAACTTTTAATACGCCTTTTGGTCATATGTATTTCTTTTGGGAATGTCTGTTTAAAGTTATTCTGCTTATTTTTTAATTGGATTGTATATATGTGTGCTGTTTAGTTTTATGAGTTCATTATTTATTTTGGATATTAATCCCTTGTCAGATGTATGATGTGCAAATACATTCTCCCAGTTTGGATGACTTTTCGTTTTGATGATGGTTTCTTTCTTTGTGTGGAAGCTTTTAGGTTTGATGTAGTCCCATTTGTTTATTTTGGGGTTTCATTCCTTTGACATTGGAGTCAAATTCCCAAAGACATATTTTAGACCAATGTCAAGAATTGTTTTTGTTACATTTTGTACTATGAATTTCAGGTTTCAATATACTTAGGATAGCTATTAATTTTATAATATACTTGTATACACGTTTAACTACTAAGTAGTCATTAATTCTCATAATATAACATCTTTAATATAAAATATGGTATAATTTATTTGTCATTCACTCTCTCTCTCTTTCAAAGACACATACATCAATTGTGAAGATGAAGTCTGTTAAGTCATGTAACTGCTAATATCACAAAGTTAAACAAACCCACATCAAAATTTACTTTATGGTGAAGTAGTTGGGTTTCTTCTTACTTTGACAAAGCAATGAGACTATGACAATCAGGAAGAGAGACTCCTGCATTCTAAAATGGAAGACATAGCTATAGAAGCTATGTTTCTGTAAAACATAAATCCCTGAACCTCTCTAAACCTTAGCTTTCTCTCTGTAAAGCAGGTGATCTATACTATCTGCTTTACGAATGTGTGAGGATTATTTTCCAAAACCCCTTTCTTACCCAGATGTATTGTTCCCATGCTTTTTAAAAGAATAAAATGAGGCATAAAATGAGGATCCAGTAAAGGAAAGACAACATGACATGTTTTACAAGTGAGAAAAGAATCATGCAAACAATGGGTTTGGGCTACAGTTGTACAGTAGAAAGCAAATATCATCTGCCCCAATTGTAAACAATAGGCCCTATGACAAAGAAATGGGCTTCCATGTGCCTGGAATCTAGATTCTATTGTTATGTAATGTATTTCCACATGTTTAACTACTTAAAACAGCATCCATTTATTTTCTTACTATCTATTTAGATCAGAACCTTGGTATAAAGTACTTGGATCAGGTGATTCAGATATTACAGCCTAAAATCCACATGTTGCTGAGACTCATCTGAAGCTCAAAGACCCTGTTTGTACTCACTGGTTGTTGGCCCATTCATTTCCGTGTAGATGTAGGATAGAGGTTCTGACTGGTAGGGGTCACCAATCACTGTTCTATGCCTTATGACTCTCTCCCTATTCAAAACATAACAATTTGATTTCTTCTTTCCTCAAGATCAATACAAGCACACCTACTGTTGCTTCTTATCTTTTCTCTAGTTAATCTTTCAAATGCTTCATCTGATTAGACCATACCCAAGTAGAAGAAACTTCTTGATATTACAAAATCACCTGAATAGAAATCTATATTATATCAGCAGATTTCCATTAACTTTTTTAATATAAAATATCCAAATACCAAAGTGATTGAATTACATTTATAATTCTCACCTAAAATATAAGATAAAATATTATTACATGAGTTCAGTTTATAGTTTTATTTGAGTAGACATTATGGTTGCCTTCCCATTATATATGCCACTTCTCTTATACATCAGTTATATAGTTTATGGACACTGGTTTGTATTCTAGAATGAGCCCTAATTGGAATAAGAAAGTGACTCCCCAATTTTTTTTCTTTTGCAAATAGAAATTTTTATTGAAAAAAAGGCAAAGTGAAAATAAAGGAGGAGTGTAGACAAAGCAAAGGCCTAGTAGCAAAGTGAAAATAAGGGTGAAAGGAAAAAGATGGATAAAATGAAATTACACCCTCAAAGATCCTTGAACAGGTAGGTCGCTCCCAGAGGTGCTGACCCCAACTTTTTTTTTTTTTGTTTTAAGGAAGAAAGGGAGAGGAGGAAGAGCATTTTTTTATGGACAGAAGTAAAATGAGGAGGAAGTACTTTCATTTACTTGTTTTATTTTTTGTTGTTGTTTCCCCATGCCCCAGTTTCTTCTGCTTTCCAGGGCCCAAGTCCCAGCCTCTAGTTTAGTGCCTGACCCACAATGACACACGTAGAACAAGCAAGCACTTTTTAAGAATTTTTTAATAACTCACAATGAGTAATGCACACAATGTTACATTGCAATATAAAGGACACACACACACACACACACACACACACACACACACACACATGAAACCACAATGATTACAATGTACAATGCAGTCTATTCTATTTCCATCTTGTCTATCCCACTGTACAATTAAAAGTTGTTTCACATTAACAAACTGATATCACAAACCTATTAATGTGATACCATAGGAAATGAAACAACACTGGACTAAGTCAATCATGAGCTTCTATTCCTTTGCTGCTGACTGCAATATAACAAAACTAAGCATTTTATCCCTCAAAGCAAAGTCAGACTAAAAATTAAAGAGAATAAATACTCTAGTGGAATATCTGGTAGGAAGTTAAAGCATACACATAAAAGCTGAACAATCAGTCAGAATATGGAAAACATGAAAATGCATATAAAAACATTTGCAAATATAATGGAAGACATATTATAAATTAATATTTTATTATCCCATTATGATGGTGCTAGATTTTTAGTAAACCATGCCAGAGTTGATGGTGCCCTATTCATTCTCTGTACTCTTCTCAATTGAATTTAACAAGATTGTAGAGTTGAAGTCTTGTCTAGTTTCATTTATTATATGCTGCCATGTTCAGGACTATAATTGAAAACTCGGAAGCCAGTGTCAGAGTTCTGTGTGCAGAATGGCAGTGCCATTTGTCTGAAATTGAGATCAGAGGATCATATTTGCATGCCAAATGTCAATTTTTTGGTGGTTCATTAAAATTATGGTACTTAATTAACATCAATGTCAGTGAAAGAAAAAAAAGCCAAAGCTTTCCTAAAAACTGTTCATATTCAAATATATATTGATTGATAGAAGCCTATTATTTCTCAGTGTCTAGTAATGCTCTTCATTGCATACATTACCTGGAAACTTTACCAAATATCAAGATAATTGGAACTCTAATGAAAAAAATATTTTTTTTGTGTGTATGAATAGTATGTATTTTGAGCAAACTTATTGCCTTTACCTATCAACCATCCATTGGGCATGTGTCTAGAACTTAACTGATTTCGACACATTTTTTACCAGTCAGTTATTGGTTATAGAATCTCATGAATAAATATAAGAATCTATTTGTTGGTTGGCATATCAGAACATGTTTGGAAGCATGGTTTCAATTTATGAAGTATCATATTGACGTCACTCCTAAGTATATGGAAAATAATAGAAATGCAGAAAAGCAGCAGGAAAATAATTTAAATAGAATTATCAAACATAATTTGAAGTCACTTTGTAGATGCTTATAAGTGATTATTAAACAATGAAAAAATAAAGTCAGGGATAGGCTTAGATTTTAAAGAAATGCTGCTATCAATAAAAGTGTTAATGGAAACATGAATGCAGTCACATCTTTCATAAGCTTGATTATTGGTTACATAAAATGAAATAGTTCTATGATCTGTATAAATAAGAGATGATTCTAAATTCTTCTGCAAAATAAGAAACATGAAATGATGAAATACATTGATCAATGCAGATGGTGGAGAGCAGCTAGCAATTTAATATATTTTTCATGACTCAGTTGGATATCTTATAGTAATCACAATATCTTGTGGTAAAGGAGAGTATAAAGGATAGATAATTAGAATAAGTAAAATGTATTCATTAGGAATCACATAATACATCACATGTTTTTATTTAGTTATAAATACAGTTTATTAAAGACTTCAATATAGGACAAAAATGAATTATTTTTTCCCTCTACCCCTAAATGCTTTTAAAGTCATTAAAAAGAATAATACAGCACTAGAGAATAAACCTATAAAGAGAAAAAAAGTAGAGAAAATCACAAATAAGAGACTCTATGAACCAGCAATCTAAATCCTAATGAGAGAAAAAAACTGTAAGAATAGATTCAAATAAAAGCTGCAGTTGTAATATAATATTAACCTCCAAACAAAATGTAATTAAGTGTAGAGGCAAGACCCAGTTCCAAAAATAGCTATCCATAATCATATACAATTGGCATGTCATTATTTTCTATTAGGGAAAAAAAGAGTAAATGAGAATAAAATGCAATATTAAATGTCTGTTGGAATTAAGCTCCTAATTAAGTCTTCAACTGAATTAAGTAAGCATCTCCCTTTCACTTTTTCTTTATGTCTCTTGTATGGGCTGTTAAAAATGCTTGGCACAATTACAGTCAAAATAGATGTATTTTTGCCTGTTCTGAACAACATGAAGTTTGGCAGGAAATGAAGAACCCAAGCCACAGCTGAATCACTGAATCTTTGAATTGCTCATGCAAGCAAGCAAAACCAATGGTTTTTAAGCTGGGAAAATAACTGTACATTTGTGACCTTTTCTCTGTCCAGCTCTTAGTTTATGACAACTTCCTGCGCATGAAAAAATAATCTTGTACTGACATTCAACTAAAAGCAGTGGTTTAACTTACTAAATATGTCATGGAATCTTCACTAACTTTCCTTATATTAGGCAATGTTAAAGAAATATTTAAACTCTTCCCTATTAGTAAAGGGTCACTTTCCCTTCCAAATTGGTCACATTTCATTGAACTGTTATACTTTGGCCTTTTTTAAAATAAGCTTGAAATTTCTGTATTTCAGTTGCTGGAAAACCTCAGTTGTGTGGCTGAGAGAACACATAATGGAATATGTAGCCTTTCACCTCTAAGTTTTACATTTAAATCCAGTGTCCATTGTCAGTAACCAAGATTATTGTATTTCATGATCATTCTAGAATCGCTACAAAAGATTTAGTTGCCTCAAATTATTTCTAGTGAACATGCTGTTTTTATTAGTTCAAATTGAAATCAGGTTTGGCTGAAATTCTTACTGGTCTACAATCAAATGGTTCAAGAAATTAACTACACTTTGAGTCTTAGTCATGTGTAAAAAGCTTTAGTTCATTTGGGGAGCTTTTATTCTCTTCCATATTTTTGCTAAGAATGAACAAAATATAACAACAACTTTTCTATTATTTTATGTAAAAGTTCGAAATTGATTAACCTCTGAAACTTTAAAAAATCTCCATTTTAGCTGTATATCAAAATATTTGGATCTTCTAGTTCTGACCACTTTGAAGTAGCTGGCGTTATTCATAAAGAAGACTCATCATATATCAGAAACAAGTATAGGTTTATAAATATTGGAATTATATTAATTATTTCAAGCCCTACATGAAAGTATAAGAAGTTAGTCACATATTTACCTTTTACCTTAATTTTCTTTAAGAAAGCATTTCCTAAGTTGTGTAAGAGAAATAGAACTTAAGATGAGAGCAACTGCTTTACTCAGTGGGGAAGCAGAAATTACTATTCAGATTTTCTGAAGAAGACCACGCTGGGGGACAGGGTATGGGAAAGAAGAGCCACAAATTTTAAGTCTCAAAATCCTCCATGAAAATCTTCCAGTAGATTCTAGGCTATCTGAAGTTACACATTGTTAAAGAAAGATTCTGGGAGGTAGCAGATCTTAACAGAGATTTCAGAATTTGCAAACTGGAGATACCTGACTTTGAATCCAACCAGAATGCAATGAACTTGATGAGCAATCCAGGTATGAAGTCGAGAATTCAAAAGCGAAGCTCATGGAGTAAGGACTACAACTAATAAGCAGAAGAAAATTGATGTAGCTTAAAACCAAATTACGAGGTGATTTAATTGCCCTATAGAAAATAGAATAGCATTCTTTAGAGGAATATAACATAATCAAGAGCCTCAGCAATGGGAAGCATTCAATACTAATTTACTAGGCATCAGAATATGAAAGAAACGAGTGATGTATAGTCAACAGTTAAAGTGATAAGTAGTCACTGACCCAAAGAAGAGACCTATGTTAATGTCAACAGAACTTTTAATATGAGTTAAATGACAAATTGTATGTTAAAGAGAATAAAGGTGAAAAATGGTTCAATAAATGGAGTAAATAGAATTAGATTTAATAAACATAATTGAAGAATGTTTTTAGAACTATGAAAGATAATATTAAATTAAGAACTCATTTGATATCTCTTTAATGTCACCCAATGTATCACTGCAACACAATAAGGGAAAAAGTACTTTTAATAATGGAGTTACAGCAAGAGGATATCTAGAAATAGAAACAAACTTTCAATCCTATTGATTAATTAAAATTAATTTCAAATGAATAATTAATATAAATGTGAAAGTTAGATCAATAAACATCTATAATAAAACATTAAAGTATCTTCAGATTTTGCAGAATGCAAAGATGTCTTAATGATACAAAGGTACTACCAAAGATATATATATATATATATATATATATAAATTTTGACTTCATCAATATTTGAAGTCTTACTTATCTAAGACACAATTGCAACATTTCAGTTTCAAGGCAAAAATAACAGAAAATATCTATATATAGATATCTCTATTTGTCTACATACAAATATCCATATATATATATGCCTTTAGCATATATATGGATGTTAAAGACTTTTATAAGACATTAATTCTTACCAATTAGCTTTAAAACACAAGTAACTTATATTTAATGGACAGAAGAACTGAACCAGCACATATGCACACAAACATAGAAAAATGATATTTTCGTGGTTAATAAGATTATTCCCAACATCATTAATTATCAGGAAATTAAAATTAAATGTGTAGATTAGATTTGAAATACAAATTAAGATATGCTTTCCAGATTTTGGCAACTAAGCACTTTGACAATATCTAAGGTTGGCAAAGACACAGAACCACCAAAACACTTATGCATTACATATAGGAGCTAGAAAAGTGTAAGTTATTTGAAATGTTAAACATTTATAAATTGACACAGTAATTCCATTACTCTTTATATGCCCAAGAAAAATAGGTACGTTTTTCCGGTTCATAGACAAGTTATTCATAATAAGCCAATAGTGGAAGTCACTAGATCAAACTCAAAAAAGGAAGATGTGTAAGTACATTATGATACATTTACTGAATGAAATATTACTCAGAAGTAAAAAGAAGTGAAATATTGGTAGATCTAAGAGCATGAGTATCTCACAAAAAAGTTTATTTTTATTGGAGTTAAGTCAAACAATAGAAATATTTTGAATCAATTTTTTAAGGTAATGAAAAAGGAGAAAAAAATTGATAAAGAAATAGGAGTTATAAAAAAGTTTGCCTACCTAAAGGGCAAAGGGAAGGGGGACACACAAGGAAAACATCTAGGGTAATGGAAATGTTTTTATATGTTGATCTAAAGTGTGATTATAAGATTATATGCACATACAAAATTCATTAATTTATATGCTTGATATCTATATTTTAGATGTGCTATATATTTGAATTTTTAAATTCATTAGCATTATAGTTTCCTAGAAATGCAAAACTACTGACTTGTGAATTTGAATTCAGGTGCCTTAAAAAATCCAACTTATGCACAGAGAAAAACAAAATAATGTAAAAGGAAGACATTATGCATACTTAATTGGAGTTCCAATGTGAAATTTGAGAGTGGATTGGATTAACTCATGATTAACTCGCATTTTGACTAAACTGCTATAAGGCAAAGATTAAATCTCAATAGCATCAATAATTAAAAAAAATACATACCACTTCAGTGGAGGCTGTAGAATTTTGACTAATATTTCAATAGACATTGTGAAAATCAAGACAGTGAACTGATTTTAAAATGCTAAAGGGGGTAAGATGATTGAGAAGGATGTCCACACAGACTGTCCATCCCAGGAGCATCCTTGAGTTTCTTGAGTGGAAGTGGAAGTTTTCCAGAGAAAAGTGAGGAGATCAAGGCCCATCAGCCATTTTGAACAGGAATGACAGCCTGAGTGATCTCACATCTGACCTGAGCAAACATGGCTATATCTGTACAAGGGGTCCCTGTCTGCTGCTTAGCAGAGCAACCCATTTTGCCAGTGTGTGGTGAACTGCACAGGGATACCCCACAGTTTACAACTGCCTCACCAACCATAACAGCCCCAAGGAAGTAAATGATGAAAAAAAAAATAAAGCTTCAACATCAAATATAGCACAGAGAAGGGAAGCATGCTAAAGTCCAAATTTTCAAAAAAATAAATCATGTATAGCTCAAAGAGAGAAAGAGACCATGAGCTTCCTAAGGAAGAAATTGAATTACACTGAATGGGACAAACTAACATAATAAGAATTGAAAGCACACATTATAGAAAAGCTAAATGATCTACAGGATGCACAATTTAACTACCTCAAGGGAAATCTAAGACCTCAGAAATTATGGATTATAAGGACTACTTCACCAAAGAGATCAAGCTAATAAGAAAGTCCAAATGAGATACTATATATGAAAAATATAATCAACAAATTGAAGAAAAACATGGAATCATAAATGGGCTCAATATTACAGGGGAACAAATTTCATACATTAAAAACAAAAATAGACACTACTTTCATGGAAGAGAAGAAAAAAGATTGATGAAAATCAAGAAACTGTGGAAAATATCAGGTTCTGTGAGAACAAACATAAGAAAAATTGGCATTCCCAAAGGTGAGGAGAGGGAGAAAGAAGCAAAAAATGTCTTTAAAGAAGTAATAGCAGAAAATTGACACAGACAATAACCAAAGTTCAAAAATCTGATAGAATACCCAGGTTTCTAAATGAAAAAAAAAACAAAACAAAAAACAACAAAAAAAACAACCTATACCAAGGAAAATAACCTACATTGGAGTAAAACCAGCAAAAGCCAAGAATAAAGAAAATTTACTAAGGTTTGTGACAGTTAAAGGAAACATAAACTACAAAGGTACACTCATCAGGCTATTTCTAGATTTCTCAGCAGAAATATTACAGGCCAGGAGAGAGTGGAATGGTACATTCAAGATACCAAAAGAAGAAAAAAAAGTTACTAGCAAAAAACATTCTATCCTGAAAAATTACCGTTTAAATATGGTAGAGAAAATTAGGATCTTCAATGATTAAAAAAGAGAAAAGTTAATGGACAGTTTCATCTCCAAATCTACCTTCCAAAAAATGTTGAAAGGAGTAGTACAACGGGAAAACACAAGCAAAAAAATCACCAAATCCTGAGAACTTTATCTAATAAGATAGAATCAGAAGAAAAATCAGAACGTCAGGAGAGAATAAAAACACACTATGTGTGTGTGGGGGTGGGGGAGTGGAAAAACATGGAAGATACTACTTCAGCTCTGAAAATACTATAATAAATGGATTAAACTGAAGATGAAACACGAGGCAACCACAAATCAAATCTTACAGAGACATACAGAAGGAAAGTGAAAACTTCAGAGAAAATCAATATGGAAAACCATCTGATAACAAGTGGAAAGAGAAATAAATGATAAAAAAAAAGCAGCAGAGATTTAAAAAATAAGATAAAACAAATGTGTAAATGACAATGTCAAGGCACTACATACCAACAACCACCCTCAATGCAAATGTACTGAATTCACCAATCAAAAGACATAGAGTGACTGGATGAAAAAAAAAAAGAAAAGTAATGCCCATCAATATTACACCTACAACACCACATTAGATCCGAAACAAATATAGATTGAACTCGAAGAACTATGAAATAATATATCAAAGTAATGGTGATAAAAAGAAGTCAGGAACTGTAATACTAACATCAGAGAAGTTAGCCTTCCATCTAAAAGAGATAATATGAAGCAAAGATGGATAATACATTATGGTCAAAGGGTTAATTGATCAAGAAGATATAATTCTTATATATATATACATATATATATATATGTATATATATATATATATACTACCTAGGAACGACCACCTAAATACCTAAAATACTAACAGACTTAAAGGAAGAGATTGACAGCAACACAATAATAATAGATTATTTCAGCCACTTACATTAATAGATAGATCAACCAGTCAGAAAGTTAATCAAGAAATAAGAGCACTAAATGAGGTAGTAGATCATATGGATCTAACAGCTTTCTACCAATTAAAAAGATTATACATTCCTCATAAGTACACATGGAATATTTTCTAGGACAGAATATCCAGGAACCTGCAAGTATCATAAATTTAGTAAAATTGTATTATAGATAGCTTCTTCTCCAACTATTAGGTTGTGAAAGTAGATGTGACCAATAAAAATAAAAATTGGAAGAAACATAAAGATGTGGAGATTAAACAACATGCTTCTGAATAATCATTATATCAGTAATAAAATTTAATTTATCTGGAAACAAATTAAAATGAAGAGATGAGATAGAAGAAGAAACAGATTGATATAAAGGCAGTTAAGAGGAAACAAGTGGTACAAACACACATCAAAAACCAAGAGATGTTTCGAATTAATTAGTCACACACTTAAAGCAAATAGAAAAAAAGAATTGAAATAAAAAATCAACAGAATGAAGGAAACAATAAAAATTAGAGAACTAAGTAAAATCAAAACAGTAAGAGCAATCAAAAAATCAATACAAGTTGGTTCTTTGATAAATATTTTTTGAAAAGCTTGCTAGACTCATGAAGAAAAAGAGAGAAAACCTTAATAACAATGTTCATAAATAGGTGGAATATTCAAAAGGTGGCATCACTAAAAACATTTCAGAAATACAAAAGATCCTAAGAGATTATGTGAACATCTATATCAACAAATGCACCCATCTTGAAGAAATGGACAGATGTCTAGACTACAACCTTCCAAAACTGATCCAGAAATACATAGCTAACTTGAACAGAAGAATCGCAAGCACAACAATGAATAGTAATCAAAATTTTCCTAATGTTCTAAATGAAATAAAAGTCTAGAAAAAATCCCATTAATAATCTCACCAATATAGATTAAATACCTATAAATAAATTTAACAAAGTAGGTGAAAAAATCTACTGAATATTACAAGACATTGATAAAATAAAAAACAGAAAATAAATTAAAAAATATTTCATGTTCATGAATTAGAAGAATTAACAGTTAAAATAGTCATTTTACCCAGAGCAATATAAAGATTTAATGCAATTCTTACAAAAATTCCAGGAACATTTTTCAAGCAACTTGAACAAATAACCCTGAAGTTTATATAGAATGGAAAAAGATCTTATATAGCCATAGTCATTCTCAAAAATAATTACAAACAGAGAAATAGAGAAATCACACTCCTCCACTTCAGATTATACTACATAGCTGTTGTCATCAAACCAATATGGTAGTGGAACAAAAACAGACAAACAGATCAGTGAAACAAATTTGAGAGCCCAGGAATAAAATTACATTTATATGGAGAACTAACTTATGACAAAGGTTCAAAGAACACACAATGGAGGAAACAAAGTCTATTTAACGAATGGTGCTGGGAAAACTGGACAGTCGTCACCTGGGAAAAATGAAACTAGATTATTTGTTCATGCCATACACAAAATTTAACTCAAAATAGATCAAAGACTAACCCAAGAAACCATAAAAAACAAACAAACAAACAAAAAAAAGGACGCAAACATTCGAAAAGCATTTCATTACACCAACCTCAGAAATATCTTTGGGAAACTGACACCTGTGGCAAAGGAAAATAAAGTAAAATTAAAATTGGGACTGCATCAAATTAAAATGTTTCTGCACAGCAAAAGAAATTTCTATTATAACAAAAAGACAACCCATTAAATGGGAGAAGTTATTTGCACAACACATGTCAGACAAGAGCTTAATCTCCAAGATACATAAAGAGGTCATACACCTTAATTACAAAAAAGCAAATGGCACACAAAAAAATGGGCAGAAGAGATGAACAGACCGTTCTTCAAAGAAAACATTCCGACGGCCTACAGACAAAAAGTTCTGCATCACTCATCATCAGAGAAATGCAGATAAAAACCGCTGTGAGATATGGCTTCGACCAGTGAAAATAGCCTATATCAAAAAGACTGGTGCCACCTCTTTAGAAAAAGTATGGACATTCCTCAGAAAATAAAGATGGATCTACTATTCAATCCAGCAATCCCACTCCTAGGTATAAACACAGAAAGCACAAAAACTCTAATAAGGAGAAGTATCTGCTCCCCTATGTTCATAGCAGCATAATTCACAATACCAAGGCATGGAAACAACTTAAATGGCCATTGACAGATGATAGGATACAGAAACTGTGGTATAGATTGTCAGTAAATTATATTCAGCTGTTAAAAAAGATGAAACTGTGCCTTTTGCAACTATCTGGATGAAAGTGGAGGAGATTATACTAAGCAAAATAAGTCAGAAAGAAAAAGAGATGTGCTGGATGTATATGGACTAGAAAGAAACAAAACAAAGGAAATTACAAACCTCTAAAAAAAAGTCACAAAACACAAAACTTTGACTATGGGGGTGGGGGAGACTAGAATAAGAGAAGGAAGAAGTTACCAAGGTGGTGGAAGAAGAAACTGAGACTCTGGTGATGGGTGTGGTGTGAAATACACACAAATTGAAGAACAATTCTAAAAAGCATAAAGAAATGTGAAATAATAAAACAATTAAAAAAAAATTGTTCTCATTTTTTGCTAAAGGGACTCTGAGCAAATCCCACTGAACTCTGTATAAAAACAATTGTTGAGGAAACATTGCTTCATAACATTATATAAGTGTATGATGTATATCATTATAAATCAACATCTGTGTATAATAAATTAAGTTCACCACCACCATAAAAACTAAAACCATAAATATTAAAGGAAAAAATACTAGAATTCTATATTTGCTTAAAATATATTTAAATGATGATGTAAGATTTTTTTAAAGAAAGCTGAGAATGTCTGTCACCAGTAGACTAACTCTATAAAAAAAAGTACTAAGGACATTTTTAAGTCTAAAAAATCTCAAGTGAAAGCATGGAAGAGCAAAAATAAATAAAAATATAGGATGGGTGTAAGCAAAATAATGAGAGACAACTGCTTAAAACAACATGAATTTTAGTACTTTATAGGATGTGTAACATATGAAGAAATAAAATACATGACCATAAGAGTTAAAATTAAACTATTGTAAGTAAGGGTTATTGCACCATTTGGAATATAGTAAAAATAATAACACAGCAGGTTTAATAAATTAAAACGTATGTTGCAAGTTTAGTGTAATTAACAAAAGAATAACATTAAAATGGATAAGAACAAAGCTAATAAATGATACATACTTTTATGTGAAATTCTTGATTAACACACAAGAAAATAGTAATGAGGAATAAAGGAATGAAAATATCATTGGCACCAATAGAAAGCAATAATGTTAGAACTAAACTTACGAGATCTAAAATTACAATCAAATGGGTGGCTATCTGACATTGGTGCAAACACAATTCAGAAGTATAGTTAGAATTCTTTGAAGTTAAAGAAAGAGATTTTAAAGTCTAGCCTCTATTCCTGTATTTGAGTACTTGTCATATTAATTTATTGCATATAAAAGCTATATTATCATGTGTAACGGGTGAAAACACTGGATAACATCACTGGAAATAAAACTTCACAGAAGTTTTTTATTAAGAATATAACTTATTCACCTTTTCTCTTACATTTTTATAACAGTCCAACAGTTTTGTTTTCGTGATTTTTTTTTTTTAAATAAGCATTTGTTTATCAGTAAGAACTTGTGTATCAGTAGCATATTTCTACTGGGTCTGGGTCTGATATCCTAAAAAGGTGGTGTCTTAATGAGATATTGATATAAAGCAGGGTCAATGAATACAAACAATACTGTGTGTAATCAATAAGAAGTTTCAATCAATGACCCTGTTAGAGTAAACCTAAGAAACATACCTGAAAATTTGTCCATAGCCTTAATAAAATTACATTCAATTGTTCAGTCATCAGCAGGCTTTTCAGGTATTCATCTGCTAGAATTTGATACCCTTTTAGGGTTCAGTGAATTTTTCTTTCTAATTCTCTTATATTTTTGAAACAAATTCTGTTTGAAATCATTCCAGAAATGAAAATTCACAAATTTTGAAAATTACACTAATAAAAGTATTTTATTACATATAATAATTACTAAAATTGTGGCAACAGATATCTTCTAAGTCATTGAAGAGACATTAAGTGAATGAAAAAGAATGCAAACAAAATGGGAAAAAATATATATAAAGTAAGAGAAATAAGACTTTTTAATGTTCAGAGGCAAATTCTTTCTCAGCTTCTAAAATACGAACAGCTTGGTAAAATATGAGCAGCTTCTAATCTGATACCATATTACTTCTCATTGCCTCAGCAAAACTATTTTTGAATCTACAAAGCTTTTGCTACCATCCTATTCATGGGAAATCTATCACAGTTCTGCAAATCACTCAAATTTTGCAGGAAATTATAATGCTGAAAATGATCACACAAGGCTCCATTTTAGATTCAGCCTAGTTCTGTTCTTGGATATCAGAATATGTTGCAGGTGTTTAATTCTGAAATGATACCACAAAATTTGGGTCTCATTACCAATGAAGTAGTTATTCCCTTTCAAAAGTCACCTAATTCATATCAATTGTATTATTGTATTTTATAAACTTTGTAGTCATATTTTAAATGTTTCTAATATTGAAAAATTTAATAATTAAAAATGCTACTATTTTAAATGAATATTCCATTTTATGTATAACCTAATTCTAAATGTATCTGTTTTGACTATCATAATTTGCTAGGGAACAAAGTAGAGTAGTCAACTTGAAAATAAGGAAGTATCTATTAAATGGAGTTAGAAATTGATCCATCTGGAGGTGAATGATGACTTGAGAAACAAGACATTCATATTTTTTTAGGTACTCTTATTGGCCAAGTCTTTAGTACAATTTTGAAATTACCTTAGAAATAAAAGCATGCTTCTTTGTTTCAATTATTATTGCCTATAAAAACTTAACAAAATTAAAACTTATTAAAGGCAAATTCTTGTAAGCTACTTTTACGCTAAGGCATATGCTGTTTTCAAGGTATTAGATAAATATTTCTCCAAATACCATTATATTCTGATAACTTTAGAAATTGCATACAAATGAGCAAATTGACATAATTGTGCACAGAGGTAAAATTAATGCTTAGAAGCTGGCCTTTAAAATACTAGAAGATATTGGAAATAGATTTGTTTCATGATGAAATACTATATTCCCAAATATTAATGTCATTATTGCTCTACAAATTTTAGTCAAATGATTTGTATTAGTTAAAATCAGAATCTAACATTTTATTATAATTATGCATTTTCTTATGCAGAGTCTCTTTTATCCACAACGACCAGATTCCTCTGTATATAATCCAAAAACATTTGCTAACATCTCTGTATGAGATTAAGGAGAGTCAAGAATGAATAGGAGAGCTATTTCTTCCTCCTCAATGTCAGATGTAGCAAACTTGATGGTGAAAGAGTTTTATTCTTCTGAAAACTCTGATCAGTACAACCTCTTTTGATAATTTTTCCAGTATTTCCTGCTTCTTAGTTGATATTATTAGGGATAAACCTATTTTTCTAGACATGCCTGTAGTGATTTTTGCGGATGTACTCCTTAAGTTATTTGAATTAATCAACTGTAAAGGATCAAATGCAATTGAGCTATGTTTCTCAAAATTTTGAAATTTCCAGCATATTCACCTGTGCTTAATACTTGCAGGAAAAAATTATTCTGGTACTGACTTAAGCTCAAAATCAATTGAAATGATCAAACCTTGGAAATATTTAGACATTTAGAATATGTTTTATTATTTACAATAATTAATAGGTTTTGAGATTTTTGATACAGTTCTTTTCATTATTTTGGGTTGACATAAAAACTACATTTATGTATTTAAAAATTATAATCCACCTCTGAGGTCCCCGGATAAATTCAGTGATTTTATAATACAGTATCTTGTTTTTTTATCAATTGATAGATGCCTTTTTATAGTATTTTCCTTAGGGTCTATACACCTATTCATGAGAAATATTGGATTTCTAGGGCTTTGGTATCAAATTATGTCGGACTTGGACAGAGTTTGGATGATCTTTTCCTGAGCTTATAGAAGTTGATAAGATTGGATCAAAAAATATTTATAACTTTTCACCTGGAATTTTATCTAGGGAGTTATCAACTAAATTCAATTATAATGTGACTAACTAGAGCTTTATTTCTTCTATCAGTTTTTTAAAACTTGTATTTATCTAGGAATTTCATATAAATTTCATGTACTTATTGGCAGAAAAGATGCTTATATATCCTAACTTTTGGTAATGTAGTCCCACAAATAACTCTGTAAAACAACTACCTTAAGGTACTGACTTTTAAAATAGTGTCTTATTGATTAACTTTGTATCCAGTGAACTACATAAACACATTAATTTCAGCAGTTTGAGTGTAGATTTGTGCAAATATTCTACATAAAAATATGCCATCTATAAATAATGAGAATTTTGTCTCAGTCTTTCCAATCTTATATGTCTTTTTGTTTTTTTGTTTATCTAGGCTTTATTCTTTATATTTGTCAATTTGGCATAGTTTTTGCAGTCTTTACATTGTAACCTGCACTTGAAAAGGAATCAGTCATACACCAGCAGTCAGCTATATTTTACTGGGCAACCTTGAAGATCTTGGCTGGGTCTTTCAAATGTCTGGAGCCTCTGCTGTGTCTTTAGAGTGCAGTCAGATTTGCTTTATGTGGTCTCTCATCTTTTCAGACCACATTGGACTTCTTCATAAGAAGGCAGTGATCTAACAGATACAGAGTGGAATCAGGAAGGCCTCTTGAGAACTAGCTTAGTTCATAAACCATGCAGTTTCCACTGCGTTTTTTTAATTCATGTATGTTATTTAAGAGCAAAAGAGATAAGAAGCCAAGAAATATATAAAAAAAACATTCAATTTAAGGTATATTGAAATAGACACAAACTTTTTAAAGGAAGAGATGCAAGTCAAATTGCAAAAGAAAATAAGGAAGGAATATTAAGGATCAAAGTCATTTTTTGTAGTCTACCATAATTATTTTCTTTTCATTTCTTTTGCCATTACAATGTTTTCACTTTAAAAAAATTTTGATATAGGCATGCCTTGGTGGAGCAGAGATTAGGTAAATCACCTCTAAAGGAACAAGTCCCATACCCCTGGGTTTAAGTACAACATCCAGAGGGAAACAAGTGTGAACAACATATAAATATAAAATAAAACATTTCTTCCTCCTCTCTCTTCTTGCCTGCCTGCCTACTTTCCTTAATTCCTGCCTGCCCTGTTTCCTTTAAAAAACAAATTTACAGTTGAAAACATTTTTTTAGATATCGATAATGTGTGGCCTTTTTGTTTCTTGGTTAATTTTGAATGATTTTTATCAATTATTAATTTAAAAAGCTGAATTTGGCTTTGATGAAATTTTTCTATTTTTATTATTTATTTCATTAATTTCTGTATTTCACTATTTGCCTCTTTGATTTTGGGGGAAGGGTCACTGATGATTGTCCCACCATTAAAGCAAAGACATTCTTAAATGATTGATTTAGATATTCTTTTTTTCATAACCTATTCATTTCAAAGTATTGTCTAATTAGTTCTGTGATCTCTAAATAATAAACTACTTATATGAGTCTCTTTTTTATATATTTTGGAATTGTTATCAATATATTTTTTGTATATATGTATGTCATTTTATTCTTAACAGCAAATTCACTTCCATATTCAATTCTTTGAAATTTGTGGGAACTTTATCTGTCTACCATATGATCAATTATTTTCTATTTTCATGATTACTTGAGAAATACGTGAAGTCAGTATTTTTCAATGCAGTTTTCTATGTGTACCATTAGGTCAGGTCTGTTAATTATTCTGTTCAAATATTCTATACTCATACTTACTTTTTTCTGACAGAATGTATGGTACAATTTCTATCATGACTGTGGATTTGCTATTTTTAAGTCCTATTTTATATAAATGATTACTTAAAAGCAGTTTAGAATAAAAATGATAATAGATGATTCCAGGAAATTACTACCAATTTTCTTAAGTCTGAATATGGCATATTTTTGTAGACAATTTTTTGTTTTTGTTGTTAAGGAGAAGTACAGGCAGGAATGATAGTGGGCAGAGGCAGGCCAACAGAGAGAGGAGAAAAAATCATTTATTTTATTTGTTTTTTCATCTTGGTTTCCATTGACTCTGGGATGTGGACCTGGGACTTTGGAATGTATATAGACTATAGCCAACTGCTACTCCACCAGGGCACACCAGTATTCTTATTCTTAGAAAATGGAGCATGAATAATTTAGGGAGAAAGTTCTTATATTGTGACCTATTTATCGACTGTTTAGGAAGTATTTTTTTATTTAATTCAGTTATAGTACCATATAACAAAACAGTTGATAATGAATCCAGATGCTCGGTATGTGGGTGTTAGAGTATAATTTTTATAATATTTCTGTATATGTAAAATTCTCTTAATTGAAAATGTTAGGAAAATTTAGGAATGTTATAAATCTATTTTTGCAATTACTTTTTAGATGCATCGTCATGCCAACTAGACATAGAAGAAGATTCTAATATCAGGATGAGTTTGAATTTCTCTTTGTGTGTTAATAGCACTGTTTTAGTATTAAGTTAGTCCTTTATTCAAAATCTTGCCTAGTATATTCTGAAGCAATTATTTAAGTGTGCCCCTGATTAAGTAGTGGTTTGGTCTGTCGCCTTCAGCTGGCACATTCCATATATATTCCAAAGATCCCAGTGGGCATCCCGGGACTGAGGCCAGCCTAGATGAACAACTAAAAATAAAATAAATAACATGATTCTTCTTCCTTTCTCTTCCTACCTGCCTGCTTCTGTTCACCTTCATTCCCGCTTGTGTCTTTCTTTTTTTTAAAAAAAAAGAGGTAATATCTTAATCTATATGTCTTATATTACCAATACCTAGTGTAGCCGAGAGTGTTTGGTTCTCCAATATTATAACTTTATTGAATATGTCATGTACAATTACAGATGAAAATCTATGCTTTATATGATACTAATTTTCCATTTTAAGGATATTACAATTATTTCCAACTTTAATAACAATTCTATGTAGTCCACATTTTCTCTGGGGGACTATTGTTTGCAATTTCTTTCAATTCTGGCTCTTATATATATCTTACATGACTTCAAGGATCATAGTTTTTTTTAAGATTGCACAAGTCAAAGGGGATTTGCAATGCAGATACATTTTAAAGACACATTTAAAGACACACATATTCAGTGTCATGATCAGACTATTACATTTACTAATCAATAGCATGGTAAAAAAACAAACAAAAAAAAAACCTTTAAAACCTTTTGTCAGAATGCTTTCCACTTTCCACAGAGCAAAACTAAAATAATCTTAGTTACATACAGTCCTCAAGATTTTTGCCCTTACTCATGGGTTTTATCTAAAAATGCGTTTTTGTACCAACTAGACCCTTCCACCACCATACTTGTGTGAGTTTACAAATCTTTTGTAATCTGTAGTGCTGCTGTCACTTCTCTGGCTCTTCTTCCCAGCTAAGCTTTGTTTTCTGACAATAATTAAAACCTTCTGTCTCTGCGATAACTACTGCTGCTGCTGGAACCACCATAATCGGCTGACCTCCTCCACCAAAAGGGCCAGAGCTTCTACCTACAAAATTTCCTCCTTTCATTAGGCCAAAATTTAAAGATTGTTTGTAGTAATTACCAAATTACTGTAGCTTCCACCACCTTCAAAACATCATTCAAAACACCTTCAAAACATCATTACCAGATCCAATATTGTCACCCCTACTCCCACACTGTCAACCACTACCACCGCTGTTGCTCTCATAGCCATCTCAACCACTGAAATTTCTCTCATAGAGTTTTTCCCATCAAAACCACTTCCACAATCATCACCAAAGTTTCGAGTCACTTTTATCTCTTTGGCTGGATGAAACACTAACAGCATCTTGCTTAGATAGGGCTTTCCTGACTTCACAGTTGTTACCATTCACCATTCTATATTTTTGAATGACAAAACTTGTCTGCAGAATCATAGTCATCAAAGGTTACAAAAGAAAAGTCTCTCTTCTTGCCACTGCCTCAGTCAGTCATGATTTCAATTATTTCAGTTTTCCCAGACTGTTCAAAGTAATCTCTTAGATGATATTATTTCGTGTCTTTAATGTCACCAACAAAAACCTTTTTCTCTGTTCAGTGGACACCAGGTCTTTGAGAATCTTTGTAAACAGCTCTCTTTGGTTTCACAGTATTTCCATCCATCTTGTCTGGTCTTTTATTTATGGCTGCATCCAACTGCTCCATGTTGGCATACATGCTATATCCAAATTCTTCTAAGTACTTGGTGTTTGGATCCCTCATTGTCCATAGTCTGTGAGCATTTCCCATTGCTTGAAATGACTCCTTAGACTCTCACTGATTTTTCCCTAAACCTCAAACCTCTGATGAGGAGCTTTCATAGCTTGTTGGACTTCTTTAGGAGACTCTACTTTAGACATGATAGCAGTGGAAGGGGAACACTTATGGATGTTTACTCTGCAGCCTTCAAGCAGCAGAAAGAATATAATGTAGATATTAATGACAAGAAAGTTGATCCAAGTCTAAGAAAGAGAGAATATTTGTTTTCATAACTTGTTAGTATGTTGGCTTTAACTTATTTTCTATTTTAACTTTTTAATATCCTTAGCTCTTCATCATTTTATCTTCTATTTATCAAGAGAGACAATCTGATTGAATACTTCTAGTTAATGGATTGTTCTTTGGAGATGGAGTCTTCTCCATCCATTCAGCTGTACTTAGGTGAGAGGGAAGGCAGATGTCCCATATTGCAAGTGGGAACATCATAGCTCCTAGTCCAAAAGGCTATTTAAAAGAAACGGTGGGACTGTGCATTAGTAATAACATCCTCGAAATATCTTGTCAACTGGAACATTGTCAAGTCCATTGGAAGACGGAACTAATTTTCAGCAATGATTCTAAGAAAAGAATAAGAATTATGTCTGCATGTGTATCAAATCAGCTACTATTTTATTAAAAATGGTAGTAAAATTTTTAAAATGTTATCTTGTATCATGAACAACTTCTGGAAAAAGTGACTGCCTGAATGCTTCATTAGTATTATAAAAAATGCCTCAGATTTTCATCAAGGTAGGACAAAGTATTTTAATAAAATAGTCTTCATAATTATAGCAGTATTAGAGTCTGTTCTGCTATCTAATCCTTGGTTCTACCACAGGAAACTCCTTGAATCTATGCAAAAGAGGAAATAATAGATTTACTTTCATTTTATCTTCTATAGAAATGTGAATCAAGGGAACTTCATGAGTTTTAAGGGAGATTTCAATGGATGCACTCTGGTCAGACACCTATTTCATAAAGCATGCTATTCGATTTAGCAAATATTTATTTATTATAGCTTAAGAATGCTAAAATTGTAGTGAGATTAATTAAAAGTCCATACAGTCATAGAACCTAAAGTATTTATTATTATAAACTTTACATTAATTTTTGAACAATAGTGTTTATATTTGATAAAGTGTGAATACGTGTGATTTAAACAATAAGATATTTCTGAGCAAGAGGTAAGAAACTTTACCTGACATTTATATAATGACCTTAACAAATGAGCAAATTTTGAATAAATGGAGTGTTAAAAAGATCTATGAGTAGAATGGAGGAATATCATACATAAACTATGATGAATTAAAAAAAATTAAGATATAAAGTAAATAGACTGAAACTGCTCACCAGAGAAGGGGAAGGAGAACATATTGTCTTCAACTTGATTTTATGGGGGATGATACGCTTTGCAAAATCAGGACTGGAAAATTATGCTGAACAAGTCTGATGAATTCGAAAAAGATGTTTCATTTCTTTGTTAAGTAACTAAATATTCAGTGACTCAGGCAAGATATGTGTGTCATTATTGTGACTCAGTGTTATCTATTTTCACAAATACCATCCAAATATTGAAACAAACGCAAAGACAAATCATGGATTATTTTCTGCTTTTTGGCAATAGTATAACACATGATTTTATAAAATTATCTCTTCATTGTTTTCAATTAGAACCTTACAAAACTACTAAATAATGTGTTTTGCATTAAAAATATCACCTTTTATAAGGGTCTTCTAATTTAAAGTATTAAGAGTACTTTTAACTATTTTTCCGAGAAATCACTCCAAACCCGGAAAATTCTTTTTCATGGGAGATTAAAAGTTCATATTAGGTAGTAAAACGTATACTTTTCAGTGTTAACACATGCATTGAAAAGTACTTCATATCTCTTTCTTCTACTAATTCTTTAAAACTTGCACAGATTTAAAAACTATCCATCAAATTTTTTTCTCTCAAATGTAGTTATAACTTTTTTATAGGATATACTACAAATTAAATGAGATATTTGAATAGATTTAAATGAGTGAACCAGAGTAGGCAGCTAATCACAGAAACTGTTATAATAATCTAAATAATAACTTGACAAAAAGCATAAACAGAGAACAATTCTAGCATAATAAATACTATCACAGATAGCATCATGCAGTGTCACTATATGCTAATCATGCCACCCTTTGAGTCTGTGGACATTATTTCATCTTTATCCTTTATTCCTTGTAACTGACCATTTAGTTCTATCAACATTATTTCTTTAAATACTTCTTTTTACTCCAGAGAAATTGTTACTTAATAAATATTCAATATTTAGAGTGTGAACATTTACATACGAAAATGTATTTGATTCAAAGGATATCTAATTTCTTTGTTGCAGCTTGAAGGTGTGAATTGGCCTGTAAAAATTCTCAGCACATAAATAACTGTAGGTTCAGAAATGATCCAAAGACATTAGATTCTTCTGTGGATTTGAGAAAGATAAGTAACTACTCCTATCACAGGGGTGAAGCCTAAGAGCTGGAGGAAAGGTGGAAACATTCTACCCAATATCTTAGAATAACAAAGGTTATGGAGAGAAATGATTTTCATGGGTCAAGGAAAGAATACAAAAGGGAGAAAGGACATGTGCTGCACTTTGTTATCTCTAATGAGTGGGGGAATAAGATATATATGAAATTTCTTAGTGATCAAAAAATGTATATACAAGAGAATATCAACAAGTATTCTTCCAAGTTTTAAAATTTCACGGCTCTTCCTCATGTCTGTGGTAATTCTACACTGACCTCATGTCTCATCCCAATATTAATGTCTTAAGCAAAATTTCCATCTCTGTACTATTTTAATAATGGATTGCTGTTTCTGAAATTACAAGACACTACTCTACCTTGTGAATCTATAGTTTTCTTCTTTTATTCTAAGATCTAACAACCCTTTCTTTAAGAATAGCCTGTCTCGTTACAGTAAAATCCATTTTGAATGCCTCATGACGTTGATCTTTAAATTAATCTTTAATTTAGAAGAAATTAGAAAGTGTTCATGATAAGTTAAACAAAGCAGTTCTTTTTATTGATATTTTTGTTTGCATTTTTTGTTTTTCCTGGTCATTTAGTATGGGGCTCTTTTTAAGGACTGGGCCCTGATTATTTAGAAACAATATGAATACATTAATAAGGACAATATTTCGCAAAATGAAATTCCTCTGTAGTCCATTCACTACTCAACTTTCTAGTTAGACATATCCTTTCATACATTATTATATTTTAATACTGTCTTAATATCAATAATTCATCATTCATTCAAATTTTATCCTTTATACACTGAAGAAAAAGCTACCAGAAACATAATATGCCAAATCTACTGTTGTTTATGTGTCTGAAAAAGTGTCTTCAATTACTTGCCATAGAAAAACTGACTTAAACCATCTCCAGTAATCATGGATTTGTAGATTCATGAATGCTAATCCAAAGAAAAGATACGTTTAAGAGCCATTTTATTTCAAGATTCTGATTCCACAATTCCATGTGTGTGTGTGTGCGTGTGTGTGCTTCTATGACATCTTAATTGTGCATGTTGGCTTACATTTCAGGCAGTTTTTCTCAAGGTGGTTCCAGTTTTCACATTGGCACAAATTAGCATGGAAAGCAAAAATGAATTCTTTTGTATTAACATTGCCAGGAAAGCTCTAAGATGTACTATGTTGGAATGTTGGAATGTTCAGAACAGAAGTATTCTGATGCTACTATTGAAAACAGAATACACTGATTAATGTAAACAAAACACTGCCCACTTAGGAACTGAAGTATTGTCAGTTATACCAAAGGCTTGGCTAAGCCCTAAAACTTGAATTTCTTAACCAGATTGGAATTTTCATTAGCAAAGCAGATAAGGCTACGGAAGTCATCAATTGCTCACTACAATGATTATTTTTTGAAACACAAATTTTTGACCAGTGCCCCATTTTCATACATAATAAAAAAACTGTTTTCTTCCACATAATGCAAATGGCAAGAGCAGCTGTATTAGTGTGGAAATGTTTTCACTTTACAAAGTTTAGAAGTGCATTTTTAGTTAAATATTATGATCCTCAGCATCCTATATAAGTTACTGGGTTTCTTTATTTCAAGAGTGATCAATTAGACAGTTAAGAACAAACTTTAAGTCGTTAATATCTATTGATTATTTGTCTAATTTATTTATGATGGTGGTGCCTCTAATCTTTTTCAGAATGTGGTATCATACTCATACTTGATAAATCTATGCATTTTTTAAGATTAATATATGATAACCACCCTCCAATATTCTGAGGTTTTTATTCCAGGAAAAGTCAGTGTAGCTTAACATGATGAGTATCAGATCTGAGTTTCCCATAGAAACAATATCACAACAGGAATTTATGTTGCAAATCAATAACTGAAGAATTTTTAGTTTTAGAAATGACTGTAAGTAAATTATTTTATTAACTGTTAAATGTAAAATACTTTTAAGATAAATAGTATTATTTTTTCAGTGTGCTTATTGAAGTAGAAGACATGGTATCCAAGCATATTGCACTTAAAAATTTTGATGTATAATTCCCAAATATTTTAAGTAAAACTATTCCAGGAAATTGGAGGTGTAAAGAAAACATTAGCAAAGAACATAGAATATATATTTAGGCCAACTAATACATTTTAAAATTTGTATTTATTATTGATAATTTATTTTGAAGTAACATTGCATATACTGGAAGAATGTCAACAAGGATTCTTCCAAGTTTTAAAATATCATGGCTCTTCTTCATGTCTGTGGTAATTCTACAATGACCTCATGTCTCATCCCAATATTAATATTTTAAGCAAAATTTCACATTACACATTATATACATTTGAAGTGTGATTCCCGTAAATCAACAACTTAGCTCACCACTACATGTAATTCTCTCCATTATATAATTAACCCCCTTTTAACCAAATTTTCCCTCATTCCTTCTGATAGCCACTATTTGGGTCCTATAGACTAAAAGTTTCTTTATGTTTTTAGTTCATCCATTTATTTGATTTCTCTGTATGCAACATATGAATGAATTCATATGGCACTCATTAAAACTGATCCTTCCAAACAATTTTAACAGGAAATTTTAAAGTATTTTTAGGAATCCGGTGGATAAAAACTGGATTTTGCATGGATTTGTTTATTTGGTTATTTTGGAATAAGTTAGTACATGTATGCTTATTTTGATAGCTTGTCTTGATCATTTCATATAATGTGGTAAACAGATAAAATTGGACTGTTAGTAGAGACCTCACTGAAGTATACAAATGCCAATTTATGATTCACACCTGAAACACCCTGTTATATTGCACTGCTACTTCAATTTATTAAAATATGCAATTGATAATATTCTCTATAGAAAAATAAGCTTACATTGTTCTCTAACACTGTATCCAGTCTTTTCAATAGTGAGTATGTTATTTATTTAATTGTCATATCTTACTTTTTTAAAAATATGTGCATTAAATTTCAGTTTTATAAACTCTATTACTAATAACAATCTATTTTTAACATTTTTCTAACTTTCAATAGCATATTTAAAAGCAAGAATTTGTTGTTGTTTGAAACAAATACTGAGATCTTCCTGTCTGATGGTGCCTCTATTGGGAATTCCTTCTACTGCAGAGTGGATGACAAAGGGGTTTAACCAACTCACAGAACTAAGAAAGTCAGAAATAGAGCTGGATTAAGGCAAATATGAATACCGAGAACATTTGCTTTCCTTTTAGATTCTCTGAGTGCTTTGCCTCTTTCTTTCACCTACTAAATATGCTTTCTCCCTATGATGGTGACCCTGGCTACTGCTAATTTTAAAGTTTAATCAGGTTACCTTCAGATTCCAGGCAAAAAGGTTATTTCTCTTTGTCTTCATATGTATAACACCAGGCAGGGAAGTTCAAATAGTCAATTACAGGTTAGTAGTTCACAAAATGGACTCAGGAAACTTCACCCTTGAAATGTGATATGCCAAAGTCATGTGCACCCATCTATATCTAGAAAAAAGTAGGAGAGTTGCGACTGGATTCTCCCCATGAAACCTTTACGGACTAAGAGAGAGAAGTATTTTATAAAATCGAGATGCCTATAATAAGAATGTATGAAGAGATGATGGCAAATAGAAATGATAGCTTTAAATGTCTATCCCTGTAGTAGACTGAATAACAGTCCTTCAAAGATATCCAAGTCTCTATCTTTGGAATTTATTAATTTAATTTTATGTAATATAATTTATTAATGTAATTTTGCAGATATGATAAAATTGATCATTTTAACATAACGAGGTTATCCTAGTGGTCATTATATGTAATCACAAGTATCCTTATAAGAAAAAGGCAGAGAGAGCAACTGGACACATGATAAAGAGGAAAAGTCACTGTGGCTGTAGAAACAGAGATTAAAGTGATGTAAACACAAAGCCAGGGACACCAGTATCCAAGGAACCAGGAAGAGGCAAATAATTTATTCTCCCCCAGAGCCATGAGAGGGAGCGTGGGACTATCAGTACTTCTTTTTGGCTCAGGTCTACTGATTTCAGATCTCTGAACTTCAAAACTCTAAGATAATACATCTCTTGTTTTGAAGCCATCAAGTTTGTGGTAATTGTTAAAACAGTAACAGGAAATGAAAACATTATCCATTGAGTTGAAATTTGCTTCATAATAATTGTAACTCATTCATGAAACTGATCTGAGTGTCTCAACAATTAAAATTAAGTGAATCTGTTTTTCTTTCTTTGGACAGTCTTGGTTCATGTATATTACTGTGGATTTTAAAACTAATACTTGTGCATTTTCTTCTTAAGTCAACACATTTATCATTTTGTATAATCACTGATCCCTCAGCTTCTTTCTACTAAAATATTTTCTCACATCATTTTAGAGAAGAAATGTGGAGGAGATAAAAGACCATGGGTATTTTAATGAAGATGAATAAGTTCATTATTTACTTCAGTTATTTTTAGTAGTTTGATTTTTGTACACATTAGCTGACTTCTTCGATTTATACTTTAATTACACATTCATATAGTAAATCTTGTATATTGTAGACACTAAGATAATATTAGTCATATTTCTTAATTCACCATTACCTTCCCATACGTGCATATGAAAAGATATTTTCTTTTGTCAATTACCAACATCTCCCATAAAACATTGTGCCCAATTAGTGAATGGTAGTTAGGCAAACTAAGTCATGTTAGTACATAAGTTAATTCATATTTTCCATTACTGGAATATATACATCTATACAGTTATTTGATTACAAAATATTTTGAATGAACTTCAAACAACCATATGTACCAATATACTCCAAAAAACAATGAAATACATGGTAACATTTGTTATTATTGCTTCATGTAAAGAAATATAATTTGACAGGTATATTAAAATTTATTTTCACCATTTATATACCCTTCTTTAATCCCTATAGGAAAAGTTATATTTGAAATTGGTGTATTTTTAATATGATACATGTTTTTGTCCCTTTGCAGATACATATGCATTCATAAGCACTGTTGCTGTTTTATCTGATTTAAAAATACAAAAATGATATAATTCATGTCTACTACTTTATAATTCACTTTTGCAACCAAAATTTTTATTTTTTTCAAACTGATTAATATATAATTAGTTAATTCATTTCATTATTATTTATTACTCAACTGTTTGTTGAATGCATATATCCAAATAACTTGCTTATATATTCCCCAGAAGAGGAATAATTAGGTTGTTTCTATTTTTCCCAGTTACAAATAGACATACAATTAATATGCTTAAGTATGTTTCCTTGTACATTGTTCTCTGTGAACAAATGCATGTAAATTGCTGATTAACAAGGCATATACAAGTTTATAACTTTATTAGATATTGTCATATTGCTTTCCAAATTAATTGTATCTCAATGCTTTACATCTAGATTGTAAGATATTTTTATTTTTCCCACAGATTCATCAATAGTGTTTGCAAACTTCCTATTTCTTACTGATTTAATTACATTTAAAAATTTTAATTCACATATTCTGGTTATTAGTGAAATTGAGCATATTGAGCATATTGTAATGTTTTTCTTTTTCCATAAATTGCCTTTTCATACTTCTAGCTCACTTTCAGGTACTATTTTTCCATTTTTACTTCATGAATACATAGGAGTTTCACATTATCTTAGTTTTGAACATTTATTAATTGTATGTATTACAAATGCTTTCTCCCAGGCGTTTTTTTGTTCGTTTGTTTGTTTTGGTTGATGGTTTTATTGAATCAGGTTGATGATTAATTAAGTACTTAAAAATCAATATCAAATGTAAACACCATATCTAATATTCTAAATATTGTTTCTATATCTTAATGCAAAATATTCATATTTACATTTACCTTTCATTTTGCATGTAATGTGTTGTTGTGACCTAAGAAAAAAGTTAAAATTACACTTACTTAACAAATACTGAATGATTCAGAAATTGTTCTGAGACTCACCAAGCGTGGTTAGCTAGATCATCTATCAGTTATGAATAATGATTTTTTCTTAAGTTTCATTTCACTTTGTGTTTTAATTCTTGTCTTATACGAGTAATATTTTCATGTTAAAAAGTTCTGAATTTTTATAAAATCAAAAGTAGTTTGATAAACAACAGGGCCTGTATCAAACTAAGGAGCGTCTTCACAACAAAAGTAAACATCACCAAAACCAAAAGGAAACCTACTAACTGGGAGAAGATTTTGCACTGATATTTCCAAAAGGTTTAATATCTAAAATACACAAAGAATTCATAAAACTCAACAACAGAAGAACAGACACTCCAATCAAAAAATGGGAGGAAGAATTGGAGAGACAGTTTTATGAAGAGACTATACAGATGGCCAACAGGCACATGAAATTATGTTCCTACTCACTAACTATCAGGAAAATACAAATTAAAACAACAATGAGATATCATCTAACACCTGAAAGACTGACTATTATCCAAAAATCTGGAAACAACAAATGTTGGCGAGGATGTGAGGAAAAGGGAACACTTTTGCACTGTTGATGGGAGTGAAAATTGGTACAAACCCTATGGAGAACAGTTTGGAGATTCCCCAAAAAATTGAAATGGAAATGGAAATGGAAATGGAAAACCCGTGTGATCATTCCACTTCAGGGCATCTTCCTGAAATATACAAAAGCATCCATCCGCAGAGATGTATGCATCACCATGTTTATTGCGGCCCTATTCACAATAGCTAAGAACTGTAAATTACCTAGTGCCCAACAATAAAAGAATGGATAAAGAAGATATGGTACATATATACAATGGAATACTAGACAGCCCTTAGAAGAGATGAAACCTGTCATTTTAATCAACCTGAATGGGAGTAAAAGGAATTATGCTAAATGAAACGAGTCAAAAGAAGAAAGATACCAGATGACCTCACTCAAAGGTGGAATGTGAATAGACAAAACAACGGAACAGATAAAACATAACCAACCCTGAAATATTTGCAACAGAACTGACGTTACCAAAAGGGAATGCAACAGGTGGGAGCAAATGGTGGCAGAGCCCACTGGACAATGGCAAAAAACATTTGGTGATATGGTGGAGGGCATGGTGTATTGAAATATATCTAAGAAATGGGGAACCTATACATAGGAAATTATTTTAATATGCAGAATAATTGCTATAATGAAAAATACAAAAAACCCAAAATAATTTACTTTGTATATTATATATAATATATAACTATATGTTGTATAGTTGCTGTTCTTATACTTGTATATGCAATTTTATGCCCAACTCTTTTAAAGGTAAGATGCAGGTATGCATGAAGATGAGTAGGCAAGCAGGCAGGAAAAGAGAGAGGAGGAAGCAGCATTTTATTTATTTTATTTAACTGTTCATTTCGTTTTTTTTTTCCTGGGCCTAGGTCCTTGGGATGTATGTGGACTACATCTGGTGGTCTTATCTGCTGTAACATGAGGGCATATCCCAAATTTCTTTTTTTTAACATCATTATCATGTAATTAGACAAAGGCATATTTTCATGGAAGTAGCAAAAAACAAATTATACTTAATGAGAGAAGTAATTGATGGAAATATACTAATTTATTAAATGATAGAAGGAAGTGTTAGTGTTTAAATCTGAAAGGAGGCTTTTTCTTGCTTAATCTCAATGTCTGCCAGACACTAAACCAACTCAGGATATTTCTATCATTTTAATCCACTCCTTGTATATCAACTTCTCTCTCTGCCCATTACATTCCTCCAGATGGTGGGAAACACATATACAAAAAATCCCAAATATCCCATCTTACAGATTCCAATAGCGTAAAGGACTCATTTATAATCTCTCAAATTCCTCACTTACACAATAAACCCAAATCAGAAATTTGGTGATTCATATCCTAGAAGACAGTGGATATCCTTTATAGAAGATGGACAAAGTGCTTGCAAAGCCCAGCAATATATGTAATTATAGAGCATACAGCATTTTAATTGCTAAGTTAATCTTTCTATGATTATGTTCTTTAAAATAATGACTATATCTGAACACTGTAGTGGATGCCCAGAATTTGTTCACTCATTATCTTGTTTCTAGGTATCGCATTGCTCAATTATTATACCACATTACTAATTAACTGGGCAACAAACAGAATATACATAAATAATGCAAGAATTTGTGTTTACATCTTAGTATGGGGTGCTATATTTTAAACTTTTATTTACAAGTGTTTGTATTGTCAGTTCATCTGTCTCTATTTTTTCAGAAAGGTGTTTTGCTCATTGTATCATATTGTTTGTACATTGGATATATATAAATGGACTTTTGATTCACATGAATTAAAAAAAATAACTACCACATTCTGAAACTTAAATTTACATGCATTCATATGACAGAATAAGCCTAAAAATATGTGCAAGATGACCAGTGTTAGTTCTGCTGAATGAACTATACTGTAAACAAATTAAACTTGATGTATTAATGACTATATGAAAGTATTCCTTTCATAAAATAAAAAAATATTAAAATTAAAAAAAATCTATGTAATTCACCCTAGTATATCAGTTAGGAACTTTGCTTTTTACATGAAAATATGTAATAACTGAGCAATAGTAACAAATAAAAGCTCATTATTTTCCCTCACATAACAATAATTCTGGAAGTAGTTGCAGATGTTGGTTCAGATGAAAAGTTACTTCATTAGATACCAGATTCCTTCTATTATTTCTTTTGGAGTATTGGCTTTCATTGTTATGCTTGTCACCTCACAGTCACAAAATTTTGACTAGAACTCTGGACATCATGTTTTTCAGATGCAATGTAAGACAGGAGGTCATGACAAGTGACAATGTTTCCAGTCTGCATCTTTTTTATCACAAAAGTCAGTAGTTTTTCCAGAAACACCCAATAGTCTTCTATTTACCATTCACTAACCAAAACAAAGTTGTGATCCTATTTTTCTGTAAAGGATCTGGGTTGGTCTTTAGATAAGCACATTTCTGGTTGAACTACACAGTGGTTATGTTGGTGAGAGTAAGAAAATATTAGGCTAGCTAACCGCAGTTACTTCCTCAGTAACTTCAGTATCGGTGATTCCAAATAATCTCAAATCTCTACATCATGATAAATGTGAAAAATGACTTTAAGTACAGCAAGAGTTGCTATAAGTATTAGTAAGCATATGCTTTATCCTCTTGAATCTTGCGTGTGAAAGAAAAAAAGATTTATAAAATTGACACATACGTGGCAATATTCTTCACTACTGAAGCACTGGTATTATACTGAAAAGGTAATTTTGCATTGTGGGCATTCAGAATCGGCTCTTAGCTGAACTACAACTATGTTTCACTGTATTTTATACTTAATTACACAAGTCTGGAGTGATTATGGAGCTGATCCACCTGAAGGCAATTTGCATCAGGAACTCTGAAGCCTCCTGAAAAGTAAGTATTATTCATAGGGTGAAAAGATTCAGGTATGAGAAGCCTGGCCTTAAAAAAAGAAAACAAAAACAAAACAAAAAGTTTTGAATTGGGAAGGAGTAGTGAGTCAGTGATTAACTCTGTTCTGAAACATGATTGTTTCTCAAACCTAACTAATCCGTTTCCTCTACTGAACTTGTTTAAATCGGAATCTTGGTGTGTTTAAAGAAGATATGATTTATAAATAATAAATGATTTGCAAATAATTCAGAATCATACCTGTTAAATAAATTAATTAAAAACTTACTGACTCTCTTTAGTCGAATGTGACATAAAAATGGGAGATAGGTATTATCCACTCAGTAACAAATGTTTATGAGGGATCTCAATGCTTTGAATGTAGTAGGTGGCAATAGTGACTGGGTGACACAGAGATACTGAGGAAAGCTGCATTCTGTGGAATAGGAGATTCACATTAGTATGGGAAACAGTACCAAATACCAGGGAATGACCAAGAAGTCACAGTAGCACACACACAACACATGTTACATTGGTTAAAACACAGTCCAATATAAGCAATGTGACACTTGGCAGGGGAAGAACTGGCATCCAACAGGTTTAATTACAGTTAATGGGTAAGAAATGGAACATACCATGTGGTAGATAATTATGAAACTAGTATTTGTGTGTGACTATCTATAATGTTCTCCAGAAATTCCGATGGTCATATTTTCAGTCATTAGGACTTAGCTTTAGTACCTAGGGGTAAGAGTTATCAGTACACAATCTAATGGATATTTAGGTCTCAGATAAGCAGGTAGCAGACTCATAAAAAAGACAGAATAACAGCAGAGATATATATCTCTGTATATACATATACATGCGCACACACACACACACACACACATACACATATATGGAACTATGGTAAGACCCTAAGTAACTATAGTTATTGCCATCTTTGATTTGGGAGTCTTTCTTGTTCTTATATTCTCAAATGAGGAAAAATAAATAAGGGAATTAACATTTTTTGAGCATTTTGTAAATGCCTGGTATCAATCTAAACAAGGAATCAGCAAACATTTTCTGTAAAGAGTAGTAGCAAATACCTATGCTTTGAGAGTCACATGCTATCTGCTGTAAATACTTAATCCTGCCATTAGAGCACAAAAGTAATCATAGTTAATACTAAGTGGAAGAGTGTGACTGTGTTGCAAAAATACATTATGGACATTGATATCTATATCATATGATATACGTGTGTAATAAAATACTTTTATTTTTCAGCTATTATCAAAAGAGAAAAGCATTCCTAAATTCTCATGATATACAAACCAAAGGTAGAAACATGACCCTGTTCTAGAAGTATCTATTAGTTGATTTTATCTCTGTAAGAATGTATTCGTACAATTTTTATCTCTATTATATATGCAAATAGACTGAGGCCCAGAGAAATTTGTTATCTTTCCTAGGGAAACACAGTAAGTGATAGAACTAGATTTCAAACAAAAGTATATCTGAATAAAATTTAATTTTCTCCTGATATATGGAAATTTATATTGAATGAACATAGCTTCCTAGTGAACTGTGTTAAGATAAGACTGTAAAGGCAGGTTCCAAGTCAACAGGACAAAGTCCAGTGATAAATTTGTGATTTCTTCCATGAATATGGGTAGTATGAGTGGAAACGTATGTCTATACAATTATTTCTCCATCTCTATCAGGTAAATATAAAAGTAACAGTGATCTCATTTAGAGAATTCTGGATGATTGGAATTTAATTTTATTTTGTGCAACTTCGATTTGAGGCGACTTTTTCATTAGGTGCTTTATATTTCTATGTCTAGCATCTGTATTCTGATCAAGTTATAATAGGAGGATGGTTCTCCTGAAACAATCTTGACACACACCTCTCACCTCCCATCACTCTCTGCTAGTGTCACTCTAAGACTGCTTACAGATGCAAAAAAAACAAAAACAAAATTCTGTTGCTTCTGGTATACAGATGACAGATACAAAGTTTTGTCCCAGATCAACTATTAAAGACTGGCTTGGAATCTTGGAGGTCGCTTTTGACACATTGTCTAGAAAATCCTTGTCTTTAATTGTTCTCTAATATTCCCATCTCATTCTCATCAAACTTCTGTGTAGCTCTCAAAATTGAAAATGAAGGGAATAGTGGAGGGATGTGAGAAAGTCAGGCGATCATCCTTCTTGGATTTTTGTCACCCCTCCAATCTTCTTACTCCAGGTTCATATAATTCTTAAAGTGGCACTTTTTTATATATAATTTAACATTCTGGTTAACCTTTTGTTTAAATGTTAAGAATCTTTGTGTTCTGAGCTTTAGCTTTTGAACTAACAAACAACATTCATAGTCTATTGTTTGGATGAAGTGGTCCAAATACCTCACATGAATTTCAACAACCCTTCCCTGCAACAGTATATGAATTTGATTCACATCAAATTTAGCGGGGGTGTTGCAGATTCCACAGACTAATGAAGAACTTCTGTAACTAAAGAAAACAGGGTTATTTTGTTACTTTGTTGATAACCTTGCTGCTCTCTAAAGTAGGCCAGATCCATATTCTTGGACCATTGACAGTAAAAGAAGGTTAAAGTGAAGCAAAAGGCTAATTGTTAAATTGAAATACCTGGTCAAATTATACAGGAGCCAAGGAAATAGATTTTAGCCATTTCCAAATCAGTATGTTGCATCGATAGTGAATATCATTAGAATGTAGAACAGATTAGGCCATGATAAATTAATATAAGATTTTATTATTTTATACAATGTAATATTAATTGCATTGATCCACTCAGCCTCAGTAAGAGAATCAATAGAAGGTAATATTTTCCTGAGAGAAAATTAAGCTCAATTTTTTGTTTATAGTACTCACTCATATTATGACAATGATAAGCAAACAATGTATTTTTTTATTAACCAGTTACAAATTACCACAGATGTCTTACAGCAGTAACTATTGTCTTATACTTTCCATGGGTCAGAAATACGGTTATGTTAAGGAGGGGCTGTGCTGAAGGTTTAATACGGCCTGTATCAAAGTGTATAGTCTGTCTGAGTTTGTAGCTAAGGGTTCTGAGGAAGGATCCAATTACAAGAAGATTCAGGATTTTGGTATAATTTGGTTCTTTGTCATTGTGAGACAGTCCGATTGCACCTGTTTTCCTTGATAGGCTGTCTTGTCTATCCTCAAGCCATTAACAGTACTTGAAATCTCTTTATCCTTTGAACCATTCTGGTTTCTTCTACCAAATGTCTCTGATGTTCTCATGTGCTTTGAAAAGGTCATGTGATTACAGTGAGTTCAACAGATAATCTCACTACCTTTAGGTCAACATATCTGTTACCTTAATTATACTTGCAAAGTGCCCTTTGTCACATAATACATTCATAGGAGTAAGACAAGGACAAAGATCACGGAGGTCAAAATTCTGTCTACCAGACATGTTTATACATTATGAAACTTTTAAAAATGATCCAGATTAACATATAACATGCTTATATTCTAAAATTTTGAACATTCATTCACAATAAGGATGTTCTGAATATGTTGTGCAACCACTTAGAGAAATAAAGAAAAAAAACTCTTCTAGTCATTGTTTGGACAATGAATGACTTGAGGTACATAATTTAATTTCTTAGGGCCTCTCTATTTTTATCTTAAAACAGGAGTAATGCATTTTGCCATACCTAACTTGATGAACTGATGTATCACAAGAAAGTGAAAAAACAGTACTTTACAAATTTGACTCCTGTCATTTATCATTGAGACTAAACCACAATTTGAATGACTTATCTTGGTTAAAAAATAATTAAAGAAGAAGAGTTAATGTTTAGAAGCATGTACATTTAGAATTATTTAACTTTAGTGAACTTTGAGACTTGTATGGAAAAATTCATATTGAATTTGTAAACGCAAATAGAAAAAAAAGATGAAAAATCTATTTCTTTTCCTGTTTTATTATGCCAAGAGATAGTTCACTTGGATAGTTTACTTCACTCTGGAATCTCATCTGTCACACTCTGCTCTATAAAGTGACAAGACACAATATGACATGTTGATGAGACCTAATGTGACACAGGGCATGGTTTGTGGTCTGCCAATAGTCTTAGATAATTAGAAAAAAATCTAGAAAAGGGAAATTTTGAAAGAACTTAGCAAATAATTATGACAGATAAATACCAGGTAACAATGAGTATATCTTTTAAAATAAAATGAAGTATATAGGATGATGTGGGTTCTTTTCATGGCCCCCAAAGGTTATAATCATCTGTTTGACATTTAACCTACATATATGATCAAAATAGCAAACTTCATACGATAGCATTCCCTTGTAAGAGGAGAACTGATGATAGTAGGTAATTGAATTTTGTTCTGACCCTCTTTGACCTCTGTGCAGAAATAATTTGTGAATTATTTAGGAAAAAGAAAAGTATATTTGCCTAAAGACAGAAATGCAGGCTGCAGAGAAGAATTTAGTTTAGTGGTGCTGTCTGTTAGACTACATCTGCTTTCCCAGCTTGAAATGAAAATCGAAATAGAAATTTCTAGTCATCCTCCTGCATTAGCAAGTTCCCTTCCTTTCACTGCCATGTTTCATATGTCCTAAACTAGACCAACGGCAGATCTAAAACTTTACACTTCTTGTTGGGGCCTTTGTTGTTAAAATGACAATATATGACTGAGTCTTTAGAAGAAAATTACTCCATTGTAAATAAGTGTGGCATGAACATCTGGACTTCTCAAGCTAAAATTTAAGCAAATTAAGTACAGATATTAATGTTAGCATTTCTATTGAGTTATATGGTCATAGAGTTTTACAATTTAAATTCAAAAACGTGGGTTTAGAGGAATAAAAATAGTGACAAAATGAGAGAAAAAATGTTTTATATCTTGCTTTGGTTATAAAGTACTTTTCGAAGTTATGATTACTCAATTTCATATCTGAAAGAGTAAAAACTGCCATTATTATCACCGAACTTTAAAATAAATAACAAAGATGTCTAAAGTACATTGTTCTCTAAAGATATGCTACTTCTTACAGCCATCAACAATATTGGCACATTTGTGACAGGCAAAGGGTCAGAAGGAAAATAATTCAATAAAGAAATTCAAAACTAATGTAAAAGATGAAATTGCAACCGGGTTGTCACAGCCCTGGAGAGTTGAGGGGCCAGTATGAAACATTTTGTTTTATTTCTAAAGCTTTGATTGGCCTGCCAACCTGCATTTGTGCTGTCACTCTGAGGACCCTTCTAGTAGTACTGAAGTGGCAGGCAGCTCTTGATTGATGAGTGTTTGCACCCATTTTATTATTTGTTGCATATTTCTTTCCTGACATATTTAACTGAAAAACATTCATAAGAGAAATTTTACAATTACATAAGAGGGCTCACACCAGAATTCCATTCCTGGATATTTAGGAAACTGTAACAAAAATAAACACACACACATACACATACACACAACTGGGTCCTTGGAGATAAGGAAGATAACGTGAGTTTCAGAACATTACTATTATATTCCTGTTGCATAAAGGGGAGACCAAAGAATCAATACCAAAATTAAAAAGTTATAAATAATTTAGACCTGGCTAAGAACTTTCTGAAATTGTTTCAAACAATTGGTTTGGTAATTAACTAATTTGCTATTTTCCCATTGAAATTTGCATTTGCAAAGGATCTCAAGATGGAGATTTTAAATTGCAGCATTTGATTCTCTGAAAATTAGTGAATAAGAGTGACCTTGTAATCAAAGATTCAGTATTCTCATTTTATTATAGCTGTATACAATTCTAATGCCATAAACCCAGGACTGGTTCCAGATACAAATTGGAAAATATGCTTTGTTTGCATCTTGATCTTTTAATATGGGCTTCCTGATTGAACAAAATACATGAAAAATATATTCACCTCTTGATGTCTCTATCCTATAATAATGGAGCAATTGATGTATTCTTTATGAGTTTAGATTTCAGATAAAAGAAAATCATCTAAAATGGCTTAAATGATGCAAGATAAAAGATGAGGTTTATTGTTTGTTTTGACTTTTATAACTGGAATATTCTAGGACTGGGTAAATATCAGGATGTTGTCAGTCTGCATGCCTTGTATAGGGTCAGCCACACCTTCCAGTTGACTTCTCTCAGTGACAAAGTGACTGCAATAGATTTAAAATTCACATTCACCCAAACCACTGCCAAGACTTAGACACAAGGTTAACTGTTTTCTCAGAATCTACCAGAAAACTGAATCACCCCTACTGAGTCAAGTGTTCTTTCTTGAGCTAATAAAAAGAACATGGTTGACAATCAACAGATATCAAATATAAAAGAAAATTAATTTAAATATATTTTAAGACTCATAAGCCAAGCATTAGCGTGTTGATGAGTTTGGTGAAGAAATGTTTGTTGAAGTTGAATTAATTAGTCTTAAAAGCTTTCTTAAATGAAATCACATTATTAAGATATACTGATATAGGAAAGAAAAAGTGATGAACAAGGAGGGGGTGATTGGAGGTGTACAAACTACTGCTGCTGCAATACCTCTTACAGGCATCTGTGATGTACTTAAAAAGAGCTTCTCTATCACGTACTTATACTAAGCCCTATGCTAAGCTCTTTATAAATATTATTTGACATCATACAACAACCCTGTTTAGATTTAAATATCATTATCTTTATTTAGAGGATGAGGAAACTGAATTTAAGAAAGATGAAGTAATTTTTCCAAGAATATTGGTAGAAAATGATAAAAGATAATTCGAAGACATTTTCTAATACCAAAATTCATAATAATTATCACTACATTATTATTGTACTCGTTTTTGTGTGCTTGCTTTTACTGTCAATCTTGTTATTTAAACTAAGGGAAAGAGTTTTTTCTGCTTCCCTCACTACTATATCCTCAAGAGACTAGATTAGAGTCTGATTTTTATTAGATATTTAATTAACAATGAATATTTTTGAATAAAGGATTACATCATTTTATAGAAAATAAAATGACATTTAAGGAGATCGACATCCAGATGGTGACTTGATGGGATATACTTTCAGGTCACTCCCCACAGACACCAAAAAAAAAAAAAAAAAAAACACCTATTTTCCTGAGACAAAAAACAAGAAACAACTGGCACTTTAGCTGGAAACCAATCAGCTGATGACTAATGGTTCTCAGCTAAGTCACTGATTTGGATTTGGGATAGAGCTCAGGAGTCTCTGGATGTGTGGTGGGGCAGAGGCTAGGGATTTCAGCACCAGCTATGGAGGTAGTGAGAGGTAGGCCCAGTGGCGCTGAGATGCAGAGCCACGGAGTGCTGACTTGGCAAGGGGGTTAAAGGAGAGCTGAGCTGGAACCCACATGGAGAAACTGCACTGAGCACAGTCATAACTGGAAATCAAGCAAATCAAACCCCATCCACAATTATTTTGTGCCAGAGCCTGGGGTCCACTGAGTGGAAATCATGCTCACTGCATATCCAACCACTGGAAATCCTGCCTACTGGGTGCCCCACTCCCTGGATTGCAGTGAGAAGGCAGTCCCAAGCCTCAACACTACCTGCTGGTGCCATCTTGTGGATAGAGACAAAACTCCAGCCTTATTGTCAATCCTGGGCAAGTCAAACCTACGCAACACCAGGGAAACCAAGCCCTCAGAAATATAAACAAAATATGAAATAGAGCAAAGGCACAGAGAAGCATATGTGAAATGATGAATCCAATCAAAAACCCAGGGGAAAATCTGAATACAACAGATGTATGCAAATTAGCTGAAGAGTAATGTAAGGTAACACTGATTGACATACTCCTGGGAATCCAGAAATCAGTTAACAAGAATGTCAGGAAGCAAAGAGAAGAATTAAAACAAGACATCGAACAGGTAAGAGACATCATGGCTGAATTAAAGAACTTGAGAAAGGGGTTCAACAACAGGATGGATGAAGTTTCAAACAGAATCAATAATCTGGAAGACAGGACAGAAGAACTCAATCAAGAAAACCAGCAAAGAGATAAAAAATTCAAAGAATCAAAGACAGCATTCGAGATCTCTGGTATAACATCAAAAGGAACAATATTTGTATCTTAGGGGGCCCAGAGGAAGAGAGAGAAAAGGCGGCAGAAACCATATTTGAAGAAATAATAGATGAGAACTTGCCCAACTTGAAGAATAAAGCAAGCCTCCAGATCCAGGACTAAAAGAGTTCCTAGTAAAAGAACCAAACAAAATACAGCTAGACACAGCATCATAAAAATGTCAAAAATATAAGTTAAAGACTATTAAAAGCAGCCAGAAAAAACGTGTCACATACAGAGGAGCAGATTTCTCAAATGAAACTCTACAGACCGGAAGGGAATGTCATAATATATTTAAAGTACTGAAAGAAAAGGATTTTCAAACTGGGATATTATATCCAGCAAGATTGTCATTCAGAACTGAAGGAATGATAACAACCTTTTCTGACAAGCAAAAGTTAAAGAATTTTATCACTACAAAACAAACTTTACAAAAAAATATTAAAGGATGCTCTATAAGGCATAAAGAAATCACACAGAAAAACAGTATGACAGCAAATATTAAAAATGGGGAGGAAGAAAAGAGAACAAAAATGTGGATAACTTGAATGAGTGGAAGACTAACATGCTTTCAAATAAAATTAGGTAGTAAACATAGAACTGTGAATGTTAACTTCAAGGTTACCTCAAAATACATCCCTAGGGAGAAAGCGAAGAAGAAAATAAAAAGGTAAAATCACCCAACTCACCCATCTAACTTAAAAAGAGAAAGAGAACAAAGTCATCATCTGGAGTAACATGAAAATTACAAATTATGAAGTGTCACTAAGAAGATATAAATCAATAATCACCCTAAAGCTAATGAACTAAACTAATCAGTCAAATGACACAGAGTGGCTAAATGAATTAAAAAGCATAACCTGCTGCAGTCGGGAAACACTCCTTCTTCCAAAAGAAACAAAAACTCAAATTCAATGACTGAAAAACAATCCTGTCGATGAATGGCAACTTCCAAAAAGCAGGAACACCTATACTTATATCAGATAAAGCAATCTTCCATCTAAAAAGTATAACAAAAGACAGAGATGGACACTATATAGTGATTAAAGGACCAATCAGGCAGGAAGATATAATGCTTATTAGCATATATACACAAAATGAAGAAGCATGAAAACATATCAAGCAAGTATTATTAGACCTGAAGAGAGACACTGACAACAACAAAATAATAGTGGAGTACTTCAACACCCCACTTACAACAATGGACAGATCAATCAGGCAGAAATTTAACAGGAAACAGCCACTCAAAATGACCATCTATGACAGATAGGTCTAATAGACATATACTGATTGCTTCATCCAACGACTATAGATTTCACTTTCTTCTCAAGCTCTCATGGAACTTTCTCAAGGATAGATACTATGCTAGGTCACAAAACATATCTCAACAAATTTACAGAGATTGAAGACATACCAAGAACCTTTCTGACCATAATGTCCTAAAACTGATAGACAAATGCTTTGGTGTCTGAGGCTTCCAGACTCCTGAATACTATTTTGTCAACACTACTAAAAGTGTCTCCCCTTCTTAATGAAAAAAAATAAAATAAAATAAAGCAGTGGCAAAGGAAACTAGAACTCTTTTGGTGGATCTGGTGTGAAATGCACACAGATTGAAGTATGAAATCAATATCCTGAAATGCATATAGCTATGTGAAATAATAAAAACAAGTACATAAAGTATATAAAATTTAAATATATATATAGAATGATAATATAATTAATATCCATATATACACCATATTGTTCAATTTTATATGTTTTGATATGTATGTAAATTTTAAGAAAGCATATAAATAGATAATTTTGAAAAAAAAGACATTTAATGATTGACCTGGACAATCCAATGAAGTTGCTTATATAGGATAGACTTTCTACAGGTAAAAAAAATAATTTCAATGTCTATAAAATCCTTAGGAAAAATTCTGGATTGAAACCCTAGCACAAACTTTTATTAGCTATATATTTTAAATATTATTTTTGATATCTCTGATTCCTTGTGTCAAGATTATGTTGATTTATAAATACATACCTTATTGTTTTCTTGCAACTGAAATTATTAAATACAATAATATATGTATCAATCATTCTGCTATCTGCTGAAAATAAGAACTCACTGAATATTAGATAATATTGTTATTATTGCCCTCCTCTTTCATTTCACCATTACCCTTATAATCATAGTGATCACTATCAGGTCAAAGTGACTCATTAACATATATCCTGAGGGAAGTCATGTTTATTATCTCCTGTAAGTGTAAAATAGTTCTTAATAGCATCAATAATCTATATCAATTGGGTAAGTATTCCTAAGAAGAAAATTTGAGCTTATTTGTCCTAAAAAATTACTCCCTAGATACTGCCTTTATCAGAAGTCATTTAAAATTCTATCTAATGAGGGCTTTGACAGAAACTATGTTTAAAGGATACCTTTCATTTTCAAATAGAATATTCTTAATTCTGTTTTAATAGACATGCATATTTGAAATAAATTGTTAACTTTTCAGTTTCTGACAATGTAGAATTTAAAAATTCTCTAACCATATTTGATTCTAAAAATTTAATGAAATTTTATTCCCACTCTATAAGACTGATTTTAAATTCAACTCTACTTTAGAACATTTTTCTTAATCATTCTTTATCCACTGAATATTAGTGACATTTGCAACCATTTAGCACATAGAATCTGGCAGTAACAGTTGTTGTTTAATGGACATTAGTTCAGTGTTCTAAAATATTTTAATCATTACATATTCTCCTGGTGACTATATCTTTCAACCTTAAAAACTTGCACTATAGTGGGTTAATGTGGATATACACAGTACTTGGATGTAATTTTTAAATACATACCTTATAAGACATAGTAATTATGATTTTATTTTACAATAGAGAAAAATCTAAATTTCAGGAAAGCACTAAGTCATTTTTTCATGGTTACTTATTTAGCAAGAGATAGTCCTCAGATTTCAACTCATGTGACTTTTTATACTTCTAATCTAGTTTTTGGGTTTTTTTCCTAATATCAATGTTGCTACTACCTGTACATATTGTTGTACTAGACTGGGAGTTAAATGAGAATAGTTTTGTTTTTGTTTTTTTTTCATTTCTTTGTACTTCTCGGAATATTCAATACATTTATCAAAATATACAGATTGAGTGTTAAAAACTATGCATAATCGACAAGGAATGAAGTACCCAAACACATTCAGCATTTTTGTTTTGGAATGACCTAGTCCTTTCTTTGGTGGACATTTTTAAGAAATAGCTTCATGCAAGATTCAAATTTAGCTTCAGGTGAAATGGCACACTCAAATAGAAATAGCTCGACAACAGTTTATTTACATATGTACTAATCACAAAAAATAGTGGGGTATGTGGGAATTTCAAGAAATTGCATAACAAGTTGGGAGTTTTCTCCATTCCTAGGCTTGGAGAATCTGGAAGGAAAGAAAGTCTTAAAAACAGACACCCTGCCAACTGGAAGTAATTTCATAAGCGTAAATTATGAAAATAAGGAATCTGATTTAATTATTTTTCTTTTTTTCTGCCAATTTCTTGAAAGGACAGAAGTCCATTCATGTGATCCATGCAACTCTAATGGGGCATACAAATGGATGAAGGAAGATGAAAAGTAGATTTAAAGGCACAACAAAGATATTGATGACATTAATCTCCCCAGTTGGTAGAAGCAATGAAATCATATATATAAAGGTATCTGGTGAACTATATACTGAAAAGCATAAAAGTAACCATTATTTCATATTATTTGAAAGTTTAATAATTAGCAGTATCTTCATTCAGCCTTACCCATTGAAAAGTATGGATTTTCTTAGCCAATCTCTGGTTATCCTTAGAAATTGTAGATTGCTACTATTGATTATTATTTTATTTTATTTTTCAAAGCATTTATGATGTTTAAATATGAGAATCATGTGTCACCTACCTTGATCCTCAGACTTGTTCAGCTTATTTGATAGTCTGGAGGGTTCCGCTTTCTTCTATGTTCCTGTCTTAATCATTCTAATAGCCTGTCTATCTCAGACAAAGATGACCATCCCATAGACATGGGGCTGCACATCTTGACAGAGACTCTAAGCAACTATTATTTAACTAGCTGAGGATTGAGCATTCATCAGTCCCTTTCCTTTTTCATTCAACTCCTACTGAATCGGTGGGGGTACAACAAAGAAAAAGAACTAGTCTCTGACCTCAGAAGATGTATAGTCTAGTGGACAGGATAGAGAAGGAATTTGGTAAAAATAAAGATAAACATTTGGTCTCCGGGTAAGCATTTAGGATGTCCATGCACTTAGCATGCATTAGTCTCTGTTCTAAATTGTTCACATGTATTAGCTTAATCAATATTCTCACTTATCTGAGAGGTAATGCTATTTTTCCTTATCATACAGATAATATAAGATGACCCAATAAATTAAATCACTTTTAATGTGGAAAATGTCAGATACTGCCAAATTAGGTCTCAAAACTATATAGATTGAAAAATCCCAGTCTATATCATCTTCACTCAAAGTACTTTGTGTCTACTATGATGTCACTTACAGGATTCCACAATACATATGGCTGTTTGTGTGGCATTTTTTCCTGTGAGATTTTTTTAGCCCCTTACAGAAAGTAACCATTTTTCATATATCTGAGACTTACCCACAGAGCTGGCATCATAGACTGGAATATAATAGCTTTATAAACAAATTTAGAAACACTGTTCTTTATACACTTATAATTAGAGAAACTGTGTTAATATCATCAAATTAAGAAGTTAGACAACACACTGGACAATTTTGCAAATACATTTCATAATGGCAAAGTGTAGTTTCTTAGAGTAATGCAGGATGATCTCAATGCACAAAGAATAATCCTGTCCTATTGTTAAATCAAATAGGACGTCTAATTAGCTAAGCACAGATTTTTTTTTTCTTTCATCTTTCCTCCCCCAGAAACCCATTCAATTTTTAAAATATTCAAAATTCCGAAACGGAGAAATTTTTATCATCTATATGTAAGTTGGTAGCACTATAGGAAATTGACAGCCTGGCATCAGAGTTAAACACCCTTTTAATTCTTTTTCCCCTAATTTGTATCATTAGCGTATCTTAATCTGTCAAAGTAATCAAAGCCATCAGTGGGTGAGAAAAGGTGACTTGTATGTATGAATATCATGTATTTATTAATATAATTATTTAAATCATTTCATTGGAGACAGCTTGCTTGAAATTAGTACAGTCACTGACCATGCATATTTTGGCATCTTTCTACCATGGCAAAGGTCCCATTCCTAAGTAAGCACACTATAAGTATCATGGAGTGATACAACAGTTCTGAGTAATGTGTGTCCCTGCACTGTGAGGGCACACATGTGTGCTACAAGCACATCAGTAAAATCGAATCAAAGAATCAGTGTCAGGGATAACATCTCTTATTTCATTATTTTCCAATCAGAATAATATGAAACCTTGTAGGCATGTTATCTAGAATGGAAAACCAAGTTTCACCATGCACATGTAGCTCACCGTGATTGTTGACATGAAATGTTTCTTTTCTACTCAAAATAATTTTCTTTCCTTCCAAGAGATGCTATGTGGAACTGGAGAAGATACTTTCTCTACAGCACCAGATGGAGGATAGTGAATATCAACCTGCCTTATTTTCTCCTGCTTCTCTTGGCACCTGTGTATGATTTTATGTCACCACTGCAAATTTTCTAATACCCAAAATGGGGTTTGTGCATGTCAGTCACTGTAAGTGCAGAATTGTAAGAGCAATTTAAAAAAACTAATATTTGCTTTTGGTTTTCTAGTATAGACTCTTTTTCTCTCTTTTTCTTGTCCACTGTCTCACAAAAGAAAAAATATACATATGCATGTAAATGTGTATGAAATATACATATGAAAACATATAGCCATATCCATAGATAAGAAATACTTATCTATTTAGAATTCCATAGGAGGAAGAGCACTACTTAATAGAATGCAGTATTTTATTTTCACTTGTGAGAAAGTATTCATTAAGGGTAAAACAGGAAAGACGATCAAAGTACATGAAAGAGAAACTGCATTCTTTGTACTTTCTTGTCTTGACTGAAATTTAGTCCTCTTCACCTCTTGCCCCACTGGATTCACTAACTTCACATTTTTTTTTTTTCTCCCTATTGTGAGAAAATAAAAATGTGCTTAGAAACCAAAGAATACAGTTGCCTGTGACTTACGTATGTTTGGAATAAGGAATTACCATACCTAAATTTTCTCAGATACTTTTGAATTATTTTTTCACCCTCAAGGAAGGGATTTTTTTTTCCTTCCATATGCTCCCCTCTACCCACCCCCACTCCCCATGTCAATTTAGAAGCTGCTTGAAATAGGCACTGTGAAAACACTGGGTGGCAGTCCCTCTCCCTTCCAGAGCCAACACCGGAATGGACTGTCATCACTGGTGCTCCAGCTATATAACATCGTATTATTTCCCTGCATTTGCTTACCGCTCCTAAACTACATTCCGCCGAAGCCTAGCAGTTTGCTGGAGAAAGGGCAGTGCAGAGCAGCAGAAATAACAGGTTTTCCTAAAAGCATGTGTCACCAAGCAAAACCATGAGATTTCCTAGGTCAGCCAAAACATGAAATCTGAAGTGAAAAATGTCCTGTTCAGTGATCCAGCCAATGAGATTAAATTACAAAACTCCCAACAGTTGTTTTCAGTAATCTCATCTGTGATTTTCTGAGTACAAATGGATGTCCTGGAATCTGGTGTCTTTTTTTCCCTTCTCCATCCAGTGTTAAGTACCAGCATCACTTATATGAGTTTTCTGTAAGGTACTCAAAGCATCTGTAAGATCCAGCATCTGGAGCTTTCTACCATATTCTGTTAACGTCCTTTTTTTTTTCTCCAAATGCTGCCTCCCCCAAACCTATTCAAGACATGAATTTGTGTAATGGAGCTCCCAGGTACACGTGGTACAGCTTGCCGGCTGGGACTCAGCAGTGTCCCAGCTCAGGGCTTGGAGTCAGCTTCTTTCTGAACTCCTGAGCACTGCTAGATGGAAAAGAGATTTTTTTTTTTTTTCCAATTAATTTTAAAGACTAAAAATGTAGGACAATGAAAGATATTCAGAAAGCAACCAAATAAGCAGTATGTGACAGAACAAATACTGTAACACAATAGTTCTCATAGGGTGCATCTGATATAAGCTATTTCATGAAAATAGCTCCAAACACTTAAAGAAACAATCAGGTGGTTTAACTAGGTATAATGACACATCCTACCTAAATGGAAATTATCTATTTTTTATCTATCTACTTACTCTTTTCCTTAAATTTTTGATGCTATGTCATTAATAAGCAAAAACTAAAAATAATTGAACAAGCAAACAAAAACCAAATGTATATAATTTCAATAAATTTTCTCAGCCAATTAATTTACCACTTTGTTCCCTGTCCCTTAATTTATTTTTCTTTATTATCTATAGCCAATAATTAGTTGATAAAAAACAGATTTTTTTCAGTGTTAATTATTACAAAATTAAAACAATTCAACTAATGTCTAGGCTCCAAAATTTTGAATAACATTCAGAAAGGATTTGTCTTGATTATTCAAGTAATTTTCAAAATAGGAAAAATTATTAATAATCCCATCTATTAGCAAATACTTCTTGAGCATTTTCTATGTGCTAGATTTGTTTTGTGTGTTTTAGAGTTTCAGTTGTACAAAAAACATGCAAGGTCAAGCTTATAGCTTAGATATTTTACACACCTGTCTCTAATTCTACATTAAAAGGTTAGTTAATTGCTTCTTAAATATCATTTAAATCCTAAGTTATCTAGTACCTATTAAATCATTGGAGGGGCTCAAAATTTTGTTTTGAAAATAAATTAATTACTAATGCTTTTGACCAGGAGAATTACTTCCCTATAAAAATCAACATGCCCGTTTGTAAAATAATCCACCAAAAATGGTTTAAAATGCTTGCTTAATTATTATAAAAATTACCTTAAGGTCTGTATTATAACGTTAATTATAATGTGTAGCATTTGATAATACATTTCTAGAGGCATTAAATAGTTTTCTGATTCCTCTGCCTACAATTTAACTTAAATATTTATAATAATACACACAGAAATGGTAACATTTTACTTTTACCAGAAATTCAATATTGAAGTTTTTATATATAAAGTGGAAAATCTTGCCCATGTGACTCATACATTGTGTCTGTGACTTTAATGCCTTTAACAAGACAGACTAATGGCCCATTATTGTTTTTAACATGCCACCTTAAAATAACCTTTCGGCAAATTTTCTGACATATTTTATCTTAGCTTCCATTTATTTCATTTATATTGACCCTGTTCCCTTTAAAATAGCTGGTTTTTGAGAAACACTGGAGTAAGCACAGCATTTCTGCAAAGACTTTTGGATTCTTCCAGTAATTCCACGTTGACTCTACTTAGTTTTATGGGTAGCAATCTGCTCTTCTTTTGGAATCTGTCAGAATCAGAAAAATACACATTAATCATTTACAATAGGAGCCTGCACTGCTCCAAAAGTCCCCTGTTTCAAGATGACAATTGGACACTTATCATGAATTACCCATCTTCTCAAAGGTAGAATATGGCTGTGCAGGGTTAATGGTGGACTGCATCTTCTCATCAGGTGGTATTCTCTACCTATGAAGGAACTCTATAGGTTGTCATGTGAATACTCAGCTGCCATATAAAGGGTCTTTGTTTATTCATGTACTTTAAGAACTATTTCATTCCAGAATGAATGTAAACCCCTGATGCAGATCAAAGGAACAATACAACTTTTATGAAAAAAATCTTCATCTTGGAGTAAGCCTGTGAGTAGAGCATACCCAGATCAGGATTCTAAATTGGACACATAGTGTTTGATTTCAGGGGGAAAATTAATTTGTTTCTTCCTCAAAGATATAAAAACATTCCTTTGATTTACATTTTATAAAGAGGTGTGGTTATAGGAAATCATTAATCAGAAGTCTTCTGGAATAATTTTCACCAACTAAATGTCTTTAGAGTATCATTATCTTAAAAGTTCTTCTCTAATATTCTGGACTACATTCATAGCCTTTTCATTCTTCCCATTTTGTGTAGGTAGCATTGTTTATAGGGAGCAACCCTTCCACATTCCTCCTGAAAATTCAAAACCCAGAGCCAGTTATATTGAAAATATTATTTTTCTAGAATATGTGATAAACGAATCATTATTATTTAGCATATATATTCCAGGCAAAGCATCCAAGGGAAAAAACATGGTATTTCTCACTTAATTCTAGATGATTTTGTCTCTGAAAATATACAGCTTTGTTCTTGAAATTTTGACTCATGTTATCCACAAGATTACTAGTTCATTTATAGTATTATTCCTATCCTCACATCCAGATTCATGAATTCAGTTTGAAATAGAGAGGAAAAAAACACAGATTCAACACATTTATTCATTCCACTATATCTTTTCATAATTTATCCACATCTATTTCATTCTATTCGACATCAATACCTTAAAACTAGAAAGTCAAGATTTAACATGCAGAAATGCATGAAATGCAAAAGGAAGTAGCTATCAAGGTCAAATTAAAACATTAAATGAAAAAGTTTCTGAGCACTGAATGTTTTTGCAATGTGAATTCATGATTGCTGTCAAATATGCACCAAGGCATAGTGGAAAAAAAGAGTGAAAAAAAGATTATGAATTATAAAAACAATAGAACTCTTTAGAAAATACCTCTGAATAATTATCACATAGTACTTTCAATAAGGATCAAGAGTAGTTTAAATGCTACATACAATTGGTATAGTTAATTCCAATAAATAAGTTGTAGATAGATGTATAAAGTTTTTGTTGAATGAATTAATGCATAAATAAATAGGTGAATGAATTGAAGTGTTGTTCAGGAAAAGTTGTTTTTCTTTGGATTTCATGAAAAATCATATGAAATTAATAAAATACATTTGAAAAGTAGATATTAAGGAGCGGGTGATACATTAATATGTAACTTTTCAGATGAGAACAAGTAACTAATCTTTAATAACTGAGGGTATATTCATAAAAAGTTTATTGGGCAGACTAAGAATACAAGTGAGCAGAAATTTTCTATGAATTAATTTGATAAAACTTATCCTAACAACCCAAATTTTGAAGTTCATTTGAATTAATTGGACATACATGAGAGCATATTATTAGATATACTCATTTTAGTATCCTTAATAATAAAGTTGAACAAGCCAAATAGCTACTAATATCTGCATATTAAATAAATTATCCATAAAATATGTAATTTATTAATTTGGGAAAAGTCATACTATTTTTATTGAGAGAAAAACCTGTTATATCAAGGATCTATTAAATAATATATGAGTATATAGATTTCTCAGTTTTTTCTTTCTGTTTGTTTCATATTCATACAATATTACTTATTATGAAATTCAATGATTTCCTTGTTTTGAAAAAAAATCTGCATTTCTAAGCTACACTCTCTCCCTCTTCTATCTTTAAGAAGTAATTGTCCCTAAATATAAATTTGTCTTTCTTGTTTTATAATACTGCTCAATTGGCCCCCACTTTGATTTTTTATCCACCATGATTTGTATATCAAATATTATTAAAGCTATGCCAAATCTTTCCAGCCAGACATCATTTTTTTCTTTTCAGTTCATCCAAGGCACTACGACTGTAGAAGAATCTTGGAATCCTGATCTCTACATCTTTAACAAATCTGTTTGAATCTTAACCCCATCCCTTATTAGTTCTAGATTGAAGTAACTGAATTAATCTTCCTGAAGCTCAGACACCTTCCTTTTTAAATAGGGCCATTAAGTCCTAATTCACAGAATTTTGTACAGACAAATATATAGAAAACCTAGAAGAATGTCTAACTCAGGTTGAGGGATATAGATATGTGAATTCTTCCTCCAGGCCTTCTGTTTATATATTATTTCCCTAAGTTTACGGAACAGTTTTTAAGAATGAATAAATTGGAATCATTTTATCCCTGTAGTGTGATGTGGCACCATGTATCTAACAGTTGTTTAATAAATATTTGTTGACAGAGTGAATAGAAATTCACCATAATAGAATATCGAAACAACATCATATATTATTTTGGGAGACATATATAAAGTGGGGAATTTCCAAGAATATGTACTCTTTTCTCTTTCCAGATATCTTTATCTCTCTATAAATCTCTCTATAAAAATATTTTCTAATGTTGGGAAACACAAAGATGTAGTCTTGGTAAAGAGTACATTAGCAATTTTCTAGTTGTAACATACTCATTTGGTCAGGCCAGTGGTGAGACCACAGGAGTGGCACAAGGCTTGTGAATCTGACGGATGTCGATGGAAGAGATTATATACTTTAGCAAAATTATGAAAATAGCTTACATTTAAAGAAGTGTGATTCCTTGAAAGCAAATGAATCAAACAAAAATAAACTTTTAGTTTTCAAAGTCTGATTATGATTCTCATAAGGGCAGAGTGAGGAGGGTGGGCAAATTAGGTAAAGAGAGGCAATTATATGGTGAAGGATAGAATTGAAGATTTGTTCGTAAATTTAATGTTATATGGACAGATGTTGACTTTCAATGATGCACAAGTTGAACTTATAAAATGCTATGATGCAATGTTCCTTCAATAAAATCTTTTATGATTTTTGCATCAATTAATAAATATACATATATATACACAAATACGTAAATGGAAAAGTTAAACAAAGAGAGCTTTTCTTATTGATGTAATGAGTGTGTTGGCTTTGCTAACTGGTCCAAAATTGCCTTCATGGACAAGGTGAGGTGTTTGTGGGGTATTTATTTTGGAGACTTTTTGCTATTTTCAGTTATTTTATTTATGACAAGCAAATAGTCAAATATGCAAACAAGCAAACACAAATTCCTAAAAGAAAGAAAGGGGATTTTGTCACTGATTTTTCTATTAATTACACAACAGACAGGAACTTTTCAGATCAAAAGAGACAACTGACCTTGTAAATGTAATTTTTTAACTGACAGTGAACACATTGCAATATGCTGATTACATCAAAGTAAATATATATATATATATATATTCCTTTTATAATAGTATTTACTTGGCATAATCAAAAGCATTTACTTTAGCTAAAATGAGCTTTAGAGAACAAAATAATGCTGTGTTTCTATGATTCCAAATATATTTGAAAAAAATAATTAAAAACAAAAAACAGTTCATATAATTTGAGAGACTAACTATAAACTAAATTGGAAAATAATTGCAAGGCCTGATTTCCACATTTAATCAAGTGGCAGCTATTGGGTTCTCAGCTAACAGACTATAAATGAATTCTGTAATATTATTAGTAATTGTAGCATCACATTTCACAAAACAAGCTAAAAATAATAAGAATGTACAAATCTCATTGTCATGAGGCTCCCAGTGCTGAAGGCATTTATCTTGCATTATATCCTCTCAAAAAAAAAAAAAATCAAACGGATCAATAGAACTGTCACTGAGTCATGAACACTTTTTAACTCTCTTCCCTTCCAACAGACGCAGCACCTGCTGTTGTTTCTAGTTTTGCACTCTCGCCTACCTCCGGAGTGATGGAGTTTACTAGCTACTGTAGGAATTCGAACAGGGTCTGACTCAGTGTCACAGGGTGCAATGTATCATGCACCCCACTGGGAAAGAAAAATGCCAAAGAAATGTTCTTAATCCACGATGGAGAGATTATGAAATTGAAATGGGCACAGAAGCTGTGTAGGAGAAGGGAAAAGAGAAAAATGAGTAGAAGGTGGAAGAAAGTGTCAGATGTAAATGCTGTTGTTTTTGTTGGTGGTGCTAACTTTTGATAAACCACTAATGATGAGAATGCTTCAGCCATGCTCTTTGAAGGATAGTGTTTAAGGACTCAACTCTGTCTGGAAGGTGAAAAAGTGCTGCTTTGAATTCTGGAATAAGGAAGATGTCATTATTTTCATCTTTTTTTTTTTTTTTTCCTTTTCTTTCTCGCATTTCTTTTTTCAAAATTTTATCACTGAAACAGCTTTTGACTACATATTTTTTTAAAGGAAGTGTTTTTGTGTGTGAGTGTTTGTAGGGCCACAAATAAACATTTTCTAAATTGTACCCAACTTAAAATTTTTCTCCTAACTCTTTTGTTTTGCCTGAAATGTGTTATTCTTTACCTAAATGAAAATTAAATTTTCATAATTTAGAGTAAATATATCTACTTGCAATAGCTTTTCATGTCTTAATAGTTGATATTTTTATTTTTTGAAGTTTTTAAGGAATGTGGATCTCTGTTTTATTACCAGAATTTTAAAGGAACATATGTATTTTGTACACTCCTATATTTACATTGTGTAATGAAAGTTCTAAAAGACAAAAGCAATACTAAGATACGAAACTCACTATTCCTCTCTTTGAAGTGCTCCCAGTTTGGTACTTGTTCCAGAATCTCAGCCCTTCCAATTTCATAGTTTGCTTTGACTTATGAGGATCTTTTTTCTCTTATTGCTAATATTTGATATTTTAAAAGTTCTTATATATAACTAGAAAAAATGATGACTACATCAACTATTTTTTAGTACAATTAAAATAACTGTTCAGTGCAAAAAGCAAAAATTCAGTCTTTTGACAACAGGAGGAAAAACTGATTCAACCCTATTTTAATAAAGCAAAACCTTATTACAACATACCATTTGTAAAAGAACAGAGCAAAATCTGAAGCTCTGATACAAAGAACGACAAAAATTGTTTTGTGTTATTTGGGTCTGGATTACATAAATCTAAATCATAAGATGATTTGATGCATAAAATATTTAGCAAGTTATTTTGCTTTAAAAAGAAATCATTTAAATTGGTGCTGTTTTCAAAGAATATTCCAATCTACTATATATCAAGGCTCTGAAAATGACTTTATATGTTAGAAGATTGGCTTTTAACGAGAAAAAATATTAGACAATTCTAAGTGCAAAGCTATTAACTGGCTGATTTCTGATCCCTGACACAGGATGTCATCCTCAACCCAGTGCCTGGCTGCTCAGCATCCTGTGGGAACCACAGACTCTGAAGATTCCTCTTTACAAATAACAATCAGTTCAGAGAGAGGAGACACAAGGATAGCCAGTGAAATCTTTCACATTGTTACCAGCCTCATTGTTTTGCAAATCAGTAGCATGAAGTAAAACGCGTGCAGGAATCCTCTTGCCGGTTTCTTAATGCAAGGAATTTCAGATATGTGAATCCTGTTGATTAGCAGTAAATGAGTAAACCTTGTGACAAATCATTACCTTTAACAACTAAGTGACTTCTTCGAATTAAAGATTACAGGTTATAGTTTGAATTCATCAAGACTTGTCCATCGAAAATGATGAGCCTTTTCCCGATGCATAAGTCAGTCCATCATTATTGTGAAGTCTGCCACATCTGATCACTAGCTCACTCGAATAGTTCAAAACAGCATTTCGAAAGTATCCTATTTATAGAAGAGAGATGTATAGTAATCCAAAACACTGTCTGCTTTAACATGCTCTCTTGGCAAGAATTCTTCTCAGGAAACTCTAATTTCTGAAATGATCAAGTGCCCTCACGGAGTGCCACAACCATGGAATAAAAAGTGATTTATCTGTATTTTTAACTGGTTGGTATTTTTATTCCCTTTGTAATTTCCTTTTACAAATGCAATTACTCATTTTCCTCATAGGTGACTCAGTTGATCATATTTCACTTAAAGGTATTTAATATTCATTTTCTTTTAATGATTTTTCAGAACTATTTTCCACAAATGTCAAAATTCTGAGTTGTTTATTTTATTCCTGAGTTATTGCTCTTATAATGAGAAGCTCTAATTATAGAGTGCAGTGAACTAGGCAGCAGAGAGCTTGCATCCACAATATTACTACTAGTATCAAGGTATATTAAGAGTGTTAGTAACATCTTATCATTCTGGTGTTTACGCACGTACAGTTGGCTTTACTTTTGAGGACTTACAGCAAACTCTGAAGTATGAAACTCCGAAGTATGAAACTCCTCGTCTTTGTATTCTTTATTCAAACTGAACTTCATCTCAGTTTAAGTAGAGAATTCACCTGAAATTAATGGCCTTGTAGTCACCAAGGACTGCGCTTTCTCACCAGCTAAAATAGGATAAAAAAGAATTGGCACTGACCTCTACCCTTAATTATTTATGTAGGCAGTCAAATGACACTCCACTGTCAAACACGTTGTTACTCATATCCAAGCAATATTAGTTACAGGGAACACACAAGGAAAGAAGCTATTTTCCCTTCCTACTGCCCATCTGTTGTGGAAAACACACAAGTTTTTTCACCACAGGTTTAGAACAACCTCGTGTCCACAGACTCAGACTGTGTTGTAATAACAGTTTGAAACTTCTTCCTACTCTTCAACCCACAAACCTATTTTTATGGCTGTATTCTGAGAATAGCCTTCACCATTATGTGATGCTGTTGGAACAGAAGCTACCATGTTAAATAGCAATGGCATGAGGCTGGCTAATCACAGTTAACCAGCTAAATGGAGGGCCTGCAAACCTTCTCTTTCGAGCAATAATGACTACAAGCTTTGGTTTACATTTACAGGTTGAAATGTCATCGCTGTACTTTCTAAGGAAAAGAGCACGAAGATAAGTACCAGGGCAAAGCCTATTTTTTAAATTTAATACGTTTAGTGTTTTTACTAAATTGTGCTATTTAAAAAAATAAATGTAACTTCTATATCAATTGTAGTATATTGCCTCATCTATGGAAAATACACATGAGGAATAAAAATGACTTGAAAGATATAGATATAAATAACAGCACCGAGAAAATAGCTGATTCAGTAATAAAGGTGACTTAAAATTCAGGCACATGCCTGCACTCTCCTCTCTTTCCCTTATCTATCCTCTCTTTCTCCCCTCTGCACTCCCTACCCCTTCTAGTCCCTCTTCTACCTCTCTGCTCCTCTCCTGAGTAGCACAAGTGATATAAGCATAATGTAGGATATAAGACAGATTCTATTCATGTCACTACCATAGAAAATTAGTAAAATCTTTCCTAATTATTTTGAACCCTTTTCTGCATATGAAAATGAGCTTAATATAAATATAAATTTTATTTTTTTAATTTTATTGAAGTAACATTGCAATATAACATGTTTTAGGTATGCATCATTGCAAATCAGCATTTGTATATAATAAATTATGTTCACAATCGAATTCTATACTTCACCATATAATTGATCCCTTTTACCAGGTTTGTCTATCCACTGGCCCCTTTCCTTCTAATAAGTGCTAATTTGGTTTTACAGACTAAAAATCTATTTTTGTTGTATTTGCTTATTTTTTCTTATTGTTAGCAAACAACTCTCTGGCAAGTTCAGGGGAAAATGGATATAGCCCTTGTAGATCTTAATATTTATTTTGTTCTAATACATTTTTATTATGACTCAAGGATGAAAAATCATGATGCTTGAATTAAAACGTAGGTGGATAGCTTCTAAGAGTTAATAATGTATAATCAATGTCATTAATATGTCTACTGTAAAAATTTAATTCATAATTAAATTTAAAATTTCACTGAGAATATGAAATTAATAACTAGTTATAAAACACCATAACCATGCGTGCATGGCACCCCCTACCGATTTCAATGAAAACAAAGACTTAGACTTTGGAAGAATGGGGACAATGTTGATTTTGTACTACATACGGTAAACATAAGTACTCAAGGCAAATAAAATATATATCACTTTTCCACAGGTTAAACTGGTAGTGAAATTTTAAATTCTGAAGAATTAAAATGATTTTTTTCAAGATGACTTTTATCTGAAAAACTCTTCATACCTAAACTGTACATCTTAAAGGTCTTAACTCTTATGTTCTCATAGCTAACTCTTTACAAATAGGCCTTTATAATTGTTTTTCATAACTAAAAGATATATAGTCGATACCCTTTATTTAGTGGGCTTACATCTTTCACAATTTGGTACACCTCCAAAAAGTGCTATTCACTGGTGAACAATACCAAGTACCTGGTAAGAACAGAGCTGATAGTTACTTTTTTTTTTTTTTTTTTGTCATTCTGAAATCTGAGAGACTCTTTAGCTGTGTCTGTAAAGAAGATTTATTTCTTACCTCATGATCTCTTGAAATTCTCTTAATAACAAAGGAATAATGAGAAACCACCAATTCAGTCCATCTCATTTAAACAAAAAATAATGTTTATATTAATATAGTTAATTTCATGTGTCAGACTAAGTTGAAAACATTCCCTTTGTAGAAAAAGTCAACTTACAGAAAACAAAGAAAAGTTGTAGAGAAGTGAATGGAAGAGTTAAAAGGAGATATGAATTTCAGTGCTGTCCTTAGAATAAAATTAAAAAATTAAGTGGTAAGGAAATAAGAACAATTTTCAATGATGAACTTCACTTATCCAAAATTATGTATAGTGGAAATGATTGCATATCAATCATCCTTTTCTGTTTTCTTTTACCATAGTAATGAGAAACAGGGACCGATTCTCAGTAATGCTTTGGAAAACCTAGTGTCTTATTTGAGCTTACTCTACATAAATGTTTTAACCCCCAAAGAACTTGTAATGACATTTATCAGGTATTGTTTGTTAAGGATATGAATAATAATAGTCCATCTGCTGTATTACCTTTTCAGCAGAAGACTCATATAATTAATATTGGCCTGGATGTAATCCACTTAGGATGACTCCTTAAAGTCATAAAAATAATCTCTTTTAAAAATTCCCTAGCAAGTATGTGTCCACTAGTTATTTTTTTCTGCTTCTTTTTGTAAATTCAATTTCAGTTCTTTTAACCCTGTCGAATGCTTTATTCCTATCAGGCAAAAATACCTAACAAATAACTGCCATTTTTAATACACTGTTGAGAAGATACTATTGAGAACGTGATGAACTGCATAAAGTAAAAGAGATGACTTTGTGGTCACCCAGAGTAGAGGAAAGAGACTCTAAGAAGGGAACACTTGCATTAGAATAACAAAAAGCAATGTGATTTGGAGTAGAGTAGGAGATAACTCAGGGACCTTACGAGGTGAACAGGTGATACAGGATCTTACCTGCTGAAAAATTCAATAAATGCAACTGTTACTGTGTTTCCAAAAGATTTCCCTATACATTCAATAAAAATAAACAGTATACTATGTATTTAATATTTTCTTTGACAAACATTGCACGAATCACTAAAAACCATGAAATTATGTGGAAATTGTCATTCTTAGATCATACGTATACATATCTATATGCATATACTGATATGTATATATATGTATGATAAAACGGAGCTTAAAATAGTTTAAGTAATTTGAGATCAAGATCATTAAATTCCATAGGGATTATTCATATCCTTAACAAAAATTCTATTGGTTTACTATTAAATGGCTGCATCATTTTGTTTGTATTCAAAATGTAGTTGCCAAGTTCTTTTTTGGTTTTCAGATTGGATAGTTAACCTCCTTTCACTTCCCAGTTGGGCTCCTTTGAATTTTCTATCATTGTATTCATTCCATAAAAGGCAAATGTTCTGGTTCACCAACTCTCTTCTATATTCCTCTTTTCCACTAGGGAAAGCCTGTAATTGTTCTCTAGCTATCAGTAGTTCATCTTTCAGAGATATTTTAAAAAATATGACCAAGCGACAATTTTGTAATTTCTTTTCCTAAATCATGTATTTTAGGTATTCTTTTTTTCTGGTGTTTTATAACTTTGCAAATGATTCTCACTTGCATTAGCATTGATGTATTCCATGTATTCTGAATGTTATTTTTCTCTGAATGATTTTACTGCTTAATAGAAAAGAATTATCTATCTTTTGCTTAAGGTTTTACTTAATAATATGCAAATACGTAATCAGGTTTTAATGTTGGCAATATGAAAAAAAGCCTGCTTTTAGGTACCCACATGAAATAAAGATACTATTATCTAGTTCTCAAATGATATAAATATTATGTTTTATTTCTTTTTAAAAATCATCTATTGCCTATTATCAACTTGTTATTTTCAAAATTTATCATAAAGACAACATAAGTTTCAATAACAAGAATAACAAGAATAACAGTTGCCAATTAGTACATATTATTCAAATATTTCCTTGTTTTTGTATAATTTTCAGCATTGTGATTTAATATTTACATTCCGCCTAATTTCACTGCTGTTGCTCTAAATCTATATGCTAATAACAAAGAAATAATTTTTCTTTTCTAGTCAATATACCATTTGTTTACAATATTATGTAGTTTCAGTGAATAGATTCACACCTCAATCAATGTGTATATCACACCTTGCGCACTACCGGAATTCTACTGCTATATACCACCGTCAATTTGACTCCCGCTACATGAAGTTCCCTCTCCCACACTGGTAGAGAATTTTGATTTCAGACTCCAAGAAAATTTTTGTTTTGTTTTATTGGTTAGTTGTTTGCCATGAGTGAAACAATTTGCTCTTTTTGTTCTTTTTCTTATTCATTTAGCATAATTACCCCAATTCTACGTAAGTTAAACAAACACAAGATTTTATCTTAATTATCTTTTTCATTCATTTATGTTTTGATGGACATTTAGGTAGATTCTATATCTTGACTATTATGAATTTTACTGCTATGAACATAGAAGTGCATGTATCTTTTCAAATAAGTGTTTTAATATTGTTCAGACAAATATTAGGAATTGCTGGATCATATGATAGTTCTATTCTTTTATTTTGGGGAGAATCTCAATATTATTTTCCATAGAAGTTGTCTAATTTATTTTCCCACCAACAGTCTAGGAGAATTCATTTCTCTTCACTCTTGCTGATACTGTTTCCAGTCTTTTTAATCTAGGCCATTCTTATGGATGCAGGGTAGGTACTATCTCATTATGATTTTGATTTGCATGTCCCTAGTACTAAGTGATGCTAAAATATGTTTCATGTATCTGATGGTTACTTGTATGCCCTCACAAAGAAAACTGTTATTGCTTATTGTGAAAAGATTTAAATTTCAAGAAAGTATAAAAATTTCAAATTATAAAATAACATTTCTCAGAAGCATACAAGTGGTTGTTTGCTTGTGAGAGCATTTAGGTAGATGATGAAATTGTCTGTTTTAGCATGGTGTGAATAAATCCAAGTATTTTTTTCCTTATACAAGTCCAATATTATTTTTCATTATACTGATAACTATACCTAATACAGTAGATTGAGATAATACAGTTTTCAATGCAGACATTTGTCACACTTCCTCCCTGAAGTTAGTGTACAAGATCTTTAGGTACAATTGAGATTTGCCTCAAAATATGATCTTTAATCAGTGAGTCACAAAACCATTTGTTAGTCCCAGTGCTGTGGCACCCCAGCTATTAAATTCACAGATTAATATATCTTTCAGAGTTTAAAATTTTCTGTTTACATTCTGTAATTTTCTTATTTATAGTTGAGGAACTTGGAGTTCTCAAGAAGAAACTAGTTATATATTTGTGACCTTAATATTGAAACAATTTAAAAATTAATGTCACTTAACTGTGTCAACGAGCAACATTTGTTGAATATTCAGCACATACAAGGCTTTGAAGTATTCACTTAAACCACGCAAACACTCATGATTGAATATTTTAAAAAATGTGATTTTCAGTAAGATATTTTATAGTTATCAATAAGAGTGCACTTTTTAATAATAGAGAAAATAATAATAGAGGAACATTTTTGTGACTTTTTTTAATATTGGGCTATAACAAAGTTTGGAGCAGTGAGAGGTGAAAAAGCCAAGGCATTATTGAGATGAATCAATGAAAATTGAAGATCTAAAAAGCAACTTAAATGTTCAATCAAATACTTTACCCAATGGACAGAAATATCTATCATGTTACAAATGAGAAGAAAAAAAAGTGACATTGAATCAAGAGGAAAAGAACTTTTTCAAAAAGAACTTTAACTATTTCATATCACTTTAATTCTTTAACCCTAATAGAAGATAAAGTTTAAATCTTACGGTAGAAAAAATTAAGGCAACTATACGAATAAGCAAATATGTAGTAATACTATCTGATTAGATTTGCAAAAATATTTCTATTTCTATGTAAGTTTTCAAAGACTATTTCTATTTTTATGTAAGATTATACTATTCTTACATACCCACTGTGTCTATTACTAGTTTGTTCTAAGATTTTTTAGCATCTCACTTTAAATAAATGTTGTTCATAAAAAGTTTTTCTATTCAAGTGCCATAGAGGTATTAATTTTTTTGTAAATAATCATTATCTCACTTAGTTGAGATATGAGTCAGTTACTTTGTTACAAAATATAGCTAATAAGTAGATTGGAATTATTTTTCTAACATCAAAAGTTATGTGGTTTTCTCCTATAGTGTTATGTCCCCCCATTTGTTTTGCTTGCTTTATTTTACACTTTTACTTCACCTGACAATTAAAAATAAATAGATAAATATAATTTACTTTTACTTATAATACTTAACAAAAACTCATATAACTCCCATTTTACATATAATGAAACCTATACTCATAGATTGTTTGAAAGGACTAAATTTGTATGTAAAATTAAAAAAAATGAACTCAATACCATGCAATGTGTACTGTAATATGTAATTACCATATATATTATATAAGCATGTCTGTAGAGTAAAATCATGCAGTCAGCTGATAATAACTTCAACTTTTTTAGGCAGTCTCTTCAAGAAAGATATCTAACCTTTTACATTTCCTAAAACAATATCTTAGAAAGAAACTGACTTGTATTCTTAATTCTCTGACCCACAGTGATTATAGTCTCCATTAAGAGCCTCTTGTCTTATAGAAGCAGAAATGCAATCAATGTAGGTTACTGGTCATTCTCTCAAAAGATTAAAAGGGTAGTTCAGAGTTAGGAAACACAATTAAACTGCTAAAATAAAACATTCTTCACTGTGATATACAGTATGTGTCTGGCATGAAAATAAAGTGGATAAAGTGAACACTTCAGATGTATTAGAAATCTAGTATGTTTTAGTTCTTATTTGACTCAAATGATTTATCTTACATATTACTGTGCTGTTTTTCTTTTGACTTCTTTCAATGTGATGCTTTCATTTTTATTATTCTTTACAATAATGAAAATCAAATCACTTGCTATTTAGTCCTAAATTTATATTTTCATTTATTTAAGCATTGCATTTCATACAATAATTAACACATATGGGGAAATGTGCTACATTCTGGGCACACAAGGACTGACATTTCTTGTCCCAGAGAAAGTTGTGTTTTAGTGGTAGATAATACAAGGAAGTAGTGGAGTAGGATAATATTCCTATAATAGTATAATAGTACAAGGATAGTGAATGAAATACATAATTTCTATAGGTGTTGAAACTAGAAGAGCCAACTAATCCGTACTGGGCACATTCTAATATTTTTTTTACCCCAAAGGAAGTAAAATCAAAGGTAAAGTCTAATAAATAAAGAGCCAAAAAAGGAGGAAAGGAAAAAGAACATACTGAACAAAATCAAATAATTTTTATAACTACTTAGATATAGGAAATAATAAAAAGGAGTCAAGCAATTGGGGAAAACATAGTGCCATTGAGTGTAAAATAGAAAGGAAAGAAAAGAGCAAATTGGGTAGCAGATACACGTAGCTTTGGAACCACTGATTTTTTTTTGATGAGTATGATATGATTAGCAGGGATATTATATGTTTGTGTATGTGCATGTGTGTATACATATATACATTATTTTACTGCTTCTAAGAGACATATTTTTCACATTTCAGTATTTCTAAAATCCAAGTGCATAACATGCATAAAAGTGTTTTACAATTATAATTGTATGGGGATTTCTCTCTTGCTTGTATATAAAGTATTGGTGCATATTATAGTGGAGTGTCTCAGACTGAATGAAATATAATGCCATAGATTTCAATCTCATCTGCAATATTTAACTGAAACCTAAATGATTCATAACCAACTTCCAGCTATTAGATATCATTTGTGATAACTTTAGTGAACTTCAAACTCTCTTCACCCTGAAACCAATTCTGAATCCAGACTGCACAGCACGGTCTAAGTCATGATTAGAATCCCAAATCAGGCATGATCTTGCTGCTGAAAGGAGAGAAATTTAAGACCATATTATCATATTACAATTCTCTATTTCTAAATCCCCATCATATATTTCAAAAACAAAGAAGTATCATTCCTGAGAAATTGTCCAAATACCTAGCCATGAATATGCCATATCTTATAAGCAGAACCAGAGTAAGATCTATGTCTTCCTCTTGCTCCAATTCTGAGACCTTGTGCACACCACTTAAATTAAGTCTGCTGGAATTCAGTGCCAATGTCCCCTAGAATATATATGTTTATCATCTCTTCATTTCAGTTCATTTTCTTAAAGAACCACATAGTAACTCTGAGTGATTTTAAAATGAACTTCTCATCTAGCAACTCTGTGAGACTCATACTAACAATGGTTTATGGGAGATAAATTAAAAAAAATATGTATTTCAAACATAGCCTCTCCTGAGACTACAAAGAATGTGCTTAGTAGAATATTAAAGTTTTGGCTGGAATGTTTTGCTTGAATTTTTGTGAGTCTTCTTATAATCAGAATGAGTAACATTTTTTTCAATAAACACAAGGTTATTTAATATCTATAATAAGTTACTTGTAATTTTGAGTTATTTTAAAAAAAATTAACAAGCTGAATTTATTCATTACTGCTTGTGTGCATGTTACTAGGGATACCAACAAAGAAAAGATAAGGATGCTTTTCCATTTATTAAGAGTTGTGTCACATAACTTCCCTTATCAGTAGAGTAAATGGAGGACAGCAAAACAAGAAAAATGCTTTCAGGTAATAAAGACAATACTTTGACACAAGACAAAGTTAATCTGAAGGTGAGAGGGCTTTAAAAAAGGTGACATTGAGATATTATTAATAAGTGAATGATGAGGAGAACATACAGGTTAAGGAATTAGTCAGATGTCTGGAAGCATATCCAGGTAATGTCAATTGTATTCTGTGGTTGGGAGTAAGATATGTGTAAGGCTGAAGTGATAAAACAGCTTCAAGCATAGTTTTTGCAGTTAGGACTACATCATGGACTTTGCTAAGTTGTTTATTATTTTCAAAGAAATGGAGAAAATATGCAGGAACATGAGTAATAGAGGGTCCTCAACTAGAAAATGCAAACCTTTAACTTTGAATATTGTTATTTACGCCACAAAAAGGGAAACGAGGTCCAGAAAAAAAAACTGGTCAGTGTTAGCCTTGTTAAGTCTCAAGTATTATTCTCTGAATAATAACAAATTAGCTTTAACAATATTTTTGTTACTAAACAATGTGTAGAGATTCTACATGAATGAAAATGTTTCAAGAACCAAATGTCCAGATATACAAACTATTCTTGTTATAAATGCAAAGAAAAATTTTGAACATGATTTTTTTAAACTACGTTTTGTATCCCTCTCTATTCCCTCTCTGGAATGACCATCATGCATATGTCGGTATATTTAAAGGCATCTCACAGATTTGGGAGACTGTTCATTGCTCTTCATTATTTTCTTTTTCTATTCCTTAGACTGAAAAATATCTATTGACCTATACTCAAGTTGACTGATTTTTCTCATGCACGTTCTAATCTAGTTTTGAGCCCCATTTTTGAATATTTTATTTGATTTCTTGCTTTTTTCAACTCAGAACTTCTCTTTTTTGAAAAAAATAATTTCTGCCTCTATTGATATTTCCAATTTGGTGAGGCATTGCTGTCATGATTTCCATTGGTTTTGGTTTTTAATACATGGTTTTCTTTAGTTCTTTGAATTATTTAATTGAATAAATATCTTTGTTGAGCAGATCCAAAATCTAACATTCATAGGTATTATGGAATTTTATGTAGGTTATACCACCTACAAGCTCAGACTAAATTAGTATGAAGAAGCTGGAGAATTTGTAAAGTTGGAAAGAATATTTTAGATACAGCAATGTTCTGAGTTGGACTTAGATCCGATTGGAACAAAGGAGAAGGAAGTATGTTGGGCTGTGGGAAGGAATAAGTTCCCCCAAACTGAGAAGGTAATTTGAATCCAAAAAATAAAGCAGACGCATCATGAGATCCAATAGTTATTTATTAGGATAACTCACATAGAGGGCTTCTTGATACTATAGCAGCTGGTTGGAGCTTTAGTTGAGACAAGATCTACACCACCCTCAGAACTAAGAAGTCTTGTACTCTTTCCGAGAAGTGTTTTTTTTTTTTCTTATTAGTTCACAGCAAATAATTTAGGTAAGTAGACTAACACCACTATCCTTGACATGTGACATAGGCGTTTTTGTTGTAAAGACTTACTACATTTGTTTACATTCTGGAAGTATAGAGGTGGATGAGTCACTGAACAGTTCCTTTTTCAAGAGTAGAAGTTGTAACAGTGACTGGAATTGGAGCTCAAATATTAGATGTGATGTGATATAGAAGGTGACAGAAATGTAAATCTATTCTTCTAAAAGTCATATTGCACTGTAAACAAATAAAATAATATTAAAAATTTTTTTTTAAATTATAGTTCTTGGAAGTTGTATAATAATAATATACTTAGAAGAGGGCAGTCAATGGCTACAAATGTCTAATCTTAACTTAATCACAACCTGTCTTAATTATTTTAGGTATCGGTAATTAGAAATATAGAATATATGTAGAATATATTTTTCTATGTAGAATTATATTTTTGCAATATGTATATAAATGTAGAATGTATTTTTTTCAGTTTTTAGTCTTCTCAGAATTATCATAATGAATACACTACAAAATTTAATAAGACTGAAATCCAATAATGTGCATCTTTCCTTTTTGTATTACTATCTTATTATCACTATTCTGTTTCGTTTTTTTATGAATTTCTTGATTTCTTCAAAAAAGTATGCTTGGAGTTTGAGATAGTATTTAATCTACAAATATTTTTGGAGAAAAAGCACTGAATTTTATCTTCTATAAATACGATATATAGTTCCATTAATGTCAGTTTTTACTTCTAAGTAGATTGTTGTTTTGCATGCATATGAATTATTTTACTTTTTATTTTCCAATTTATTACTAATAATATGTGATTCTTATTATAAAATATTTCATATAAGACTGATAATTTCTCTGATTAATGCTTTTTATAAATTCATTTCACTTGTAGAGAGGTTAATCTAATCTTTCCTATCTTTATTCCCTTTGTTTCTTTTTCTTGCCTCATAATAACTAGATTTCCAATAAATGCTATGAAGAAGTAATAAGAATATACATCTTTCCCTAATGTGTATTTTTTAAAAAACATGAAAACATGTCCAATTTTCTTCCTTAAGGTATGATTTGACTAATTGTTTTTAAGAATGCCTTTTATCAAATGTGGAAAATACATTTTTTAATTTTCAGTTTGTGGAAATTCATTATCATGAATAAATGTTAAATTTAGTTCACATGTGCAGGAAATTTCTCATATATATTTCTTGTAGCTTCATTCCTTGTTCTGATTTTCTATCTGGTGTTATTTTGCTTCAGCCTGAATAATTTTTTGTTTGTTTATTTTTTTACAGTGCAGTCTGTTAGTAGCAACTATTTTCAGTCATCATTTGAGAAACTTTTATTTCACATTTATTTTTGAATGAAATTTCTGTCATACTTGAAATCATAGTTGAAAGACTTTCACCCAATACTTTAGAGATGTCAATTGCCTGTCTTTCAGATCTATTCTTTTCATTGAGAATTCATTGCCATCTTTATCACTGTTCCCTTCTATGTAACATATCTTTTCCTCTAAGTGCTTTGAAGAACTTTAATTATTTGTTTTTAGTTTTCTTTGTGTCTGCCTTATATGAATTTGCTCAAGTTTTTGGTTCTATGTGTTGATTTTTTTTTCATTTAATTTGGAAAAAATTTGACTACTATATTTGCAAATATTTTAATGCTGTATCTATTTTTCCCTTCTTTTTAGGACAAGGATATATTAGAACACTTTTATTTACCACAGATTGCTGGCATACTGCTAATTTTTTTACTTAAAAATTGCTGTGTTTCTGCTTTTTGAAATTAGCCATTAAGTTCAACCAGAATATTTCTTTATAAAATTTCAGATATAGTACTTCTCGGTAAAAAAGTCTATGTTTTTATTTTTTCACTGAGAATTTTCATCAGTCTATCTTTTCCTTTAAGTCCTTGAATATATTTACAATAGCTAATTTATTATGCTTGTAAATTTCAATATCTGTATTGCCTTGGAGCCATTTAATTAATGAGCTTTTTCTCATATTAATGGGTCAAATCATCATCTTTCATATTGGCTAATATTTGTTAAAACAGCTTCAAAATCACAGAAAAAGTTTCGAATTCAGTACAAGAATTCTTCAGTCTGAATCTTTAGAGAGAAAGTTGGTGATACGTTGCTTCTTTAACCCCAAAGACTTTATTATTTCCTATAAACAATGACATACTCCTAAATAATAATAATGATAATAATACAAATATTAGGGTTAAGGTTTTAAGATGGATTCATTGCAGTCATCAAATATTCATATTCCATCAAATTTTACCAAATGTTCCACCGTCTCTTCTAGGAAACAGTTCCTTTTAGAATCATGAATTGTATTTAGTTGTCTTGTCATTTTTTTAGATTCTGTAACTCTGAACAATTCCTTATCATTTTCATGATGTTCTTGATCTTGACACTTTAGAATAGTATAGGTAAAATTTTTTATAGGATGCACCACAATGAGCTTACCTGGTGTTTTCTGAGATTAAATTTAAGTAATGCATCATTGAATACAGCAATGAAATGTGAGCTCATTACCTCCTGCCAGGTGGCATATGATTTCAACTTTAATGAATTCATGGTTTTCTCATTTTATTCAATGAATTAGAATTCAATGAATTAGATTTAGAATATAATTTAATGAATTATACTCCATTACCATCATTATTTATTTTAATGCTCAAATTGCCCCAGTTTGGGAGCCTCTTAAAGCTGACTTCTATTTCTTGTGACATTAGCTCCATAAGTTTTTGAGCAATTATTTTTAACTCATTTTATATATTCCCCGTCCTAACTCTAGAATTATCAATTTACTAAGGTTTTTGTGATTCTTTTTAGTAATGAATAATATTTAGTAGATAATATCTACTGTGGTATCAATGATCACAGGCTTTTGGTGATTTTAAATACACTTGCATATAAATACCTGTTTCTTATATATGTGTGCAACTATATACATATATGTATAAATTAAATATATATACTTTTATAAACACATTTGTACATTTGTGTGTACATTTGTAAATAAAAACATTGGCTTATAATACTTCTAATCCTAATTCAATATTGTAAGTTTGAGTCTATTTATCTACCTTTTCTTACTTGTAACTTAAATCTCTGGCAGTGATAAACATGGATCTATAACCTTAACATACCTAACTTATTTTATCAACTTATAAATAAGTAACCAATATCTTATTACTCTGTCATTTCCCCACCTCACCCTCATTCATGTGAATGAACTCCACATTCCCCTTAAGGTCGGACACCGTATACTGTGCTATCACACCACGTGTCCCCCAAAATGGATGTCCTCTTTCCTTGCCAGAGTTCCAACTTCTTGAGTCTCCCATTCCATGTAGGCTTCTTTTATGAAATGAATTATGTCCTTCCAATTTCCCTAGCTGAGTGCCCTAACTCTCATATGATAGTGTTTGAAGATGGGGCCCTTAAATGGATAATTAAGGTTAGATGAGGTCATTGAGTGAGAATCTAATCCAATATAACTGCTATGCTTTTCAGAGGAAACCTCAGGGATATGCATATACAGAGAAAAGGCCATGAGAGGACACAGAAAACGACATCTTTAAGCTAAGAAGCTAGACCACATAAGAGACTAAATTACCAGCGCCTTGATTCTGAATTTGCAGCTTCCTGGACTGTAAAAAAAAAAAAAAAAAAAAATCTGTTGCTTAGGCCATGAAGTCTATTTTATTTTACTGTAGCTGCTTTAGTTGACTAACAAAGACAAATATTTAAATACAACCATTATTTTTAAAATTTCTAAATATAGTTTTACTCCAGAGATAAGAATCCTATGGAAATTTAATTGGACAGTGCAAAAAAAGTTTATTAAACTTCGAATTTGGTGTGACTCAAATTTTAAATTCTTCTTCCATTGTGGTGGCTGGCAAAAACTGAAAATCTCTTCTCAGATTTTTACAAACACATTGTTTTCACTAGGTCACTTGACTTACCTCCGTGGTAATAGGGCCACCTTTCATGTTCAGCTTTAATATCCTTAGGCATGTTTCTGAGTGGAAAAACTTTTTTTTCTCTCTCTCATAAAGTGTTACAAATATTCTAAAGAAATTATACAAATGTTACTCTTGCAAAAATGTCAAACATTTAACATCCACATATTTTGATATGATATCCAAAATTTTTGAAGTTTATGTATTTCATAAAATGTCTTTTAGGTTAAGAATTGTAATCTAAATATTTTTATGACTTTCTCTGTTGAATAAATACACACAAACTTTATTGATATTAGGTTTTTCATTAATAACAGGATATCACAACAATATTTATAAATAGGGTTAATAATTGATTTTTTAAATTACATGCCCCATGAAAAAAGTGTTTTGCGTATGTATTTGATAAAAATGTTCAATTCAATTCAACTCAACCATATAGAAAAAAATTGTTAAAAGGTCCAAACATTATTGAGACTTAATGTTGTCAATTAATTTTCTTAGCTTACACATCTGAGAAAATCATTATTCAAATCTATATCACATCAAATACATCTATTTGAACATACATGTCTATGTATTCATATATGTGTTTATATTTATATATGTACGTATCTATGGATATATATATAGAGAGAGAAAGAGAGATGCATTCAGACATATACACATATATAACTAGCTTTTTCCCTAAAAAAATTATTATGGACATTTAAAATAAATATTTTTCTAAATTTTTAATGCCCAAATAATATTTCTTTGTTGGCCCCTGCTTATCTTTTGAGAAATAGGCATTTCCTTCTACTTGAAATTTAAATTACAGTGTTTGAAATCATGCAATAAGTATTTTAATATAATACATACTTAATGCTGATATTTCTCGTAGTATACGTTATTGGAAGAAGAACTAAATTAATAATTTGTATAATTTGCATTTTATTAACACTGTCAAGTAAATTTTGTAAGGTTAAAATGGTTTTCTCATATAGTTCAAAGAATAAATAGTTTGAACTAAATGGTCTCATTGAATTTGGCATAATTTTTGCATAATATTCGGTGAAAAATGGACTCACATGATTGTTTTAAGGTGCATTTCTCTAATATACCAATAATCTCCATGTGAAGTTGACATCATATTGTTTCTTTAATTTTTCTACTCGTATATTTTATGTATTTTAATTGCTTTTAAAAAATTTGTGTTAGATACCTAAGGCTCCCTTTTAATTATGAGTAGTTAAGTTAGTTCTGTTATGTTTATTTTAAGGTTTTCCTTTTCTTGTTTTGAAATTCATTCATGGATGATTTGCCGTTAGACAATTTTCAGTCTTAATGAAATGTGTCAGGCATCTTTTTTGATTTCTCAGTTTTTGATAGATTATAAAAGACACTACCACACTAAAATTATGTACATAAAAAGATTCTATATATTTTCAAAAATATGATGTAGATATTAAATTGATTTTTGTTTTTTACTTGTAGTAATATAGTAATCAAAATTATTTTGTATGTCTGTGGCTTGAGCTAGTTATCTTATTCCACAAAATGGTTTGTTATTTGACTAAATATAATTTTTGTGCTATATGTCTTTTACAGTGGTTATTTTCTGTTAAATCACTTGTCTCTTTAAAAACTTAATGTGAATTTAATTACTATTTTAAAATATTTTTATTTGCATAAATGAAATGTATTAATTGAGGTCTGATCAAATTATTTTAGTCATGATAAAAATATAGCAAATATATTGTCAACTATTTAATTTTCCTCTATGTATTTAAAGTCTCTTTGAAAATATTTTCTTTCTAAATTAACTGTTTACATTTTTATGTATGTTTACATAGATATTTATGAATGCATTGATACCCTGTGTCATACAGTAAGGTATTTCAGGCAGCTTCAAATATCATATAATATAAAGACATAACGATAAATTAAATTCATTGTAAATTGTAAGTGGCATAAAAAGTGTTCTATATGTGAGATGAAAAGTGAAACTTGGTAACATATTTATCTGCTAAACCAAGGTTGCAAATTTGGTAAGCTTTCTTGTAGGCAATGAGGAAAGGAAAACCTAATTAATCACAAAATATACATTTTTAAATTTCATTTATGTTGCAGATAACTATTTTTACTCTTCAGATGGAGACATATGGTGTGGATATGCAATACACATATATAAATAAATAAATATACATATATATATATATATATATATACTTTTTTTAAAGTTAATGAATTCTAGCCTAGGGACTGAAATGAACAAAGTAGCTTCTATAGTACAGCATTATTGAAAGTAAAGACTACGTTTCATATATATTTTATTCTAAAATTTTAATTTAGTGTCCAGTGGGGCTAAAAAGATTGCTAAATATAACTATTTTCTAATATTTCATTTAATTTTGTTATTATAGCCACAATTATTACTGAAATCATAAAAATTGCATTATTGTCGTGTTTTCAATTTTCCAGATATTCTGAGGGTAAATGAGCATATATTTTAGAATATAGTCTTTATTGAGACATTCTTTACATAGGAAAATAATTAGACTAACTCTTGGCTAGCTAGAACTGATTGCTTTTTGGGTAATTTCCACTTACATGTCAGTTTGGTGTTTTTCTTTTCAGTTTCAAGGGAATAACAAGGGTTTTTCATTGTAAATAACCAGAAAACTGTACAAAATATACGAACTGCTGTCTTAACATGTTTGACAATAAGTATAATAGAGATGTTATCCTAAGAGGAGGGAAGTAAATGAGCGGAGCCTTTTGGTCACACAGACTTTCTGCTCTGAATCAATTTCTTGATGGTTGACAAGCAGAATGGTATCCCAGAGTCCTGCAGTCTCACATGAGGAGAATAATATCAGATTTAGGTGAATTTGAGTTACAGGGTAAATTCCAAAAAGGAAAGAGACACAGAAAAGATCCCTCTCAAAGGCGCACATACATCCTCTTGCATATTTGCTGGTTCTGGGTCATAGGTGTATCAAATGAAAACCCACGAGAAGGGTAAAGACCAACCAGGATTTGCAAAGTAAAGTGTTCTGAAGCTCACACAAAGTGGTGAAATATGTGAGCTAATTCCAGTAAGAATCAAGAGTTTTGGGTACTTATTGTGGAATAGAATTTTTAAGTGAATACTCCAAAAAGAAAACTCCAAGCCCTATTAACTTCGTTGATTAATTTTGTCAAATAATTCAAAGAAAAATTCTAATGCTATGTAAATTATTTTAAAAAATGAGATCTAGAGGTGCACCCTGGTGGCTTATTGGTTAGTCCCTGACCTTCAGCTCTTGCATTTCAAATACATTTCAGGGATCCAGGTTCATGAACCAGGGTCAGGGGGAAGCAACCAAGACAAATGACTAAATAAAATAAATAAATATTTATTCCTCCACTCTCTTCCTGACTGCTTGGCTGCCACTCACCTTCATTCCTACTGGCACTTTTCTTTTAAAAATAAAAGAAAAACATAAAATAAAAAAACAAAAACAGAGATATAGAGAATGTCTCCAATTCATTAGAATTCAGTATTATCATGATTCCAAAGCCAAGAAAGAAATACCACATTGCAAGAATACAAAATAAACAACATACCTCATGCACACAGAGACTGTAAGAATTTAAACATTTTAATAAATTAAATGTGGTAAAGTATAAGAAAAATGTTAATGTGCATAAACAAGTGAAACTTTTTCTTGGAATATGAGATTGGTTTACCATACAAAAAGCAAATAATTCACTATTTTCAGATAATAGGGATAATGGTACTCTTAATAAATGAAGAGCAAACATTTGACAGAGAGAGAGAGAGAGAGAGAGAGAGAGAGAGAGAGAGAGAGAGAGAGAGAGAGAGAGAGAGAGAGAGAGAGAGAGAGAGAGAGAGAGAGAGAGAGAGAGACAGAGAGAGAGAGAGACAGAGAGAGAGAGAGACAGAGAGAGAGAGAGAGACAGACAGACAGAGAGAGAAAGAGAGTTTCGTATATCTACCATGGGATTATCTCAAGTATTTGATAGTCTTTATATGAACATTTGAGGAAAGTAAGCAAAATTGATGCTGGTGGAAGACTCATTTAAGAAGAATGGACAGCAAAATCTCTGGAGGCCACACGTTTTTATTCTTCCCAGTCAGTTAATTTTTTTTATTAACACTGGCTTCATGTGGAATCCCAAAATGGAATTTTCTTATTTATGAGGACAACTAACTAGATTACAATTTAGACTAAAGTCTGTCTTGGGCATATCATCCTGAGTTTAAGACAGGTCATGGAAGATCAAAATGATTCAAAGTAACACGTTTCCCATAAACATAGTAGATAAGAAAGGGAATATAGTAAAAATATAACACTCAGCACCATAATATTTAACACGTTCACTACTTATAAAGATAGGGCTATTTGACAAAAAGAAATAGATTCATGATAAAGATGATGCAGATATAATGATACAATTATAGAATTCAGAGCTTCGTTCATTAAAACATTGTTATAAATAGAATTTATATATCCAAGAATATAAGGAAAACATGGAATAAAGAGAGAAATGGAAGCTATAAGACAAAATTGCATTTCTAGGGGTAAAAAAGTATCTGGAACAAATCTACTTTGAATGAATAAATGGGAGATCAAAGATTTCAAAAGAAAATATTAATGAATACAAAGACATGACAATATAAAACATTCAAAAGGGATAACACAGAGAAATACAAATATTCAAAACAGAATCAATGATCTTTTAGTAAAATAAAATCTGGAAGAGAGGAGGTCAGAACTATTGGCAAAATCTTTTCTAACATTATTAAATCTATAAATTCAAAAAGTTAAGAACTTCAGTGAACTCTGGCAGTGATAATCATGAAGAAAATCACACCAAGGTATATTATAATCACACTGCTATAGACTTACCGTAATTTTTAGAGCTGAACTTGGACCAATTGGAGTATCACTGAGGAGGTGGTTGTTAAACTGGGACAAACCAGGTCAAACAGGTCAAACCCAGATGTATAGTATGAACATTTTAAATTATTAAAATTCTTAGTTATTGAAAGAAAATAAAACCATTAACACAGAATTTTGTGATTCTATGCCATAAAAATAACTTTTAGAAGTGTCCATAAAGACTGTTACAGACTTTCAAAAACTGAAATAGTTTACTGACAGCACATTTTTCCTGTAGAAAGTGTTAAAGGAAGTTATTCAGGCAAATGGATAATGCCAGTTGGATATTTGAATTTGTACAAAGTAATGTAGATCACCTCAAATGCTAATATATGTGTGAATTTATATATTTAAAAAATCCTCGTTGTACATACTAAGTCCATTGTATTTATTATTTATTTGCTTTTTAAATTGAGATAACATTGGTTCACAACACTGTATATGTTTTACATACACAAATTCACACCTAGACTGCTGTATATGCAACACAATCAAATCAACATCTTCTACCTTTTTCACTCCTAAACACCTTCTCTTTTGAAAAACTATTGTGTTGTCAGAAGTTTGTTACTGGTTTTCTTAGTTCTGTTTGCTTATTTTGATTCTTTATCTTCCACATATGAGCAATATCATACAAGTTCAAATAAAATAATTTGTTTTTCTCATTTTGACTTGTTTCACTTAGCATAATCACCTAACTCTCCATCTTTATTGCTGCAAATAGTAAGATCTCACCTTTTTAATAACTTAGAAGTATTCTATATCTCTCCATCTACATATATATATATATTTATCATTCATCTGTTGACAATTTGTTTCCATATCTTGGTTATTATGAATAATGCAGAAGTAAACATAGCAGTGCAAATTTCTTTCAACATAGTTTTTTATATTCCTCAGATAAATATTCAAAAAGTGAACTGCTGGATCAAATGTTTTTCTATTTTCAATTTTTTGAGTACTTGCATGCTGTTTTCCATAGTGAATGTACCAGTTTACATTCCATCAACTGTGTATGAGGGTTCCCTTTTATCTGTATCCTCAACAACACATTGGCTCTTGTCTTTTTCATGATATCTCTTCTAAGAGGCATGAAGTCATACCACAATATGATGTTTATTTGCATTTCCTTGATGATAAGTAGTGGAAAACATCTTTTTAATTGTCTGTTGGTTATCCTTTTTTGGTGAAATGTTTATTTAGATACTCTGCCCATTTTTTTTTCTGTGTTGGTTTGAGTTGCTTATATATATTTAACATATTACCCTCTTTTCTAATATATTTGCACATATCTTCAATTCAGTGGAATATCTTTTTATTGCAACAATGGTTTATTTCATTAAGCAGAAGCTTTTTAGTTTGATGTGGTTTCATTTGAAATTTCTGCTTTTGTTTCCCTTACCATCAGAGATGCAGCCACAAAGACTAATGTCAGAGCTGATACATTTTTTTTCTATGTCTTTCATAGCTTTTTATCTTCTATATATAGATAATAATAAATTATTTTAAAAGAAAATTGACAGCTTGAAGCAGAATAATGGTGTATTATGAAACTCATAACATAAGCAGAAGAAAACTATATGCCTTCACTAGTACAATGTATAGAATGTGGGAAGTAAAACTATACATTTTAAGGTTCTTACAATAAATATGAAGTAAAGTTCTTAAAGAGAAAAACTGCATGCTTTTCTCATTGGATTGGACAGAGTGAATATATCCATTTCACTACTTATAGTCAACATTATACCAGTAATTAATAATTCCTAATAGGAAATCAAATATGCACAACTGATAATTGCATAAAATAGGCACTATATAGAGATACATTTGTTAAAATAAATGGAAGAATTGTACAAAAAGAGACTAAAAGTATAACTAACTGAAATTAAAGAGAATCTAATTAAAAGTATTATATATTTGAGTCAAAACATTTATATTATATAAATTATTTGAATTTTTGATCTATGCTTGCACAACACAGTTTCTAGACAGATTTTTAATAGAAATTGACAAGCTTATTATAAAGACTATATGAAAGTACAACGAACATAAAATGGTCAAAATAGCTTTAAAATAACAAAGATGAACTAACAGAATATGATTTTAAGACTTATGGTTATGGTACAATAAACAAGCTAATATAATTTTGACTTAAAGACAGACCAACTAGATCAGTCGACAGAGGAGTACAAAGGAAACTTGTTTGTGTACAAATGTTTGATGTTTCCCAGGGAATTTAACGGAGAAGGTATAGCTTACAACAAACAATACTCAAAGAAATGACAATCCAAAAGCCAAAAAGCGGAACATTAACTCTTACATTACACCATACACACATTTTAACTCCAAAGATTTCATAGCTCTAACATAAAAGATAAAATATAAAACATTTTAGGAAACTGGAATTTAGAATAAAAATAATCATTTCCTTGGGACATGCAAAGATTTCTTCTATTCAGAAAGAATAGATAAAATGGCATTCATAAAAATTAAACAATGTTATTCTTCAAAAGACACTTTAGAAAATAAGGCATATCCTTAATCTACTGAGAAAATATTTACAATATTTATATATATGATTAATGACCATATACAGAATATATGTCATTTAAAATTCAGTGATTAGAAAAACTATAAACCCAAAAATAATGAACAAAATATTTTATCAGTCACTTCACAAAATGAGATATAACAATGGGCAAGAAACCATACGAAAAGATTTTCATCAGGGAGGATGAAATTTAACACCAGAATGAGAAGTCTCTAGACATTTTAAAATGTTTAAAATAAAAATCACTAGTAAAACCCAAATGCTGGCAAGATTATAGTGCAACTGAAACTCTTGTACATAACTCTTGCAATTGTAAAATTATACAAACATTTTGGAGAACAGTTTGGCAATCTTTTATAAAGTTAAATGTATATGTATCATGAATCTTAGCCACAGCACTCCCAATTTAAAATGAAAACATTTATCCATAGAAATATTTAAACATGAATGCTCACAACACTTTTACTGTTAAGTTCTACTGAAAACAACATAAATATAACTATTATATGGATAAAAATAATGATATATGCTTAAGTGGAATAGTGCTCAACAATGAAAAGAACTAATGATGAAATGCTGCAGTATGGATGAATCTTAGGAGCATTTTCCTAAGTGAAAGCACCTGGACACCAATGAATGCATATAATAATTACATTTATTTAAAATCTAGCAAAGACAAATAGAATCACTTTTTAAAATTAAGTTTAGTAGTTGCTGTGGTGAGGGGAAGATGAACTGTGAAATGTTCTAAGGAAACACTTTGGGATAATGCTAATTTTCTGTATTTTAATTGCAGTAGTGGTTATTGAAATGTAGCAACCTAAAAAAACTCATGAATACATTGTGTTATGTTTGGGCAAGTTTACAGTATCCATAAAATAAATTGGCAGGGAAACCTTTCCTCAGACACCTCTAAGATTTAGTGAGCAGCCTAAAGTGTGAAACATCAGTATTCACAAAACAGAATTTACAAGTCAGTTTAAGAAAAATAAAGACAATTGAAAAAGTTTACTACAGAAAGTTATTTTTTTAATATATAGAAATACTTATATTAATAATTCTCTGCTATGTTGAGCAAAAACTTAATCAGTAATACTTGATTATATTATTAACATTTTGAGACCACGGAACACTTTAGATATTAAATACTAAATCTGAGACAAAATATTTTTATTAGAAGACTTTGTGGGCAAAATAATGGAATGTATCCAATGTTTAAATATGTTGAAAATTTGGCAGATGCTGGGTTCTTTTTGTCACTATTCCATGGCATTTTTTTATCAATCAATGTGTTTGTAGAGAAAAGATTATATCAGTTTCTCTTCTTATATTATCAGGTTAACTCCACTGTCGTCAAAATACCTCTTTCCAAAAAGCACTAGCTCTGAAATTTTTCTATAGTTTAAATAATGTAGTCTCAAAGTTAAAAACAATGCCATGAAATATCATCCCAAATTTCCTTGATTTCTAATAAAATTGTGAAGCCTTCGTCAACTAATTGACTAAGAGAAGGAAAGAAAAAAGAAAAAGATAATCGATCATCTACTTTAGAAGAATAAACAATCAGAAATAAATTTTAAAAATAAACACTGTAGAGAAAAAAAGTCCTTTCATTTATGGACTTTTCAAATTTAGATATCTGCTGCAATGTATTATCCATTCTAAAGTCATTTTGATATTGATACCAGTATACTTCTCTAGTATTTCCCTCATAAAGTATTTTTATTTCTGATTCTTTTGAAATAATTATTTTCCTCTAATTGGCTTTCCTGTTTGCCTCTGGAGTTAACCAATTCCATATTTATATGCCTTATCTTTACATGAAGACCAAGTCTTCATCAAGACTTCTCTGAAATTTCATTTTTCAAATTATTTTTTTAATTTGAACCCTACCTCTATACATTTTATTGTTCATAAGTGCAAATAATTTCACATAAACCTAGCCTTTATTTACTGTAGTCTACAAGCCACACATTTCTTTTTATCTTTTCTAAATGGACTAATCTGGATACAGCAAATATTTGATTATAATTAGTTATCAATAATTTACTATTACTTTTAAAACTATCAAAATGTGAAATAATTTCAACATTAAATAGTAATTAAATATTGTTTAACTGAAAAAGGGCTTAACGAATGAGCACTTAGTATGGTGCAAGTGGTAAAAAAGAAAAGAGAACAGTGTTAAAAGAGGTACTGGGTCTAAAAGAGCTGCCATTATCGGCCATAACTATACTTATGTTCTGGTGATCAGAACTTGCAACTGAACCTTCAATGGGTATCTAGATCTATCATTCTATGCAAGTCCTTAGAGCTTTGGGATCTCAAATAAACCTGTATTTTTAAAATGGAAGATATTTCTGCTAAATAGACAGTATTACTTCAGGCTATACCAACATAATTAAGTTTCATCCCCAACCTTTCTAATAGAGTTAAATGGACAGACTTCAAAATAAATTTTGAACCTAATATGTGATAAAAAATATTTAACCAACTACCCTAGTTAAATGGTAAAAATGAGTATGTGTTTGTATATATATATATATATATATATATATATAAATATATATATATTTACCATTTTCACCAATATATGTATATATATGTATGTGTGTATGTGTGTGTGTATGTATATATACATATACTCTCCTGATCTCCTAGTAAGTGCATACATTACTGAATAATAACAGATTTACTGTAATTTTAATATTATCACCTTTTTTTTGGTTCTGTATGATTACTTACGCAGCCTTCATTTGTCTAGTCTAAATTTATCGGTTCTTATGATACATGGGAAACTATTATAAACTACAATGAACAATATACCTGATTCAGTCATTCCTCTATTCATACCCCCCTCCCTCCTCTCTCTCCATCCTTCCTTCCCACATATATGTGCCATCCTCTCAGCAATGACTTTGTTTCCAGTTATTTACCATCAAATGCTTATTTTAATACCTTCTTTAGATGTAATTTAATATCAAAACACAATTCTTAAACTTTATATTTCATTTCCTGCTTTATTTTTTTTTTATTTTTGGAGCAGGGCTTTTTAAATGCTGTTTAGTTTATATTCTGTATAATAGGGATGCTAAATGGTATTTTAGAACTAAAACAACTATTTAATTTTCCTTATTTTTATTATTATAGGCTTCCTTAAACTCAGCAGTTTTAAAGATTTATTTTTAGAGGCAAGTCACTCTGGATGGCAGGGGACTGCTTTTTGGCACTGAAACAATGAACTGTGTCCCATTCTTCTTTGATAATTTTTTTTATTTTTTGCCAGTTAATAGCCAATTGTGAAGGATCTATTTTTCTCAGTTTTTAGTTCCAAAGTCCCATCAATCATACCAGACCTGAGGGGAGAAAGCATCATGTGCGCACTAACATTTTCAAACCCAAAACTGTGCTGTTGCACTCTGTAGCAGTACCATCTGCTCTGAGCCAAGTTTAAAGCCAAGGGACTCCAATAAAACCACATGTCAAAAACTTCCCACTATGCAAGGGAATCATCCTAAAGGATCTGTGTGAAATGTGAGTTCCCAACTTCAAAGAGAAAACAACAATGTTTAGAATAACACAAAGAGTTCAGACAGAGAGCCTATTACAGCTCACAAAGGAGCAGCTATACCAGGAGGTGGCACACTCCAAAGAAAACTCTAAAATTATAAGGCATATACTAAGAAAAAAAAGTTTATTAGAATATGGTTATTAAATAAGGGGAGGCATATATAAGTGAAACTTAGAGACAAAAGATTATAAAGTTTTGAATGTAGATGATCTTTTTACAACAAAATTGCATCCCCTTTCTATTATTTAGCATAATACTTTTAAATCACCTGTTGTATTAGTCAACATTTAAAATATTTTACAGGCACAGGATTGCATTAATTGAAAAATGAACAAGGCAAATATGAAAACTAATGTTTAAAGTTTTCTAAAATGACTTCAGTATTGTGGGCAAAGACTTTGAAAGGAAATAATAAAAATCTGAATTTCATGCAGTTTTAAACTATAAAATGTTTTTATTTTAATTATTTAAGTGGTTTTATTTTAAATGATTTTTCTATAGAAATTATACAATAATAGAACTCATGATTCTAATCAAGATAATACACAACAAATTATATAAATTAATTTTTATACTGCATTTAACTTATGATACACATTTTCCCCAGAATTTTTTCATAATTAAATGCAAGAAAATAAACGACCATGTATACACTTTTTATTTTCTTGTAATTATTTATTTATAGGGCATTATCTCGTGTAGTGAGCCCATGAAGCTGCTTGGGGAACAATAGTAAGTAAACAGCTTTGTTAAAAGAAAGAACAAGAAATTTTCAAGAAAATGATATGTAGAAATTATGAACCTAAAATATTCTTAGGAGAAAAAGGCATTTGAAAGCAGGAGAATCTCCTGCTGTTCAAAAATGAGGGACCGTTTTACAATATGCAGCAGATTGAGCAGGGATCTGGGGGTTTTTTGTCTGTTTTGTTTTATTTTATGAGTGTTTATCATTGTTTCAGTTACTATTATGCTGTATAACAAATCATTCCAAAATGTGATGGTTAAGAAAACAAGTATTATTATCTCACAGATCTATGTTTGACTAGGAATGGCAAGATAATTTTACTTAGGATCTCTCATGAAAATGTAGTTCAGATGGCAATAATACTCCTGACTTTATTACAACTCTAATCAAAACACTGGTTTTTGACATTTGTGCCATATTTTCTATAAAGTTTAACATTCTTAATATAACAAGATTCTTTTGAGTTTATTATTTCCTCCGGCTCCAAACTGCTTACCAAAACGATGTCTTCTTTAGCACCTATACAATTGTAACATTTTAACACCTTTTCCTGAAGCTATTCACAGAAATAGATCTTTCTAAAGCCATTGATAATTCAACCAACTTGCTGCAAACTTGACAGAAAATGATCATTCTCTTCTTGAAATACTTTAATCTCAAGCTTTAGTCAGTTTTTCTCCTAATTCTTTTATAATTTTTCTTAATCTTTTAAATTGCTTCCTTCTTCTTCAAGTTCCCTTTTTTAAATTTCTAGTAACATCTAGGTGCTCTTAATTCACACTTGTGCCAGAATTCTCACTGTGTGACAAACTTTAATGTATGTAAGGAATCACAACCATTTCATGATTCAAATTAAAATGAATTATAACATCCTCATCAAATAAGCTTTCCTCTGAAAGTCTTCCTAATGAGTCATCTCTAATTTTTTCTCATTTTTATGCATTCCATTTCTAATACATTAGCAATTTTTTCAACACTTCGTTCAAAATATTTCAGGACTGTAAACACTTCTCAGTACTTCCATTATGAGAACTCCAGGACTATATTCTAACATTTCTTTTCTGGACTTGTGCAATAACCTTCTTATTGGTTTCCTTGTCTCTATCTGTGCTCTTCTCAAATTTCATCTCCCATACAGTAACAAGTGACCTCTCTAAAAATAAAAATCAAATGGCATCACTCTCCTGCTTAAATCATACTGCAGCTACCAATTATACATCAAAAGAAACCAACAAAATCTGATCTTCCTAGTATAGTTTATGAAACATTATGTGATGTATTCTTTTCCTTTATATTAACATAATATGCATTGCAACTTGTTCTCTACATTCTAGTCAAACTGGTCTTTTCACTACACTTCAAACTCTGTGTGATATACAGATGTCTATTTATAAGAATGCATTGCTTAAACCTATAGGATGGTAGGATGATATGATGCAATATTGCTTCAGTACAACTTTAAAAAATAAATGAGAAAAATAGGATTATCATTAAAATAAATGAAATTCATTTAAAGCGTATATTTATCTCACTGTCTTCATATTAGTAAACATATTATCCTATACATTATTTTAAAATAAACATGTTGTATATGGCATGGTATAGAAATTAAGGGTTTTTTGTGGTAATAATATTAAGTTGTTTACCATTTATTGAAAACACTAATTTTCCATTGACTATCCTTAATTTCACTGTACACATGGGGGATTATTTTTGAATTCTGTTTTCTTCCATTAATAATTTACTATCCTTATATTCACACCACACTGCTTTGATTCAGATGGATAGTAACTATTGAAATTAGATTGCATATGTCTCATAATTTTTATCTTATTTTTATATTATTTTGTTCTTGTAGGTCACTTATACATAAGCAATATTTTTTTTTCTAGGCACATTTACTATTATATCCTTATTGTTGATGTTTTTTAATTGTGACCAAATATGCTAGTTAGAAGAAGATGATTTGCTATTTTATATTATAGGTAGCTGAAGTATCAAATTCATAACAATAGAAAGTAGAATCGTGATTACCAGGGGCTGCTTGGGAAGGGTGAGGAGGGGGGAATTGCTGTATACAGTGTCAGCTTTGCAAGATGAAAAAATTATGGAATTCTGGAGAACAAACATAAATATAGTTAACCCTACTGAGTTATACACTTGAAAATTGTTAAGAGTAATAAAAAATTTTGTTATTTGTATTTTTGCCACAATTTAAAAAGTACAGAATATTTGAACCAAAAATTGAAACAGAAAGTGATTTTATATATTTGTACCTGTGAAATTAATCATATGAACATAAAATATATATACACATACATACACGTATATATATATGAGATATATACATCATATATATATATATGATAATTTATAAGGACTGGAGGAATTGGCTCCTATAATTATGGAGGCTGACAAGTCCCAAGATCTACACTTGGCAAGCTGAAGATGCAGGGATGCCAATGTGTAGTTCTAGTTAGAAAACTGAACACCTGCCAGGCTTGAGGCTCAGGAGGAGCTGATGTTTCATTCTGAATCTGAAGCTTGGAAAGACTAATATTCCAAGTTAATCATTCAGGCAGCAGGAATTCCTTCTTAGCCTTTTTCTATTCAAATCTACAATTGATTGGATGAGGCCCACCCACTTTAGGGAAGACAATCTTTATTCAGTCTAGCATTCAGATATTAAGCTGATCTAGAAACCCCCTCACAGACACATTCAGACTGATGTTTGACCAACTGTCTAGACACTCTGCAGTCTAGTGAAGATAATGAATACAATTTATCTCGTAAGGACCCAATATGGCATTATTCCTTAAGGAGGCCAGTTTTTTAGTGGCAAGTGTATTACATTGGACCCCTTCTATTTCAGAAGGAAGAAAGAGTCATCGTTACTGGAATAAAATGAATACTTATCAAGAGGAGATTTGACTTTCTCGTCTTTAGTCTCTGAGTCAGCACCAAGACTAAAGGGCATTCAGACTACCAGCTTGCATCGAAACAAAGAAAACTTTTATTACAAAAGAGGGGTAGCAGTGAGCATAGGAATATGGTTGTCTACTGGTCCTAACATCTACCTCACCTTCTAAATGATAAAGTGACAGAAAGCACAGAGTTGAGGCACCAACATGGATATGAAACCCCACTGGTAGGAGCCCCACCCAGGACACTGGATATACTACATATGAAAAGCTATTACGTGGTGTTATATCCTCAGTGTTTGAACATCAGGTAACAAGAACAGAGGGATGTAACTGAGAATGACCTTGTTAATAATTCTCCATGTACTATTTGGAGAACTTGTACTTTTCTTCCCTCAAACCCTGAACTCTGCTGATTTTTGAGTCCCTGTTCCCAGTCAGGTCCAAACAGGAATGTAGAAACAATCTAAATACAGTTTAAGCAATGACTGCCACCTGGACTCTTTGGGATTCTCAAAAAGATCAATGAGAAAAAAACAACAACAACAAAAAACCCTCATAATTCTGACAAAGATAATTGAGCACCAACATTTGTAGGCAATATGTTGCTGATTGAGAATGGCTTTAGAAGACTGTTGTGATAGGACAAGGGCTCCCAAAGAAATACAGGCGATGTCATTTGGTGCTGGGAGCTCCATTGAGTGTGGCGTGTGGGTGAGATTCTCCATTGGCCTTTGTCTCAGTCTTTTCCTGGTGGAGCCAGGTCCTCGGCCCCTTTCTTAGTCTTTTCTAGTAAGGATCCTCTCATCATTTTGATTGTCTTTTATTAACATTTTAATAATTTTTTAAGAGACTTTTTGTCTCAGCAGTCACAGATAGCTTCTCAGTACTGGAGTGAATTGTAGCAGGGAAAACCCTGAATCTGAAAGCCCAGCTTCCCCTACTCCTACATTCCTTTAGATCTGCCACTGCCACCACCCCTTCCTATAAAAACAATCAATAGCCCTTCCCCAGCCTGATGCGTTTTTTCTAGGGAACCAGACGGCTTCCAAGCTTTGAAGTTCCAAGTACACTCTTTTGGATATTCAAAGCATTTCTGGATCACTCCTTCCATGCTTCCAAACCAAGCAATCCTCAACCCTTCTGGGGAACCTAACACTGGGGAACCTAATCACTTAAGTGACTGATTTGTGTGTTTTTTGTATGAGTTCTGTTGATTCATGTGGATAAATCAACAGGTATGACAGTCAGCATAAGAATGAAGATGGTGGCTAGTCTCAGAATGCTCAGAGTCTTTGAACATAGCATCATGTAAGTCACTCAGATCACCCAAGTGGTAGCTAAAGGTTCAAGATCTAAAAAGGAAGGTAGAGTAAGGAGATTATGAATATCAGTGTAGCGCTATGATTATTATGGAGGCAACAGTTGTAGGTAACCTCTTTAATCTTCCTCTTAGTTTACCCCAGAAACTAATACAGTTATCATCCTAAAATGTCTATCCACCTAAGTGGTGGATTGTAATGTATGCTGATGCCTCTTTCTCTTTTTCTCTTTCTTTCTTTTTCTCTTTCTTTCTTTCATTCTCTCTCTCTCTTTTCCCCTCCTTCCTTCCCTCCCTCATTCCCTCCATCACTTTTTCTTTCAACAAAAGGTACTGGCAGGAATGAAAACAAGAAGAGGCAGGCAAGCAGGAAGAGAGAGGAGAAAGAAGCAATTCATTTTGTTGTACATCTTGGTTGTTGCCCACTAGACCTGGGGCACAATCTTTGGGATGTATGCAAATTGCACTGGCCAAAAGTGGCTGACCAAACCGCTACTCCAATAGGGCATGCCTGATCCATCTTTTAGAATCAAGGCAATCATTCTCTTAACTTAGTCTGACAACACAAAATTCCAAATTAGCTGCTTAGAAGACTTTCACTTTAACCCAGTCCTGTTTTGTACCTGTATCACACTACATTCTGATTAATAGTCATACTTTTTCAACTTCCCCACGAGTGTTATTCCTGAAAACACTTTCCAATAAAATTGCGTTATGCAAATCTTCATCCTGGGTAAACTAACCTAACATTACAAACTTTAAAAAATATCTTTGCATGAAGCTTTTATAAAATTATTTCATATTAAATAAAATTCTTTTTAATCTTCCATTTCTGGATAGATTTTATAGACATAGAATCTTCCATGTTCTTTATAATTTTGGTTTGTTAATTATTTGAGTGGGGGATTCTATCCCTCCTTCAAAGCTCTTTGTTTTGTCATTACCATCATAATTACCTCCATTCAGCCATATTTTCTGCAGGAATGTTAGTTATATGGTACAACCAGTCTTCAGGTCAATAAGAGGCCTGATTTTGTCCTGTTTTCAAAGTGACACAATGTCTTTCAGACTAGGTCAAGTCACAAAGGGCAAGCAGGCATTGTATCAGTTAATAGGACCAATGGCACTTTTTCTTTCTTTCTTTTAATGAACAGGGAGAGCATATTCATAACACCTGAATTCACCAATGAGTCTAGTTCAAGTCCTCTTATTCACAGAAAATAGATTTCAGGCCGCCAATATCCAGAATCCTGAGATAGCAGGTTTCCATTTTATATTTGCATTCATTTTGTGCTCTACAAGATTATATTTTTGAGACCAGTATTTATTTTTGTTTACTTTTATTTATTTTTTTTTAAGGACAAGTATAGGCAGGAATGAAGGTGAGCAGAGGCAGGCAGACAGGAAGATTGAGGAGGAAGTAACATGCATTAATTTATATACTTGTACATATGGTTGTTATTCTCAGTTCTGGGTCTCAAACCCAGGCACTTGGAGTGTATGTAGACTGTGCCCAATGACCTTATCTGCCACCTAGGCCACTATGATGAACCCATTTTTTAATTTTATTATTTGATATATCAATGTTATTCTCATGGGGGCAGAATCTGTAACAATATGAAATCTTCAGAATGTTCTCATAGTTCCTTCACAATCAGTTCCTGATACTGTATTTTAGTGCTTACAATTCTTCAAAACTACAAGTATATATCCATCTTCAATTTTTGTACAGTACAAATTTTGTACAGTATAAATAGCATTTCACCTCCTTCATGATTTTTAGTACAATAACTCTTATATTAATCCCCCTAGCCCTCTCTCTCCCTCTCTCTCTCAAACCTGGGGCCATAGACTTTACATGTCTTGCACTTTTGTCACAGGATTGTGCTAACACTATATCTTAAAACACTTCACTGAATTACGTTTACTTTGCTGTAGTTATGAAACTATGGCACACATTCAGAAGAGCACAACAGGAGTTTGTTAGATTTCCTAAATATTACTTAATGAAGATAAAAGCTTGATAAAGACAAGGAACACATACAGAATTTACAACAGAGGTTGCCTGGTATGTGAATGGTGTGTGAGTTTAAGAATAGAGTTCCAAATGGTTTGCCTTTCTATATAGGTACATATTGACTATGGGTTCGAGGTTTCCCTCAAGCATAGGGGTCTGTGAAAAAGTGCTGGGTGTTTAAGGGAGCATGGAGCAATCGGGACATATTGCCACCAGTACTGTCAATCTGTCATTTTTCCTGAGAGTTACTTTGAGTTAGTTGCAGTGCGTAGTTACTCTTTTATTTCCTTTCAATATTTAAATTATTTTTAAAGAAATTACTTATATATCTTCAGAAAGGATTAGGAGAAAGTTCTAGGTCAATAATGAAGCAAAGGCAATTAAAAAGAAATAGAATAAGAAAAAACTACTATCCTAACAAATGCTCTTAATTTTTATGATATTTAAAACAATTTTAGCAGGAACTATCAGCTCATGACTGACATTATTTGAATCTTATTTCCCTGGTATAATGAATTATATCATAACATCAAAATCTGAACTTTTTAAAACCATGACTTTTCAGTAGATACATGCTCTTCTTGCTTTTTTACTTCTAATTTGGCTGTTATGTGTTATTATGAATAACCTAAAATTATTCATTTAAATATTATTGCATCTGTAAAGTGAACATTTTATTTTACTGCAACTGTATTTTCATGCTTAATATTTTATTGCCACCAATTTTCAACCATCCAATAATTCCACTGTGATTTTTATATTGAGATAAAAGAACTAAGAAGACAAGCTTTTCAACCCACTGCTTACCAGGGTAAGCTCTATACAGCTCCCAGCTTAGATTCCTATACTCACAAGACATAAAAATTGGTTGGAGCTTTAAAAATGTCATGACACTGAGATGAAAGGAGAATCAATACAGAACAACATTTGAAAATACAATACTGGATTAAAATGCTGAAAATTTCTATAAGGTAACAAATCAAATATCTCATCTTTATAAACCAAATTCAATTTATTAAGTTGTTTTAAAGATTTATAAAATTTAACATATCAGTCACCTGTCTAAACTGATATTAATTCAATTAATATGGTAAAACATATTTCATAATGTTTTTTCAAGAGAAAAAATTAAAGAAAACATTGAAATTTTTGTTAAACACTGAAGTTTGCTAAAAAATACCATTGTGAGAAGGCATTTGGGAAGAACTTGCATAATTTTAAATGGGTTGTATGTCAGTTTGGGCATAGGTTCTAAGAAAAGTGACTTTTGATAATATTTGTCAGAAACACTGGCATCATTGTTAGAGTCTCTAAAGCAGAAAACATCAAAAGAAAGACATCAGAGCAGGGTTATAAAATCAAGGTTTGAATGCAGACTCCACTACTAGCTAGCTTTGGGAATTTGGGTACGGTAGCTCTTTGCCTCAGCTTCCACATATGTAAAATCAGAACAATAATGATAATAATAGTGCCTAACTGGTAGAGGACTTGTGGACATTTAAAAACTCAGTAAGTTAAAAGGTGCAAAATATAATAGTGCCTAAAATGTTTTGTGTTCCCAACCGATGTTAACTATTATAATTATTGTTTGTAACAATTAATAAAACTAATATTAATAAAAAAGTGTTAAAAAGAAAATCCAAATCTGTGGTAGGCTTGGAATACTTTACCTAATTTCACTGATCCTGTTATTATTCAAAATCTACTTACAAGTCTTTCATTCAAACTGTGTTCAAGGCTTACAGAACAAAAAGAGTTTGCTCACTTTGACTATGTGACACATGGTAAATGAAGGATATTATTCTTGGTTTTGGCAGTGAAAAATGGGTAAAACACAATTCCTACCTTCAAAATGCTTATAGTCCAGTAGGACAGCAGAATATAAAATAAGTTCAACTGTACAGCATCCTTCAGGTATTTTATTATAAAATTTTTCACATTGATTTGTAATTGAGAATTTTTACATGTACTTTTTATTCTCATAGGACTAAAATTTCTGTAGGTCAGAGATTACCTAGAAACCAGTTTGGGAATGACCCTAAGTAGATATCCAGTGATTTTGGAAGAATTTTACACAGTAATAAATTTGTATAAAAAGTGAAAAAGATGATGAAAACTTTCTAAGCTTCATTAATTTTGAATGCTATTTAGATTATATTTTGTGGGATAAAGAAATGAGAAATAGTTTTGTGCATCCAGAGAATTGTAAATAGTTTGGCATTGACAAGGTGAATAAAAAACATTTTTTTTCCAAATCACCTTTAAAAATGGAGCAACTTTGATGAAAAATTTTCTGGGAAGTAAAGCACAGTAATATTAGAATTTAATAAGACTACACCAGTTGAGAAGATAGATTCTGAGAAAATTAGGAATAACCATTTGCAAGATTTGAGATCAATTTAATGGAGGAGGAATAAGAAAGAAATGGAGTGGGTAGGAGGAGATGGAAAGATAGAGACAGAGAACCCCGTGTGCTTCTAAGTTTCAGTCTCAGGTAAACTTTGAATGGTGCGGAGAAACCTATTTTGATGTCATATTAAAGTTTAGAATCTGCTCTAGGTCAATCCATGTTGCTGCTCATGACAGGATTTCTTATTTTTAATAGTTGAGTAATATTCCATTGTGTGTGTGTGTGTGTGTGTGTGTGTGTGTGTGTATATGAAGATAGGAGATATATATATATATATATATATATATATATATATATCCCATCTTCTTTACTACTCATCTGTCAAAGGGCATTTGTAATTTTTGCTTGTGATGTTAATGGTTTAGATTCAGACTTTTACATGTGGTATTGAGTTTTCCAACACCATTTGTTAAAAGAGACTCCATCATTTGCATTATATGCTTTTAACTCCTTTGTCAAAAATAAATTTCTCTCCATTTGATTCAGATGCAGATTAATTAAAGAAACAGATTTAACAGATTGTTTCTGCACCTGTATGAATGAATTGTATATTGGTGAATTATCTGAGGACCTTGCCAATTTTTGCTTGAAATCTTACATCTCTTGCGTTACTCTATTTTTCCTTTATTCCTCATTCGCCATGCTTCTGAAAAATAATTAACTAACTACCATCTATATTTAGAAGATCATGAGATAAATATAGCATGGCTCCTGCTATCTCTTCGTTATAGTAGAGAAACATGTGAATTAGAAAGTAAAATTATTACTATGTCATTATTTATGGAATAGACATATAAATTAATTTGCAAAGAAATAAATCTATCAATCATGTGAAGATGGAAAACATCCATTTAACATTAATAATTACAATAAGAATAATAATATCAAAACATTTATTATATCTATAAATCATTAGTGTATATTGACTCATTATTTTCAGAACAATCCTGAGATAGAATAACCTGATGCAGAATGAACTAGGTTCCTGTCACAGATTAGTCTTTATGGTGAAGCAAGGACTCATATACAGTCATCTTGATTCAAAACTTATACTGCTATTATTCAAAATTATTTATGAAGGAAGCAATATTTAATAATTTAATAATCATTTTTCAAAGAGAAAAATTAGATGGAAAGGCAAATGAGAAGGTAACAGTGGAAGTTGTTGGCAGACAGGTTGACATAGAAGGTATTATGCTTAGTGAAGTAAGTTAGATGGAGAAAGACAAATGTAAGTGTTCATAAGTCTGACTTTAGACTCGTTTCTTCTCACCTTTAGACTGAGGAAAGCAATATCTTTGAAATATTTTGGTGCTAAAGTATTGTCAACATTTGTGCAACTATAGTTGCTTGTATTTAATGTTACTGAAGGTTTTGTGGTGGTAATGAAATTGCTTCTAAATTTCAGATAATTATTTTTTAAATTTTGAGATGGCAAAAATTGTATCATTGTACATTTGCAATATGTATATGAAGTCAAATTTCAATAAGAATCTAAGGTAAAGACTTAGACTATTAATAGTCTTATTCTACATTTACAAGATTGCCTTAATTAAATATAAATGCTGATAAGTGCAAAGAGTTACCAGGGATATTTCTTTAAATTTCTTATGCATGTAATGTATATGCAGTCCTTAGAAATGTTATATAATCAACACACACTGTGGTCCATTATATACAACACAATTGCCCCTGTACACAGGTATATTCAAAATGAGCAAACACTTTGGCACATTTTACATAAAAAATATACTTATTTCTAGTAATTTAAGAAGATAGATTGTTTTCAAGTTACTCTAAATCCAAACCACGTTACAGCCCCCACTTCCTCCGCAAATGGGACCTTGAATGACTCAGTCTGTTTCATATCCTTTTTATTCAAATTTCAATGATTTTTTTTAGCCATATTTTATGGAGCAGCTGCAGAGCCTGAGCTTCTTTTTGTCTTGGAAAAAATAAAGGCCTCATTTAGCTCCTGGTGGAGCTATGAGCTGCAATGTGTTTGCCAGTCTCATGCATCTGTCCTTTGTGTAGCCCCCAACTCCAGACAGCATCACGACTCCGTTCCTTGTTAAACTATGTGAGAAGACAGTAGGTCATTGCTGCAGTCTGCCATCCAACAAAAGAAAGAGGTGTGAAGAAAATGTTTGTGTACATTTGAGATGCAGTGACTATTGCTAAGCAATTAGCATAAGAGAGAAGCTGGCCCATAACTACAGGAAGGATAAGAAATTTTACTGACAGCTTAATTGGAACTATGTTAATCTGACAAAGATTGTGTAGAAAAGACGATTGTGTTTAGTTTTACCACTGCCATGCTATCTACAGTTTTCTCTAGTGTTAGGCAATACTGAAAATTTTTGGTGAAAGCAGGCAGTGTCCTGATGCTTGGGGTGTGAAACTCTGGTCAGTTGTAACCATGACTACCCAGACTTCATGGAGAAGCCTGACAATGGAATCCACTAATTATAACTTATTATCCTACCCTATTTCTAGTGCACAAATTCTTCACTAGATTATTGCATTTAATTTGTTTCTTAGAGAATAACCTGGAAACATCAGAGCTCTCTCACAAATCTTATCAGAGGAACTATATACGTTTTCCAGAATCCTCCCTGAGTTCTAACTACAAGACAACCTTTAGACTTTCCTCTTACCCAGAAATCTTTTCAAGCAATACAACCTTCTTTCTAGTTAGAAGATTTACTTCACCCATTAATCATGTGTAATTGTTTCCATGTTACAGAGCTTTTAGTACATTCTCAATGATGTGATTTATTAAATTTAATGTTAAAAATGACTTAGTTGTGCTCAGCAGCAATAAAGACATGCTCGCTGAATTCAGGAAACACTGCCCTGAGTTACAGGTAGTAATTACCTTAACTTACTTGAGTGATTTCTTCTATTTCAGAGTTATTATTCACAACTAGTTTTACAACATAATTTTAGGATACTTGGAATAAAAAAGATAACTTGTATTAATCTTCATAATTTTCAAATGCACATACCAACATATTTGTTAGTACTAAAAACAGTAGTGATAAATTTTTAATTCCTAAATGATAGGAAGAATGTTCATGTTACGACTTTACATCATGACTTTTGTTTAGTTAGTCGACAACTTAAAAAGCTCAAAATGTAAGACTAATAATATGTTTGAATTATAAAGTAGCCACAAGAAATAAGTAACAGCTATAAAGGTGATAAAGTTAAGGAAAATAGCAGTGCTATCTATAAGATATTAGTAGTTTTCCATAAAGGAGAGCTGGTATTTATTTTGTGGATATTTTCAAGTAATATACTCTTGATCAAATTTATTGTGAGTGATACACAGGATGCCCTTTTAGGATCAAGGAACTCATTCTCACCACTGCCCAAATGCTTATTGCTGACTAAATACACATCATCCTTTGCTGGGATTACAATTGACTAATGAAATTGCTTTGTGTTTTTTTTTCCCTCCCAAGAGATAGTCCACATTCAAGGACTAACTGATTCAAGACAAAAATATTTGTTACCCCACTTTAATTTGGGACATCTCTGAGAGACCATTTCTGCTCATCAATGACAGACTGAGGTAGTTTCAAGGCACATCTGAAAAGCCATCCCCCAGCTCAAGTTGCTGCTTGGTTGGGCTACAAGGTGAAAGAACTTCCTTAGACCAAAAACAATTTTCAGAAAGGACAAGCATTCTGTACTGTCAAAAGACACTCAAAAGAACTGTAGGAATCAATTCTTGGTTCTGAAGAGGTATATGGGCAGTGAACTGCAAAATTCACTTCCCTCTGCCCAGTCTCCACTCCTTTCCTTTCACAGGCAGAGATGCTAAAATTTGTCCAATCTTCTTTCAAACGACTCCATCCAGTGGTGATGATGATGATGCTGATGCTGCTGATTTGTCTGTGTATGTACATGCATACACATTTTGTCACTTCTAATTCTATCATATATTAGTTAAGTTCCAAAATCTATTTTTTGCTCTTTCCTACCTCACCAGATTTGTATTCTGCAGAACTCTAGATGCTATTTTGTATACTTTATTTTATGTTAGAATTCAGCTGCTTTCAACTGCTTCATTTTCTGCTTTCCTGTCCATCATGCACATGGTTATTAGACAAATACAATACTCTCCAGTAGAAAGTCTGTTTGTGGAGTGAATTTGTAATTGTGTATTTGATTTTGCTGTCTTTCAGATAGTTTCCTGAGAAGCACAATCTTCCACGATAACTATGATCCCTTAATAACAACAGTGTGAATTCAGTAAAATCTCATTTTCTTTCTATTGGATGACTTGGTAAATGTCCAGTGCTAGTATTTGTGATTATATTGTCAATACAAGAAAAAACATTGTATCAATCCATAAGACGAAAACATTAAGTAGAGTTCTTGATCTTTGCCATATTTACTGTAATAGTACTACCACATGCTAATAGGTCCATGTGGTTGATTATGTTTACAAATTTTCAGTTACCTAGCAAGTCTTTTTATGAAATTCTGTTGAGGATTGAAATAATGATTGTTGTAACACTTTGTCAGGTATAGTTCAATATTATAAAGATCTACATTATAACTTCACATATGGGCATGTTGTAATCTGGTTTAGAACACACGTATCAGAGATGTCATGTAAGTAGCTAAGTTCTTATGATGTTTGTAATAGTGAATTTGATAGTTATGATGTCCACACTTACAGTATGCAATGAATGCTCTTGCTAGTGAAACATAAAAACATATTCCTTCTTTGAACACCAATTAGGAAAAGTAAAGTGACCCTTCTAAGGAAAGAATAAAGGGGGAAATTGATAACTAGTTAGCTTTTTGCTGCATAATATAAGGGTAAAGTTATAAATATAGGCGTCAATAAACTACAAAGGGAAGAAACGGAAGAATATTGTCAAAGTTCTCTACAATGGTCAAAATTCATCATTTTAGAGTAAAGCTAGTAATCCCTTATAAATAATATGCGAGTAGCTATTTATGTTTTTTGTAGTCAAGTGACCTAAGAATGAAATAGAAGCTGAATCACACAGACTATAATAACAGGTGAAATTCCTGAGAATGGGATCGCCATTTTGTAATGAGAAACAGCACATGTAATTGAGGCAACCAGAAACTAAGTGTAAACTATAACTTGTTCAGGTAGTTCTACTTTGAGTGATACAATGAGGAAATAATCTGAATTTGTGAATCAGAATCAAAGAAGAGAATATGAGTCAGAAAGAGAATTCAAGCATTGCTTATAGAGGTAAATGTAGTTTTCAAATTTGAGAGTACTTTTGGGGACAATGAAATTTGGGTATATCCTAATGAATCTAGTCAAGTCAATGCTGTTACATATTCAGTTAGTCTTATGTGCTTCGTTTCTTGAGAAGCAAAATTTGAGGCTGAAACTCCAGGAAAACAGGATTGAGAAAATACTATGCTTCTTCTCTTGAAGTTGTGTGTGAGAAACTGTGGCAGTCAGTGCTGAAAGTTCTAGATTGTCTTTTAAATTTACTAAGAAGAACTATCATGGTAAAACAAGGAACAAAGCCACTAAATTAAATCTGTCCTTGGGCAGAGACAGACTTAGGGCTAATTCAAGTACAAAAACTTTCTTTAAGGATTTTGTTCAGGTAATCTCAGATTAATTCCTTCAAGATTATGAATTCCCAAGGTCATTTTTTTTTTTTTTTTTGGTTCATTTTGTTTTTCAGTAAAGTTTCAGTCAGCAATGAAAGCAAGTAGAGACAAGCAGGCAGGAAAAGAGGCTGGAGAAACATTTTGTTTATTTTATAGTGGTGTTCATCTTGGTGGTTCCTGCTGGTCCTAGGATACATGCACCCAATCGCTACTCTAGCAGAGGGCACGTCATGTTTCATGTTTTTAAAACTATTTTAAAATATAATAACACACTATATTATTTTATCTTACATGAAGATGTGATAATTAACAATAATTACCTTCTTAAACTTTCCACATTATTTCTTTAGCTTGTGCAATACATAGAATCATACTATAATCGTCTTTCTGAATGCTAAATTTTTACAATTAGAATGTAAAATCCCTGAGGGCAGGAGCTAAAATAATATTCAGCATTTTGTTTTTAAACTATATGTCTTCATGTAATAGATTTGAAACATCATCAGTAAATTTAAGGAATAAGAAGTAGCTAAAATAACCCCATATGAAATAAAGCCTTTAACTTTTTGACAACTCCAAGCATTTAGAAATCAGTTCCTAAGGAACATATTGGGACAATGTCATGCAGAATATACTATTCATATACCTCACTGGGCAAGTCTGGATACTCTGATTTTTATCATCAATGTAAATAGCCCAAATAAAAACCAACTTTTCACCATTGACTATAATGTTGACTGTGGGTTTTTCGTATATGGTCTTTATTATGTTGAAGTATGAACCTTTTATTTGCATTTTATGGGTGTTGGATCTTGTCAAATGCTTTCTCTGCTTCTATTGATATGATCATGTGATTTTTTTTTCCCCTTGCTATTCTTGATACGGTGTTTTACATTAATAGATTTACATACGTTGAATCATCTTTGCATCCCTAGGTTAAATCCTGCTTGATCATGATGGAAGACTTTTTTGATACCTTTTTGGATTCAGTTTGCTAGTATTTTGTTGAGAATTTTTGTATCTGTGTTCATTAGAGATATTTGTCTGCAATTTTCTTTCTTGGTGAATTCTCAAGCAGTTTTGGTGTCATTGTGATGTTATACTCATAAAATATGTTTGGAAGTGTGTCCTCTTCAATAATTTGGAAGGGTTAAGTAGGATGGATAAAACTCATTAGAAAAAACGTTGGTCCTGGACTTTTATTTTTAGGATGTCTTTTGACTACCTCTTCAATTTCCTTGTTTGTGATTATTCTGTTCAGGTTTTCCAATTTGGCCAGTTTCAGTCTTGGTAGACTGTATTTTTCTAAAAAATCTGTTTATGTCCTTAAGATTGTCTAATTTATTACCACAGAGCTGATCGAGTAGTCTCATAGGATTTTATATTTCTGTGGTATCTGTTGTAATTTCTCCACCTTCATGTGATTCTAGTTATGAGAATTTTCTCTTCTTTATGAGTCTAGTCCATGGATTGGCAAAGAACCTACTTTGGTTTCATTGATCTTCTGCATTTTCTTTTTTTTTTATTCAATTTAGTTTATTTCTATTTGCATATTATTATTTGGTATCTTCCAATGATTTTTTGCATAAATTGGTCTTCTTTCTCTAGTTACTTTAAATGAAGAGTTAGATTGTTTATTTGTAAATTTTCTTGTTGCTTGAGGTAGATCTGGATTACAATGAGCTTCCCTCTTAATACTACTTTTGCTATATCCCATAGATTCTGGTAGTTCTTGTCTTCATTCTCAATTGTCTCTAAGTATTTTTTAAGTTATTTTATTTTCTCTTTTTCCCAAGAATCATTTAGAAGCAATTAATTTGGGTACTTTCAACATTCTTTATGGGGTTACTATCTATTTTTAAGCCATTGTGGTCATAGAAGAAAGATGCCTGGTATAATTTCAATCTTTGCAAATTTGCTGACATATATTTGTGTCCAAACAAACGATCTTTCCTTGAGAATGTTCCATGGATTTGAGAAGAAAGTGAATTCTGTAGTCAATGGATGAAGTGTTCATATTTGTCTATTAGACCTAATTGTTCCATTTAAAGCAGCTGTTTACCTGTTAATTTACTGCCTGATTAATCTGTCCATTGTTGTAAGTGGGGTGCTGAAGTCTACTTTTATTGTTCTGCTGTTGATATCTCTTGTTAGTTCTATAATATTTGCTTAATATATTTGGTGCTTCTTTATTTGATACATATATATTAATAAGTATTATGTCTTCTTTTTGGATTGACCAGTTAATGATTATACAATATCTATCACTGTTTTTTGCTATGCTTTTAGGTTGGAAGTTAGTTTTATCTAATGTAAATATGACTACCTTTTTTATTGGTTGCAATTCAACAGCAGGATTGTCTTCCAACTATTGACTTTGAGCCTTTGTTTATCTTTTAAAGATGGCATATTTCCTGAATGCTTTTTAATCAATTCAGCCACTGTTTGCCATTTCATTGATGAGGTCATTCCATTAACAGTTAAACTGATTATTGATATACAACTGTTTATTGCTCTTTTGCAATTTGTCTTCTGGGTGGTTTCAGACAGCCCCTTTGTTCTTTTCATTCTCTTAGGTGGGTTCAGAGTGGTTATGTTTTGATTGATTTCCTTTTTTTTTGTTTTCTTCTTTGTTTTTTTTCCTTGGAGATGTGTTTTGAGTTTACCCTGAGGATAGCATTAAACATTCTATGTTTATTTCCTTTTTTATTTGAAAACAGATTAGTCTTACATTCCTTTTAGCCATTCACATTTTTATTCTCTCCTCCCGCCCACTTTGTGTATTTTTCTGTTTTTCTGGTTTTAAGTGGAGTTTCTTTACACTCTATAATGCTTCCTTTAGTATTTTTTTTTATGGAACTGGTTTTGTGGTGACCAATTCCTTTAACTTTTACTTATCTGAAAATTTTTTGTCACTCATTCAGTTCTAAATGATAAGCTCACAAAGTATAATATTCTATGTTGAAAATTCTTTTCTTTCAGCACCTGAAATATATTATGCCATTCATTCCCTTCTAACTTGTAGCATTTCAATTAAGAAATCCACTGACAATATTATGGAGACTCCATTGTATGTGACCATTTTACTTCAGCTGTTTTTAAGTGTTGTTGTTTATCTTGCATTTTTGACTTTCTGATGACAGTATGTCTTGGTCTAGGTCTGTCTGAGTTTCTTTTGTTGGGAACTCTTTTGAGTTTCCTTAATCTGGAAACTTGCTTTCAATCCTTAGGTTTGGGAAATTCTCAGCTCTCATCTCTTCAAATACAGTTTCTACTCCCCAACCCTTTCTCTCTCTTCTCCTTCTAAGATCTCCGTGATGTGAATGTTTTTTCATTCGATGTTATCTCATCAGTCTTGAATGTTGTCTTAATTTGTTTCATTCTCTTTTCTCTTTGCTGGTTTGCTGGAGTACATTTCTTTGCCCCATGTACTAGTTCACTGGTGGCTTCATCCATCCTACACTTGAATCCCACTATTGAGTTATTTAATTCAGCTGTTGTGTTCTTTATTTCTTTAACACCTTGCTTCATTTCTTTCCTCTTTTTCGTCTTGTCTTGTTTTCTTGGTTTTCATAAGTATATTTATAACTTTTGATCTACATTTATCCTTAGGTAGTTTGCATACGTTTCTTGCATTCAGATTTTCCCCTGGGGCTTTAATGGGATCCATCATTCATGTATATTTTGGTATGCCTTTGCTCTGTTTGTCATTCTGTTTTTACTGCTGTGGGTTAGGTTTCCCTAAGTGATAGTCATGTTTAGGGTATCAGCTTTCACTAAATAAGTCTGGATCTTGGTTTGAACACTGGTGTTTCTTATGTTGTATAGCATCACCAATGGCTAGAATTGCTGAAGTTCTTAGGTGGGCCCTCTATTGGGGCCTGAGAGTTCAACCTACGGGGTTGGAGTTTGTGTTGTGTTGGGGATTCGGAACCTTTCTAGAACATCTCAGGTCTGAACTATGAAGACAACCTTATCAAGCCATGATCAGGAATCAGGCTATAGTTTTGCCTCTATCCACAGTGGGAAATTATTTAGTAGCTATTGAAGGTCCCTCCCTTCTGGGAGATTCTCTTCTTCCTTCAAGTCTGCTACATGGTTTAGGGTTTCTCCTTGACTCAGGCACACTAGGGTAGAATGAGGTATTTATGGGGGATTTCCATAGCTGCCTTTTTGTTCTGATGGCATCCTGTGTAGATTCCCCTCGGGAGAGCCTACTCATCTCACCAAGATGCTAGTTCTTCTGTCTTGTGCCAAGACCCTTTCCCCCAGCTCAGGGTCCTTGGTACACAGGGCCAATTCTCTACTGCTGGAGTGACTCCATGGGAGGCCTGGTTCTTCTTGAGTCTTCACCCCTTCCATGGCTTCTTTATCTCCCAAGACTCGGATTCCTGAATCTGCAATGTAAGTCTTGAACCCTGATGTTTTCTCCCACCGTTTTTTGTGATAAATGCTGTTGCCATCTCTGTAGCTTTTGGTCCTTCTTTTCCATAGCATTTGTGCCAGCAAAATAGATGCTTCCTAGTTGTTCTTTGGGAGGAGGTGACATTTGTCTATGCCAAGTTGCCATCTTGGATTATTTCTCTCAACATGAAGTATTTTGAGATTAAAAATAAATTGCATTACTTGCAAAATTGTATTTAAATTAAAATAGTTTTTTTTACTAAAGATATTATCCCAGACACCACAATTTAGAATTGATGACACTTATGTTTTAGTGTGTTTTCTTACTTTTTATCTGTGCATTTTATACTAGGTTGAAATTATAATATATAATTATTATGAATGGGAACAATATAATCCTAGTAAGGAGACTTCATATAACCCTTCTCACCTCTCCACTGAAGAAAATGCTAGTTGAGTAATTTTTCTGTTTCAGGTCATTGTTGGGTGATTAAATTATGTTATGAAAATATTAAAAATTAAATTTAAACTGCAAACCATTAAAGATTTAACTTTGTGTCTACTATTATGTGTCTATGTAAGTCATTTCTATTAAAATACAACATTATTATTCACTATAATATGAAACAAAATTTAGGATTAGAGACATTAAGTTATTCCTAAAACCCCAATAAAATCTCAGTCCAGAATTTGAATCCAAATCTAATTCCAAGTTCTTATTTCATTTTATTTAGTATGTACAAGTCACTTAATTGTCTGTACACTGTGAGCAAAATAATAGCTGACATTCAGTACTCATAAGGAAGCTTAAAAGCACATTATTTTTCTTATATATTAAGATCTGCTAGAATTGGAAAAGATTATGAAAATCACACACTATACAATATTGTTATATTTGGTAATATGAAACAAAACATTTGCTTTCATACAATGCCACATATATATGGGCTTCAAATTAAAATTAAAAGACAAATATGGAAACTGGTGCATATAAATCTATGTTTCTGCTCAGTAATTGAATTAGTAATATTGATTTTTCACTATTATTATACCCCTGATGTACTGGATGATCAGCAAATATATTGAGCTGCAATGTTGTCTAGTTGATGCATAACAACTATTGACAATAAATTTGTGGAGACCTATAAGCAGAATGGGAAAATATTTATTATATAGCCAATATATTAAAATTACAGATCTGCAAGGTATAAAGAAAATCAATATACCCTTTATATTATATCTTACATCAAATTCACTTATGTTGACCATTTAAAATATATATATAAACAGTAAAATAAGAATACTTATTAAAGCTTCATGAGCATAATGAGAAGTAAATATTTTAAGTTCATATATCATAGGAAAAGAAGCACAAAAGAAAATTTGATAAATTTAAGCACATTAGAATGGAAATTATCTATGAGTTTATTATGTTCTGATATATTTATAAATATTTGCTGCAAATTTAAAGTAGATGTTCAAAAAATAATTACATTTATAAGTGGCACCAATATCTCAAAATATAAGTGGTGAAGGATACCAATAGAATCATATGACTAACATAAAAAAATCATGTATCAGTAAGTAGATTCCAATTAAGTCATAAGTTAGACATGAATTTTCCCTTTCCATTCAGAAGTGTTAAAGACTGTTTAATATTGATAAAAGCAAGATAAAATGTGTGTTGTCTTACGTTACTCATAGAAGTGAAATTTGTATAACCAATTTAAAAATATTTCACACTGTATAAGTGTTTTAAACAATTGCACCCTAGGTTTTAGCTTTATAACATTATCCTGTAGTATGGGAAGGGAGCATTAGATAAAGATATGTTTAGTGTGGCATTATTCCCAATATTAAAATGTGAAAATAAATTTAATATCCAACAGTTAGGACCATATGCAAACTGTGAAATATTTATTCAATACTACCCAACTTTTAAAATTATGTGCTTGACGAGAAGCAATATCATCTAAATTTTCATGCAATGTCTCTTTATAATTTGAGTTAACCATTTTAAAACAAAATAATATTGGTCCATTTTGATTTAGGCTTTTCCTAGGTAAATGTATTGCGTAGAAAGACAATATATAGAAATATTTATGAAATTATATTTTCAGGTTTTTAAATGTAGATGCTGATTTACCCTAGGTTCTATCTCCTTAGGTCTAAAAATTATTTATATTAACTTAACTCAAAATCTCTTGGATTGTGTTGCCATCTACAAACGTAAGAACTCAGTTTCCTGCCCACTCCATCACATAATCTGCCAAGATTCCAAGAATTCTGGTTCCCACCTATATTCCTGACAGAACTATTTATATTGCACGACTTTGCAGGATTCTTTCTCTGGTACTGAGTTGATATTTGTGCATATTCTTCTACAGAATTATTGTTGCACAAATCTCCATTTGAGAGCATTGTGGGTGTACTACTGCTTTACAGTTAGCTGCTTTTTTTTTTTCTTGAGTTCACTCCTATTTTACTGAATGTTGCAGTTTTTACTGCTATTTTATGAATTATCAAAGATACTTTGATTATGTTGCTACTTTCTGCTCTCCAGAGTATTCAAATTCACATGGATACTCTGATGCACTGCCAACAATTTCAACTTTTTCACCAAGCAGCTGTTACCTTTACCAGCTGTAGAGTTTCTTTCACTACTCTTCAAGGTATATCCATCTGTGTTCTGGGCCTCTGCACTGGCTCTCCTTTGTTTTGCCACCAACCATTCATGGTGCCAAAACAGTACCAAAGGGAATGTAGCAAGGAGATTAAAGAATTTTTCCCTTTAATGCCATCTGCCTAAGTAGTGATGCTTATGGATCTGATATTTTCTTTTAGAGGGAAATTTGAAGTACCTTTTCCTCTTTTTTATGTGTTTTCTTTTGAGACTGTATTGAAGAAACATGATATTCTAAGATTAGATAGGTTAAAAGTGTACATCATTGCCAGCCAATATCTGCATTAAGTTTATACCTGCAATATCATGCATTAAGTTTACCACCAATAGTCTAATTCTATTCTTCACCATTATGTATAGTAATTTAAGTCAGTATGTGAAAGAAAATCACTGTAAGATTTCACTCATATGTAGTATATAAAGAAACCAAACAAACAAATGAACCAAACTAGACAAAAATAACTTTTAGTATATATAGCAAAATTTGTAGTTACCGGATGGAAATGGAAATGGAAAAGAGTTGGGAAAATCAGGTAAAAGAGATTATATGGTGATCCGAACTTTTACAAAATGTGCTCTCCTTTTTTCCCTCTTAGAACCACTTTCATTTAAGAAATCTAAATCCAAGTATAGCCACCCTGATGTATTTATAATTACTCTTTTTGGTGACTAAAATATTTTTTGCAAGAATGAGAGTCTCACATCTGCTTTAAGGCCTTCCTTGTCTTCCTCATATCTTCCTAGGAATCCAGCTGTGTCCACTTCTAGTCATTTTCACTACTACCATGCAACTTTCTCAAATGGAATCTAAATGCTAACCATCTTATTGCCAATCCCAAGTATATTCAGTGGACACGTCAACACATGCTTTGCTCTGAGAATTTCTGAAATCTAGAGCAAATGTAATCTTTCAATAACTTATTCTGTGGTGCATCATAGAGTATTCATTCAACTAAATGCTCACTTTTTAGAGTTTCTAGCCAGAAATAAGGTGAAGTATTTAAGAATTAGCCAAATGAGTCTCCAAACTCTGGAAATATGTGCCTTCTCCTCTCCCTTTAGTTCCTATCTATCATCTTAGGTTATTAAAAAAAAAAAATCCTCCCTTTTAATGCAAAGTTACGTATTTTGAGTGTCTGACAAAATCATGACCCTAGAATTCAGTCAAGTGACCAGTCATCACATGTAAAAACAACAACTCATTTCATGTGTTCCATTGTTGTCAGTATTTTACCAAAGCAAATTATATAAATGGGGTTTTGTCAACGTGGCATTTAAATAACCGATATACTTCCCCTAATATTCTTATAATTGTCCCCAGAAGTGCATTCACAAATCCACATGCTGATTTTTGACAGGCTGTAGATAAAAAATTGAACTTCAACCTTTTAGAAAAGAATTGTCACCAAGACAAAAACTATAAGAATTTTACTTAAAACAATATAATTTCTGAATTATCACAATGTCATGGAATAAGTTCACATTTAGAAAATTAGATTACTTTTCCTTGACATAATATTTTTTCAATATTTTAATAATTTTATCATTTCTGTTGTTTACAAAACAATACTCATTTAAAGATGCTGAACTCATTTGTCAGCTACAGTTATTAAACATCGCACCCACCAACAGAGTTTTCATGTCTTTTACTATGTTTAATGCATTTTCTCTCTCCCCTTTCTTCCCCTCTCTCATTCCCCTTGACAGTCATTACCTTGTATCCTGTGTGCTTTCCTGATGTTTAACTATTTAATTTCGCTATAGTTCATATATGAGTGAAACAATACTTTATTTCCCTTTTTCCTTCCACTTATTTTACTTAACATGATCCCCTCCAGTTCCTTTCAGATTTTTGCAAGGAGCACAATTTTCTTTTTCTTTTTTTTGTAGTTGCATAGAATTTCACAGAGTAGATATGCCACAGATTCTTTATCCAGTCATCTGCTGATGGATATTTAGACTGTTTCCATGTCTTGGCTATTGTGAACTGTGCTGCTATGAACATATGAGTGCAGATATTTTTCCTGATTAGGGATCTTGAACTATCAGGGTAGATCTAGAACTATCCAACTAGGAGTTGGATTGCTTTATCATATAGTTGTTCAATCTTTATTTTTTAGAAGAATCTTCATACTGTTTTCCAGAGAGAATGAACTATTTCACATTCTCCTAACAGTAAATTAGAGTTCCTATTTCTCTGCACCCCCTCAACAACTTGTCATTTCTCGATTTGGATGTATGCAATGCTCGATGGTGTGAGGTGGTATCTGATTGTGATCTTTATTTGAATTTCTCTGATGATGAGTGATGTACAACATTTTTCCAGGTGTCTGTAGGCCATCTCTGTGTCATCTTTGGATAATTGTCTGTTCAGTTCATCTGCTCATTTTATTAAGTGGATTGTTTAATTTTTGTTGAAATATATATGAGCTCTTCATATATTTTGGAGATAAAGCTCTTTTCTAATGTTTGGTGTGTAAACATTTTATCAAATTCAGTGGATTGCCTTTTTGCTTTAATGGCAGTTTATTTTGGTATGCAAAAGCTTTTCAGTTTGATATATTTCCAATTATTTAGTTTTATTTTTGTTGACTTTGTTGTAACTATTCTTTTCCCAAATATTGCCTTGAGGTCCTGAGAATTCCCCCCACATTTTCTTCCAGATATTTTATGACTGCGTGTCTTATGTCAAAGTTTTCGATCCATTTTGAATTAACTTTTGTGAACGGTAGTAATGAATGATCTAGTTTTATTTTTTTGCAAACATCTGTCCAGTTTCCCAGCACCATTTATTGAATAGATTTTCCATCTATCATTGTATGGTTTTGATTCCTTTGTTGAAGATTAACTGTCCAAATATGTATGGTTTTATTCCTGGGCTCTCAGTTGTATTCCACTGATCTGAGTGTCTGCTTTTGTTCCAGTACCATACCGTTTTGATGATGATGGCTTTGTAGTATAGCTTGAAGTCAAGAAGTGTGATTCCTCTGCTGTCTGTTTTTATCCTCAGGATAGCTTTGACTATTAGAGGTATTTTTTAATTTCAAATAAACTTCAGTATTGTTTGCTCAATTTTCTTAAAAAAAAAACTGGAATTTTTATGAGTAAAATCTAAATATTGCTTTGGATATATGGCCATTTTAATTAAGCTAATTCTTCAATCTATGAGCATGAAATAGTCATACATCTCTGTATCTTCTATTTCTTTTGTTAACATCTTACAATTTTCATTGCAGAAGTCTTTCGCCTCATTTGTTAGGTTTATTCCTAGGTATTTGACAATTCTTGGTGCTATTAAAAGGGTATATCTTTCTTAATTTATTTTCCTCTACTTCAATATTTGTGTATAGGAATGCTATTGATTTTTTAATATTTATTTTATATCCTGCCACTTTGCTATGCTCACTTATTGTTTCTGGCATTTTGTTGTAGTCTTTAGGATTTTCCAGGTATTGTATCATGTCATCTGCAAACAATGATAGTTTTATTTCTTTCTTTCTGATCTGAATTCTTTAAAGTCATTTTCTAATGTTATTGCTCTTACAAAGACTTTCAGGACTATGTTAGACAGTTGTAGTGAGAACAGATATTTCGCCCTGTTCCAGATGTTAGTGGAAAGGTTTTCAGTATTTCACCATTGAGTATTAAGTTGATTATGAATTTGTAGCATAATGCTTTTATTATGTTGAAGTATGTTCCTTCTATTCCTATTTTGGTGAGAGTTATTTTTTGTCATGAAAGAGTGCTGAATATTGTCAAATATTTATTCTGCATCTATTGGTATGATCATATGAGTTTTGTTTTTCTCTGCATCCATGTGGTGTATTGCATTGATTTATTTGAATACGATGAACCATCCTTGCATCCTTTGAATGAATCCCACTTAATATAATGTTTATTTTTTAAATGTACTTTAGAATTTGGTTTGTCACGAGTTTGGTGAGGATTTTTGCCTCTATATTCATCAGTGACATTGGTCTATAATTTTTTTGGGGGTGCTATCTTTGTCTGGTGTGGGTATTAGGGTCTCATCGAACTTATCTGGGAGTTTTCCCTCCTCTTCAATTTTGTGAAGAATTTAAAAAAGAGAGTGAGTTCTGTGAAGGCCACGGCTCCCCAGCACAGCGGACAGGAAGCTACAGGTAAATCCTCGTCTTGCACACATGTGCAATTTCTGCAGCTCCTTTGAGTAAGTGATCCCCCCGACCCCAGCATTTTGATCAGGGAATATGGTTGCCTTTTGGTCTCTGTGGGCTCTGTTAAAGACTGGGGTGGATGGAATATTATACCTCATCCCTGACTTCTGGAGCCCAGCCTACAATCTTCAAGACAGATCCCTGTGTTCTAATAGGAATAGTTTTTGAAATGTCCTCTAGTATTGCTTGTAGTTCCCCAAAGGATAGCATATTTAATGTCTGTCAGTGTAAGCTCCCTTGATTCCATGGGGTTGGTATTCACTTGATGCAGGTCTCAGGAGTAGGGGGCAGGAGTTTCTGCAGCTACTTTGTGTGGTTGGTGTTATTCTACTCCTGGGTTCCTAGACCAGAGAGTAAGATTGTGTTTAGACCTCTAAGTGCTCATTTAAAGACTGGAGTTAGGGGAATTCTTCTCTCTCACCCCTGTTCTCTAGAGCCTGCTCTGGAATCTCCATAGCAGGGTCCTGTGCTTTAATGGGTACAGTTTTTGAAATGTCTTCTAGTGATGCTTATAGCTCCCCTGTAGAGAAGTATGTTCAAAGCCAGAATATTATATTACACTTTGATTTATATTTTGGATTGTACATAAAAATATAGTATTATATATGTACTGTATTATATATATGCCATATAATGCCAGATAATATAATATAATAGCAATAGGGATAATAATCTATACAGAATGTTTCTATTGCCAGTTTTCACCATATAAAAGATATTGTGAAAAGCCTTCTGGATCAAACTGATACTACAGAGTCACTGAACTTCTGTATATGGATCTAAAATAAATTAAGTCTCCATTTTTATTCTCCTGGAAAGAGGCATATTGTTTTGTCTTTCACATAACATGACTCACTTCTCTAGAGCAAGTTGTTTGGAGGAACCATTAAGTGTTTCATTCTTAATAATTGCAAAAATAATTGCTATGAATTTCATCTATCTGTCTATCATCTGCTGTCTGTAATCTATTGATCTCTCTCTATCTCTACATCTATATATGTTTCTATTCATTGCTACATGATTATAGATATATTTCTATTATATATCATTGCTATTTAATAATAAATAAAAGTACACATATATGTATGTATGTATGTATATATGTATGGATTGAATCCATTATCTATGGAATACAAATATCTTTATATATTAAATATATATTTATATTTTATATATATATTTTATATACATAGATTATAAATCTATTTTCTCTTTAAATAAGGAAACTAAATAATGAATTCATGTTAAATGTATAAATAACCCTACTTTTCTGCCTATTGGTCTCTTTAATTATTCCCTGGTTTCTTACCTGCATTCCTTAAAATGATAAGTAAATCTCAGTTGCTATGGTTTAAAATTTTGAACAGAAGACAGACAATTACATGATTCAATGTAGATGACAGTTTGCCTTTTTGGAGGTAGTATTTATAGTCTAAAATAATAATTATCTGTAAGATTGTCAAGGGGGTTACAAAGTTATTACAATTATTAAATGCTTCTATTCATCATAGTAATTTGGAATGCAGCTTCAAATAAGCTCTAACTTTGTAGTAAAATTTATATATTTTTATATAATGAGTGAGTGAAATCTTTGAAAATGAAAATCCAAATAAATTAGACACTGACAAAATTATAATAGATGCTTTAGTATAGATGACTTGCCATACTAATCAGCCCAATGACCCATCCTTCCTGTGACCCTATTTCTTGGTAATATTGGCAGATAACTTTATATAATAGCAAATTCTTAATGGACAATTTTTAAAAATGAACCAAGAATTTAAATTAACCCTTTATTGTTCATAACATTTGTTGGTATTGAAACTTATAAGTTTCCTATCTGCTGTGTAAATAATATTTCATTTTCTTTTTTTAAAGACCTCTTTCTGATTAATATAATTTGTTAGAGATCTCTGGAATTTTATATCCAAACTTATGCAAATTATCTCAATGAATTCTGTATAATTCCTTATAGCAAATACTAATCTATAATTTAATCTTAATATTTCCAAAATATATTCTTTGATCTTGCCTAATATCAGAATAGTGTATCTTCTTGATTAATTTTTATTCTTGAAAATTTCTTTTCTCTGTTTTTGTTTTTATTTATATTTTATAAATGGTGATTCCAAACTTAGTCTTTTTATGTGGAGGACATAGGATGGGAGAAGCCCAAGGCAATATGTTTCAGTGAAAATAAATACTTTCATAGGAGTCAAAAATTTTTGAATTAGTATCTTGGTTTCCGCCATTACTAGTCATGACCTCATTTGTCTTGCCACTTTTCCACTTTTGCAACTTATAAAATATAATAACTTTCCTCATTGACTTTTTGTGCTATATAAATAAAAAACATATGAATAGCATTCAGAACAGTTCAGTCAATTACAGTGAAGCTTAATAAACAATAACCATTGTTATCAGACTCAATAAAGTTTAGAGTAGAGCTGCCCAGCTACAGGATCCCGGGTGTAAAGTAACATATTTTGGTCTCTCTGCCCCTCTTTTAACCACTCTCATAGGGAAATGATGATACAAGTCATTAAGGAGTCAGACAGAGGATAGAAAATGCATATTCTTTATATTTAGAAACGCATTTCTTAGGAACTCTCCTGTTTCCTCCACTGTGAATCTTGGAAGATTAGGTCTAGAAAGACAAGCACTTCACTAATCCTTAGCTCTTGCTCTTCATCTGTTCTTACACATGTGGAGATATATATATATATATAGATATATATAGATATATATACACACACACATATATATACACACACACATATATATACACACATATATGTATCTTAGAGTAGGTATAGGTTACAAAAATAAAATAGGGTTTTTATGATTACTAAGAAGAATACTTTGTTTAGCTCAAAAAAGGATTACATTGTTGGGTTTTGGTCGTAAATATAGTAGAAAAAAGAATGTATAAGTTGGGTCTTCAGCTCTCTCTTTCTCTCTCTCTCTCTGTATATATATATGTATCTCTTTGGGAGACCTATTTTTGTCAGCTCTAAGAATATTTTTATATGACTTGCATGACATGAAAATCCATGGTCATATATTTAGTAGTGTTCATATGATAGATCATTTTGTTCATTGCTATTTTTTACTCTGTGTCTCTGAAGTCATCTGGTCAATTATCAAATATCATGATAGATCAGGGGTTAGTAAAATTATACCAAGTTTGTTCTTATTTTCTGCTTCTTTTCATTCTTCAATGTTGTGCTTATCTTAATATTGATTTTATCTTCCTTAGCTTTGATATTTGATATACACTCTAGGTGTAAATTTCATTTATTCATTAGTCTTATAAACGAGTAAAGTTACAATATGATTAAAAGTTTGACATTCTGAGTAACCACTGCCAGATCTCTGTGCTGCAGCTCCATTGGGAAATTATCAAGATGGACAGAGTGATCACTCAATGAGTGATATAAATTCAGTTGTATTTTAAAAACTATTTTATTGGAAAATATAACAGACATACAGAAAATTAAACAGGACAAAAATAAGTTAATTAATTATCATAAAGAAAACACTTATTTACAGATAAAGACATAGATTATTATTAGGTCCCTTAAAACCTCCTTTTTGTCTCTCACAATCTCTCAGGCATTCTTCCAAAGGCAAATGATATGACAGCTTTTGAAATATCTTACCTCAAACTTTTTATGGTTTTGTTGCATAACTATATAATCTTATATACTAGAATTAAATTTTCTAGTTTTTTTTAAATTGACCTACTTTGTGAAATGTTTGTTCAAGTATAAATTCATTTTAAAATATATATGTAACAATATCATATTTACTATATATTTTATGGACATGACTTATGTTAACATTTGACTTAACCACAGAGTATCACTCTAAACCAGATTTTAAAACCACTACACCCTCATAAAAGCAAATAAACAAATGGAATAATAGTTGGTGGACACATCTAAATTTTTTATATAATGATGCTAAAAATGCCATTTTTCTCTGAAAGATATAAGTTTCATGGGTTTCTGGAGTTATCTTTGAAATCTGGGCTTATTAACTTCTTAACTGTGGAATGTAAGGGGATCCTCCAATTCCTCAGATTCTGGCAGGCTTGAAAATATCTTCAAAACTTTCTATCTGTGTTGGGATGCAGAGTAGGAAGAAGTGGACTAAAACCATGATAAAATTTCCACTACTCTAATTATTCCTGGTAAAATGTATATAGCAAAATCAGATAGATTGTTCAACCCTAGTTCTAAACAGAAGAAAACTGCAGAAGAACTACGGATTTTATAACTGAAGGCTTTGTGCAATTTATAAAAAATACCTCATTTTATTAAGGTGGCTGTGGATTTTGATAACTTTAGTGTCTTTGAAGGAGCTCAGTAGTGGTCATCCTTCTAGGTTCTGTGTGGATTTTTGAACTTCTATCTTTAGAGAATACAAAAACGCACATGAAAATCTAATACTTCAAAAATCATGATCTTTTCAGATTGATTAGAATGAATATTCCTCAATACATGATATTACACAAATGGACTTTGAAAATTTGCATCCTGTTTAATGTAAGGTAATTTTGGGGTTTATCAATAAATTTCTACCATGTTCACACCTCTGTATTTGTCTCTAATTTCCTTTGGTTTTAAGATCAGTTTAATGTTTCCTCCTTGACCAAAACATATATTTTAATATAATCATTGTTCTTATTAATATTTAGGTGTAATAACATGTTTATGTTGTAGTTTCAACAGATGTTTACTTAACCCCATCTATATGTTTATATAGTTTCTCAGATATCTAAACTCATTTAGTTACAATTCTCTTCTTAATAAAACTGTTTTTCTACCATACATATTATATTAAATGAATAGTCTGTGATGCTGTAATATTTATATATCATACAAGATTGAAATAAATATTACCATTTTTCTGGATCAAGAGTGTTCAATAAAGCATTATGCTATGACAACTATGACCACTGTAGGGGCAAAATCTGATCACCCCATATCTCTTAGAATTAGCTTTTTGTAGATGCCCCAATCTGACACAAAGAAGCCAGGGACATGGAAGGACCATCCCAGAGGTAAAGTAGTTCTTCTAAATCTTTAGCCCTTCCCTTAAACAAAGAAACCATTTGCCACTCCCTCAGACTCCACCATTACCTAATCTAGTATTCTTCATCCCTATTCTTTCGAAGAATGTAAGAAGGAAAAGTATTGATATTTCGAGAGTATAAATGAGCTGTTCCTCCTTGCCACATAGTAACTCCTCCTCTCTTCCCCACATCCCATGTCCCCCTTTCTATATATCAGCACAGTACATAAACAATTGAACTTTCCCAGTTACCTCAGAATTTACCACCGTGCAAATTATTCATATGTATGCTATTAAACTTGGTCTTTTTACTTATTAATTACACCTAATGATAACCTGTTCATTTGTCCAGCCAGTAAAGAACTTAAGCAAAGTGGAGGAACTTTGCCATTAACCCCCCACAACATCACATACAGCTAATGAGTGCTTGAAATGAGGTTAGTGCAGCTGAGGACATTCAGTTTTAATGTGAGTTAATTAATTTAAATTTAAATAACTAAATATGATCAATAAATACCATTTTAAATAGATAGGTCTAGAAAACTATCTGTAAAAATATTTGTAATGCTTCTTGAAGTTGTAAGAATTATATTAAAAATCTGTTTTTCTTTTTAAGTATAAGGATTATTTATTAAAATTCCAGATTCTTAAAACTTTATACTGATACTTCTTAAAATATCCTGTTTTCAAGTGTCCTAATTAAAAAAATAGACTATTCCAATTATTTTCATATTTAGTATCTCAATTTTCTTATTCAATGCCTCTTTAAGAATTACTAAAAATAATTTATTCGAAGTGTCTTCACTGAAGGTTTTTTGCAAATAATTCACTGGATTTTACTTCTATATTGTGGCATCATTTTAGCAGAGTTTAACAATGATCACTGTTAGAAATTTTAAAAATGCTAAAAGCAGAATGTTGTTTTAGAATTTGAATGACTACAAATATAGAGATTATTTATTCTTTATTAAAATATTTCCTCAACTTTGTATAGCACCTAGTCCATGGAATTTTAATGACGATTTATCTTGATGGCTGACAATTTGAGCTGTAGATCTTGATTTTTCTGTTTCAACATTTGACCTTTCAGTAAAATAACATACAAAAATTGTTTTTAAATATAATTTTCTTGATCACTTTCACTAAAAATGTTTTCAGTACTTCCAAATTGCTTATATGTTCCTGTTGCTTCCTTTTCAACAATAAATAAGAATGTAATTGCTATAAAATTTTCATTTGCTCATCTTAATATTGACTGTACTGTTATCAATATTTTTAAAGCTAAATTTTTGTACTTTTTCTGCCCTCTACTCAGTTAAACTTAATGTCTTTACTTGAATTTCGGGATAAATATATTATACTAGAGAAGAAGCTCTAACTCCACAATTAAACCTTGCATCCAAATTTCATCATAGTGAAACTTTCTCTGAACTTTTGTATGAAATGCTAGTTGAACTTTCTTAGCATTTTAACTACAGTTTTACAAATCTCATTAAACTTTTGAAATAGTTTATCTAAAGAATGACTCTGTTCTTTTCGTATTAGGGAGTAGTTGAGATGCACCCTGGTGGAGGAGCATTTAGGTCAATTGCCTTCAAAGGAGCAAACCAGGTACACTTGGGTTCAAGTCCCAGGTCTGGGGTGAAACAACCAGTGTGAGCAACTAAATAAAATTAAATTAGATGCTTCAAAAAAAAAAGTTAAAGAGTCCTTAGTTATTAAATTGTTGAGATAGCAGATATGGCCCTTTTGAATGAAAGTATAATTGGAGTGTGAATTATGAAGCATTAGTGTGCACAAAGAACAAAAATACAAACTTTTTTTGTAAATGTTGGTGTTCTTGCAATGTCATAGTTTTGTTTTACTTTGTCAGTCTCTCTTGTGGTACTGATACTCATCCATATTCATACAGTTAATTCTATTATTCATTCATTACTAGAATTTATTACCCTATTTAAAATACTTTTAAGTAAATAGTCTTAACAGACAGGAACTCTGTATCAAACCAAACAGCCAACGTTTGTTCTCATATAGAAAACACATTTTAATTTATACGTTTTAATTTATTAATTATTTAGTCAAGACGTTTGAAATAGGGAAACCATAATTACAACTATTTTAAAGAAGAGTAACTCAAAATTGAAAGAATGTGCATCTTAAGTCATTCAATAATTGAAAGCTCCTATGAATAATAGCATCACTTCTCTGTTCAATAGACTGATATATTCGGAATGTGGGTTTGCAAAATTCTTTGTTGTGTTAACAAGTGAACCATATTTGTGCTTAGTGCACATCATTCACTGAACTACAACATTAATTGTAAATCTGTAATCTGGTGCTTAGCTTAATTTTAATGACAAACACTTTCACACTGATTGTTAATAGGAAAAAAAGATGATTTAAAAAGTAAGCACATATTTAAAACTGTATTTTTGGTTAGAACTTTTAAATAAATCTCAGCGAATTTAACCAAATCAAACTCCCACTCTAACTTCACATCAACATTTTTTTTGTTGTTAAAGGCAACAGTTATTGATAAAGTCGGCAGCTAATCGCATAACAGTGGAGATTTGACATGGACTTCTGAGATCACATTTTAGCTTTCATTTATTACTAAGACATCAGTTAACAAAGACTGGAAGGGACATTCTACCCTACCCACCCCTACTTTGGTGTGCTATAGCAAAAGAAAATTGATTTAAGTGACAAAGTCTCAAATATCTCTGTTCTTTTCACACAATATTTAATGGATTCTAAATCTGTGCAGAGATTCATGCTCAGACAGCATCTAAATCTAAATAGCATCCTAACCATAAAAATTTGACTCCTCTGTCAGCGCAACACAGACCTCCTATGGAAGATGTTAAAAGAACCATACACAGGGTTACAAATATTTCATTTTAAACTTCCATACCATCCCATGCTGTGATGTTTTCCTTGTTCCTTATGTGCAGGTCAGTCTGCATATTTCCCACAGAATTCCCGCAGAGGACCTTTGACTTGTACATGAAGTTATAAAAACATTTGGTTGAGCCAGGCTACAAAATATGGAGACACATTCCAAAACTTTACTAAGAAAAAATCCTATAAAAATAGTTACAAAGGAAAACTAATTACCTGTGAGAGGTTGTCTTTATTCGGCTTCTTTATTATAACCTTTTAAATGTTTCCATAAATACCAATAAAAACTCCAATAAGCAACTCAAAATGAAAATGACTATATTCAAACTTAATTTCTCTGTCTAGTTTGGTGGCCTAAAGATAATAGGGAAAAGAATGTGCTAGCTTTTTTTGTGTGTGTTTAGGGTAAAATTGTTTAATATCAAAAATTGTACTCTATAATTAAATATGCAGTTAAGAATACTCTTCCTACTTTTCAAAATATATCCATGAAGTAAGTGAAATTTAGTGTTTACAAAAGCTAAAGAGATAGTAATTATTAATTCAAGTTTATTATATCATTATTTGGTTCATAATATTGAAACCAATTTAGTTTGTATGTTAAGAAATTAATTAAAACAAGGTAAGCCAATGTGGAAGTTGTAATGCATGAACTATACAAGAACATATAAAATATGTTCCAATTGGAAGGATTGTTCCAACAAGGATTGTTTACGAATCTCAGCTCCTAGACTGGAAGGAAGATATTTGGACTATATCTAATCTATTAATGCTTAGTTTCATCTTAATATTTTTGTAGACCACTTTATGATTCATTTCATCTATTTTTATGCTATATATGTATGGTATTTAAGACAGTGTTTATTTTTTAATCAGTTTTAGATTTACAAACAATTTGCAAAGATAATATAGCATTCCTTTATGACTAACAGCCAGTTTCCACTATATTTTATATCTTGTTAATAGGATACACATGTGACAATTAACTAATTGATATTAATACATCATTGCTAACTAACTTTATTCAGATACAAATGCTGTCGCTGCTAGATGAAACTGGAGGACCTATGGAGAGTGAAGAAAACTGCAGCATTGCAGAACAAAGTTATGATTAACATTCTTTTAACTAATACCTTTTATGTCCTTGTTCATTCTCTGAAGTTTTTCATCTATAAATACTATGAACTCCAGTCTGTTTCCTCATTCTAAATCATTTGATTATAGTACATATGGCATATCTACACAGCAGACATTTAAAAATATACTACTCAAACAGCAAATACAATAGATAAAGCTTTGCTTGTTTATTTTTCTAAACAGGAGTATTAGAAATGATATCATTAAAACATCTTGTCATTCTACTTATCCTTAATCAAGTCATTTTATTCAACAAATACAAAGTGCTTACAATATTCCAGGTTCTTTCAAATTACCATGGATAAAACTGTTCCCCACAAGAGCATACATTCTATTGGGATAGTTTAAAATTCCACAGAATAACACTAAATAAGTTCATACTTGTATCATATCATATATTTGGAATTTGAAGAATACAAGTTCAAGAGTAACATCATTCCAATGAAGAAATATATAATTTCAGTTATAAACAATGAAACTATGATAAAATATGATAGAAAAAAAACAAAAGCAAAAATATCCCCTTTTATACACTCAAAAAATAACAAAATAGCAATTAAGAGTATCTTTTATATATTTGACTTGACTGTTTCAGTTTAAGTCACCTGTTAGTTGTACTTCTTAAGTATTCTAATTGTCTTGATTAGGACAACAAATTATGTTTGACTCATCCAAAATTCACCCAAATTACAAGAAAGCGTCAAATATAAAAGCATCTTATATTTACCTTCAAGAATTTTATCTATATGTATAAGCCATCATAGACAAATGAATAATCATAAGTAAGTTTTTTTCTGGTGTATGATTTAAGTGATAGAGAGGCAATTAACTTGTAATAGTAGTATTTTTCTTAATTAAAACAATTTATAGTTATTTTAGAAAGCTTGCAATGCATGAAAATGTACAAACACGATAACAAAAATAATTTTGATCCTGTCATTTTCATAGCATTTTGATGTATATTATCCCAATGCTTTCAGACTTTTATCTCTTTTATTCTGAATGCACACATGTAGCGACAGTACAGTTTGATTGCTGACCCAGAGTGGGTGTGAGAGGATATTGGAAATGAAAACAAAAATCAGAAGTGTTAAGTAGGAAACACCAATAGACTTTAAAAGACCTGTTTAGTATGGAAGCTGAGGGAGAGAGAGAGGAAGCCAGAAAGATTCCCTTATTTCATACTTTAGTATGTTCAAACTGTGAAACTATGATGAAAAATTGCTACATACAAGAGGAAGCACTCATTGATTCATTTTGTTTTTCAAATTGAGTCAAAATGATACATTTATTTGTGACTTAACATCATCTTCTCCTTTATATATTCTTACAGGGACAATTTGCAGTTTGTGCTTATTTATTGACCTAAATCATTCATGTCAAAATCATACCTTATGATCATTTGTTAATGTCTGAATTATTTTAAAATATGCTCTCACTTTTATTTAGACATGGAATATGACTCAATTTAAAATAAAAATTTGTGAGTAAAATTACCAAATTTAGTGTTAAATTAAGTTAATTAAACATCATGTGTCACAACATTTTTTGGTTATATCTAAGTGTAGTCATCTGAATCTGCATCGATGTATACCCCTAATTTAAAAAGACAGGCTGTTGGAAATACAGCATTGTCACTTAGGATATTAAAGTCTTTTTAGTTTTCTGTCTAGAGAGATTAGAAATAATGTTAGATTGTGGCCAGATCACTAGTGGAGAACACTATGTGGTAGTGAGAGGAGGCAGTAACTTTGCTGTCTTAACTCCCTATGCTTATTGACTTGCCTCTGTCTTGCTTTTCAAAAGGGAGACCTAGTAATTAGTAAGCTCAATATGCTCACATACTCCCTTAGCTTGAAAGAATTTGTCAATGTTGAATTTTATGAGAGAGTAGAAGTCTTCTCTGATGTTTACTACCACTGTCCAGTATCTTTTCATAAGTAACTTCTATCTCCATAAAGTTTGATGAAACATTTCCCAGATGGAAAATGAAACATATATCATGACTCTACAAAATATCATCATCCTCCTTCCAATTTTCCTGCAGCACTCTCTATGTTTCTGAAAGCTTCTGGGAGTAGGCTGACCATATTTCCTTGAGACAAAAACAGAACCATTAGGATGGAAAAAAGGGATGGGGTTATGCACTGGCAACTAAGGGGAGAGGAGGAGGTGGACTAATCTGAGCAGGAGCAGAGCAGCCAGATCAGCAATAACTAAGTACTATCTAGTCCGTGTGTGATCCACTGTGTGGCCTGATGCGCTTCATACAAAAGGTCAGGGTTAGTGCAAGGAATTTGGGAAATTTATGCAAAAAATAAATTTGCCACCTCTATAATTCCTATTCTAAATATCCTGCCTAAACCACATGTCATTTTAACCATCCCAGGGCCGGAATTGTCCAATAACTGGCCCAGGGCCAAAATGCCCCCAGGGTCAAAGACAGCCTGCATAGTGCCAGAAATAACCCCCACAGTTTTCAACTGCAGCTTGACTTCCTTAAGGTGTTCTGTGCAGGGTGTGAGAGGGGGATTTTCCTCTCCCTCTCTGCAAGGGATGTCTTTAACTTGAGGAGAAAAGGGGCAGTTGCTTTGGGGCACCTTCAACAATCTGGGGGTTATTTCTGGCACTATGCAGGCTGTCTTTACCACTTTAAACTTTATATCTTCCCTTATACTTAGTCTGTTTACTTTGAATTTCTATTCAATTCTAAAAGTGTCCAAAGTTTTATTTTTATAACCTTATTATATAATGCATTTATAAAATTTAAAGAAAGGAATAATATGTATATACTCTTTTATCAAGAGAACTAACATATTCAAGTGAAATCATTTTTATATTTATTCCGTGGAATATATCTAGTTGAATAATATGGCTACTAACCAAAATGAGAAATGCTATCTTTAATCAAATAATGACCTACAGTTGTGTTTCCTTGGAGTTTAAGCATGGGAAACAGAAATAAAGTCTTTCTTAAAATGTTTATATTTCCTTTAAAACACTCAAGTAGGTAGTCATTTTCTGATCATCGGAGACCAAACAGTCAATATTCAACTATTGGTTTTACATTTTTTGAAACTACCAAATATAATGATTATGAACTTGTAGTTGTTTACTATTTTTCTTATCCCAGTTGGGTACTCATAAACTTTTAATCCACCCAGTTTCTCATAGTAACACACAGAATGAGGGAAGTTATATTTTGATTATGATTTAGTGAGAAAATACAAAGTACAGAGCTACATTTAAACTAAAAAGTATATTTACAAAATTCTAAGTTTCAGACATGCCCTGGTGGCATAACAGTTTAGTACACCTTGGGAGCCGTCTCACATGCAAGGTCCTGTGTTCAAGACTGAGGGGTGGGGGGGCAACTAATGTGAACAACTAAATAAAAATAAGTAAATAAAATACTTCTTCTTCCTTAATCTGCTTGCCTGCCTATGTCTGCTTGCCTTCATTCCTGCCTACAACTTTCCTTTAAAAAAAATTCTAAATTTCATTGTTGTTTAAAAAAAAAAACAATTGTATTTCAAGTTTAATATGTATTTTAAATTTATTTTTGACTTAGAGATTATTAGTAAGTGGTCAATAAATCCAGTACTAAGGAAGATGAGTAAACACTGAGTACCCAGTGAGTATGTCTTATTTTTGTCTTACCTAGTTACCAATATATTGATATTATTGAAGTTTATTTATAAGATTGAATTATAATTAGTTATTGTAATTTTTAATAATTCTGGAAGCCTTCCCTGGAATTTAATATTTGTTTTATTACTTTCAAAAAGATTTTCTAAAAAAGGGTATATAATTACTTTGGAATCAAATAGAAAGAAATCCAGTATGCTTTCAGTTATGAACACATAAAAATAGCTATAATTTATTGAGAAAACAAATCATTTATATGCCAACTAACATAATTCCAAAATAATGTAGCATAGTTAAAAACATATTTTCACCTCACTTTCTATTCATTTTTCCCTTAGAATTCATAGAGGGAGTTCAGAAACCTAAACTCTCAAAAATACTAAAAAAATTAATATTAGATAAAACTAATTTCTACTGGCATATCATAAAAATAAAAATAGTGCCTTGATAACCCATGTTTTGTCTATAACACAAACATAAGCATGTCTAGTCTTAGCGAGAAAAAAAAAAAAAGAAGACTCATCTAATTAATCTTTAGGATGTTTTATAACTGTGCTTGGTGTCATCCTAATTGCTTTGACATGACCCATGGGCCTGTGTTCCAGGGTTCTGAATCTTTAATGTGGTCAGGAGCCAATGATCTCAAGATAGAGCTCTTTTCTCTCTTATACACCAGATATTATCTCTCCATTAGACCATTTTCTTCAAACCCTGTGACTATTGGCGCCAGTAGGAACAATGAACGGTATACATTTAATCAGGAAGAGAATGATGTGTGTCAAACTCATGGCTAAGTACATAAGAACACCTAGGTAAGAGGATTCTTTGACCCATTTCAAATACAAAATCTTCTCAATAAGTGCCCGAAGGTCTGATGTTAATGGTGAAGAATTTCAACATAATGGCAAACCAGTAGAATTATATGAAGTAGATATTTTTAGACACGCTTTTGGTGTCACTTAACTCATATTAGTGAAGAAATTTATTCTGTATCCACATGAAGTTAGGCCTTCACATGAGTTCAAAATTGAGCAGTGAGAAAGTGAACACGAAAATTGTCAGCCAAATAACTCATACATTAGCATGAAGATTGAATTTTGTAGATAAATCTCAATCCTTTTTATTGTCACTATTTTTTCTAAATTAATAGTAATGTTATTAATATATTATTTATATATGTCAAGTATTACCATGAGAACTCAAAGAAAAAATAACTGTCTCCATATAAAATATATACCTATATAGATGAAATACATACTATGTTATGACTAAGGATGGAAGGGAGGAAAGTCGTTGAGAAAAGTTGCTATTCAGACCTGCTTTTATGATAAACCTGAATCCAGACTTTGATTCTCAGAAAGTGAAATATTAAATAGTAAGTCTTTCTGGTTGTCCTGATTTTATTCTTTCTTTTGGGTTGTGATTTTTTTCACCATTAATTTATATCATCCCTGCTGAAATTTTAACAAGGATTTTGACTGCAAAGAATCTCAAGAACAGCTAGTCAACAATTCATAAAATCACTACTTGTAAACTTCAAGACAGTTTTTAAATCACTCTCACTTCTTTGCAATCATATTTTGATACTGTCATTGCTTCTTTGGAATTTCAATTTCTAGTCATTAAATCTTAACTCTATCTTTCGGACCATATACAAATTCTCCAGATTTCTGTTGTTCAAATTTTAACATTCTGTTTTAGCATTGAACTGAACAAGATAAAATAGATGAAATGCTATTGTATCATTTTTCATCATAAAAGTCTTGCTTTTTATAGTACCTTTCAGTTATTATGTGTTCCATCCTCTAAAATAATAGTACTGAGCTGAATTATATTCAATTTTTATACCCTGTGATCTCTAGGTTCTTTTCTGCCACAGTCATGTCTAATTAGTCATTCTCTGCCTTATATGTATCATGTTTTTCCCTCCAGTAGTTCCTGCTTTATACCTGATCTCAGGATTTTCATTATTCCCAACTACTCTTCCACTTGTCAAGGTCAATTTGAATTATAATCTCTGCTAAAGGACTAGCCAACTCACACATTTATTCTTCTAAGTCACTCACTGATAAAATGTATAAAATGACTTAGTTCAGAAACTATGAAATATTCCTTACTATATCACAACAGTAGGTATTAATGGCCCAGTGCTAATACTAATTGCAAATATGTCTGCATTGTGGTCGGTTAGGTGAAGAATACCAAGGTACAACACTACTAATACATACACCCATTGACTATTCTACAATTCATAATCACAAGCTACTCTACTGACCTTTGTCACAGTAGATACAAACACATGCATGTTCAATACTCAAAAGTTGACATTGAATGTCAAAGAATATTATTTAAAGGATATAAATTATTATAAGTTGATATACCTCACAGTGTCAAGATATAGATTGAATATGAAAACAAAATTCAGAAAATGAATACCAATAATCTAAACCAACTATAGCTAACTAGTCTTAAATAAAAGAACTACAAGAAGAAGCATGGAATGACTAGTTAAAAAGAAGTAATATAATAATTTATTCATTATTTTATGATTTTTTATACATGATATGATTTTTATCATACAAAGACTGATTTTTATAAAATTATATCAAATTTTGTCTTGAATATTTTGATAATGATGAATGTACTTAGAAGCCAGTGATTTTGAAAACAGATATAAATATTATTATAAGCAGCTTTTTCCATATAGCAAAATGTATGCATAGCACATAAATACAAAGCCCAAACAAAATTTTTTATGCAATGATTATTCATACATATGTTGAGTTGCCATTTTTCTATACTTGCTTTTAGAAAAATAAACTTTTCTTAAATATCAACACACCCTCACATGATCTACTAACTGAATGACAGAAACTTTTCAGCTCTTGCCCAGTCCTCCTCATCGGTCTAGACTTTTAAATCAGAATGGGTTCAGAGATCATCCTATGGGTCTTTTCTGTTTTATAACAAATTTCACTTCTATATGCTACATAGAGAAATCAAACAGATGAATTAAGTAAAACAAAAACAAGCTTTTAGTCTAGAGACTAGATTAGTAAATACCTGATGGAAAGAGGGAAAGGAGTGGGAGTTGACAAAGAAGATAAAAGTTGTTAATTATATGGTGAAGAATAGAACAGCATGATTAATGGTGGACTTAATGTAGTATACACAGGTGTTGATTTATGATAGTGCAATGTTACTTCACTAAAAACATATTTCAATATATAAAATATCCCTTATTGGTGCAAAAATACATTTGTCTTATAGATTATTTTGTCAAATTCAAATTTTGGTGCTCTTGATTAAATTTACTCTGTTTTATATAAAATTTGATCTTCCATTATTTTAGTATGCCTTTTATTTTTCAGTTTCATATATTTAGATACACATAATATATATACATAAACTTATATACACATATATACATAAACTTAGTGAAATTATTACTAGAGTCAAATTAACACATCATTTCCTCAGGTAGCTGTTAATTTGTATGTATGATGAGAGCACCTAAAGTGTACTTTCATCAGATTTGCACCATTCGCAGTGTCTTAACTGTATTGTCCACTAGATCTCTAGACATTCATCCTACATAACTACAACATTTTGCCTGTTAATCAACATTGTCTCATAGTTTAACTCTTTTTCTATTATTCAGCATTATATTCTATCTTTCTATGTATTCATATTTTTTAAATCCACATATAAGTGAGATGGAGAGTTGTTTATTCTTATTTTATGAAACAGAATGTCTTTCAAAGTTTAATGCATGATGCGAATGGCAGGGTAATTTTCTTTTTAAAGTTTGAGTAATAGTCCATTTGTATGTTTTACCGATTTATCCATTCTCGTATCAAGGGACACATTGGCTGTTTCCATATATTAACTATTATAACTAATACTGCAATGAATATGGGAATACAGATATCTTAAGATATGGGCTTTATTTCCTTTGGATATATAGATACATAGATGATAGGCAGACAGGTAGACAGATAGATGGATATAGACAGATGACAGATAAATAATGAACACACAAAAAGAGTGATTTCTGGATACTATAATTCCATTTTTAATATTTTGAGGAATCTTTATACTATTTTCCACAATGCTTTACCAATTTACATTCTTACCAACAGTGGATATGAGTTTATTTTGTCTCCACATCGGTGCTGCATCCTTTATCTTTTCTTTTGTTATTGTGGTGTACTACACAGATTTTTGTGTGCTGAACCTACTTGCATTCCAGGGATAAATACCACTTGGCCATGGTACATAATCTTTTTATGTGATTGAATTTGGTTTGCTAATATTTTTGCATCAGTATTAATTATGGAATTAGTTTTCTTTTTTGTGTTATTTTTGTCTGACTTTAGTGTCAAAGAGCTACCAGTCTCATAAAATGAACTTGGAATCATTCTCTACTATTTATTGGAAGTGTTCAAGAAGGATTGATAAGAATTCTTTAAATGTTTGGTTGAATTCAACTGTGAACTTTTCCATCTGATCCTAGAATTCTCCTTGTTGGGAAGTTTTGATTACTACCTAGTTCTTGTTCGTTATTGGACTGCTCAAGTTTTGCATTTCTTCCTGTATCAGTCAGGATATAAATTTCTGGGAATTTATCCAGTTCTTCTGGTTATCCGGTTTTTTTAGATTCTGTTATTCTTAACTTTTCCTTATGAGTCTTTTTCATTATGAAATATACCCATTAATGTCTCCTTCTACATTTCTGAGTTTATTTATTTGAGACTTCTTTTTTTTTTTTTTTTTTTTTTTTCAGTCTAGGTAGTGGTTCACTGATTTCTTTCTTCCTTCAAAAACTCAACTAGTAGCTTTATTGATTTTTTTCTGTTGTATTTGTCTTCTCTATTTCTGTTCTGGTCTTTATTATTGTTTGTATTCTATTAACTTTGATTTTAGATTTTTTTTCTAATTCTTTGAGGAATAAACTTAGTTTATTAGAGATCTTGCTTCTTTTTTAATGCTAACATTTAACTGTATAAACTTCCCTATTAGTGCTTCCTCTGCTGTATTCCAAAGTTTAATAAGTTGTGTTTTCCTTATTTTTCAGATGTTTAAAATATTTGTTCTGATTTACTCTTTGATCCAATGGCTATTTTCTGTTTTCCTGGTATTATTGATTTCTAGTTTGATTCAATTGTGGTCAGAAAAGACACTTGATATAATTTGGTCTTTAATTTATTGAAACTTGTTTTGTGAATCTAATATATGATTTTTATTGGAGATGTCCTGTGTGATGAGAAAAATGTATATCCTTCTATTATTTAGTCTTTATATTTTAAAGAGCATACAGAAGAATTTTTATCCAGTGTCATGTTAAATATGACTTTCTTTATATTTTAATAGGCAAGTTATAAAACATGCTATTCAAATTCATTTATAAGCCCTCACAAATTCTAGGATACTTTCAATTCTCTCATTATTAGCATGCTATATCTAAAAATAAAGAGTATTAAAGAATACTGAAATAAATAATTTAAAATGCAGTAAAAATAACCCTGACAGTGAAAACTATTATTTTATGCTATTCTATATAATTCGTGGCAATGTATTGTCAATATTTTCCTACTTTAAAAGACAAAAGCTTCTATAACATGTGGCAACCTTTAGGTTTCATAAAAATTGATTGATATCATTATTCATAAACTCTTGCACATATATTTAAAATATAGTTTTATATATTCAGTATTTTGATCTTATCATAGTTAAGTAGTTATTTGCCTTGCAACTTGTTTCCTTAAAATTTATGACTTTGTTCCCACTTCAGATGCATAAAAGAACTCAGACCATCATTGATCAACACTTGGTATTATATTTCATTGTTTTACTAATTTGTGGGTCATAAAATGGAATTTCATTGTTTTAATTTGATTATATACAAAAATTGAATTATATATGAATATGCTTTGTGAGCATTTCAACTTTTCCTTTTTAAATTTCTTCTAACTTATTTTATCCAATTATTCTCTTTATTATTATAGCTATACTAGTCTTAACTGAAATAATCAGTGCATATCACTTCATTTCCAATTTGATTTTATGCTTACTTATTTCATTTTTTCATCTCTGGTCTTCTGCCAAATTGACTAACATCTCTATTTTTCCCCAATTGATTAAAAAGATATGCAAACTCCTCTTTCAACCATAACTGCTGATTGTCTTTATGTCTTCCACCATTAAATATTATTTATTTCCCATTAACTTTTACCTTTATTAAAGAAAAACAACCTATAGATTGTTGTAAAATAGGATGAGGACTAGAGTGTGCTTGATTATCAGCATTCCCTTTTTACTTCATGAATAAACATGAAACTGCTACTCTAAATTTCACAATATACTTTTGATACTGTTCTTATTTTTCTCCAATTGTCTTTTCAGATATTTCTAATACAGTTGTCATCATACTCTACTAGCATCTCCAGCCCACTGCTAATTTTTATAAGTACTTTTAATTCAGCAGCTTTTCCCTCCACCTTCGTTTTTCTTCAGCTTAAAATTCTACACTAATGATTGCAACATTCTTGCAGCATAGATGCC